>CM069907.1:76915817-77491994 GCA_036172215.1 Camellia granthamiana | reverse complement strand
AAAAAATATTTCACGCAAGTTTTTACAATTAATTTTGAGAAATATCAAAAAATAATATTATTTATAATTAGTGTATCATGAGCAATATAAAAAAATATGGATATAAGTCTTAAAATAAATTATATAACGATAAATTATTTTTTTATACAAAATTTGATTAAAAATTCAATATAATGGCAATATCACGTCATCATTAGTATGCGATATCACCAACTAATAGTAAATAAACACATAGAGAGTGAACGTCACATGTCAAATGTAACTAACAATTCAATAAATTTTATATCTTTATAGTGAAATTACTTATACTTGCATGTCAATAATAATGACATTATCGTTACATTTAAGATTTTCATAGATAATATGGTTTATAGTAGTCTCTTTATTTTCAATCAAAACAGTCATTATTATTTTCATAATTTTTAAAATATCATTGACATTTTATTCTAATAATATTTTTGTAATTCTTTTTATTTAAAATATTTTCTTTATATTTGTAAAATAAAAAATAAAAATCACAAAATTTAGAGGGGGCATGTGACCCCGTAGTCCTTACGTGACTCCGCCACTGGTGCTACATATTTCAATTAATATACTAATTAATATATCAACACTAGTTATGACATTATTATTGACTCCACTGATTATACAAATTATAAATATTAAAAATTTCTTAAATTATATCACAACACTCACTAATACATATAACATTATTCAATATTTAAAGAAAAGCACCAAGACCTAAAATTGTGGTCAATACTATAATAAATATTACATTAATTAATAAAAAAATTCAAAGATTTTTTTTTTTTTTTTGGTTATAGTATACAATTCTCACTCTAACTCGCGCAAAGTCGCAATTCAACCTCCTTATTGTCAAACCCAAACTCATTTTCATGACACATTGATATTAAATTCCACGTGGCGACAATTGACGGGTTCAACTTTATTGAGTGGAGGTTTCTAGATTGTTTATAAAAGTCGTCGTCAACTCTCTCTCACCCTCCGATGAGTTGTAACCGTTGGATGGGCATTGAACGGATCGGACGGTTCCAAACAGATTTACCGGCACACCCGGTTATGTGTTCAAAGCGAAAGTCGGTCAACAGCTTCAGATTGTGAAAAACAGAATAGGGATTCCACTCCACGTGGTCCCCACTTAGCGGTCAGCTTTATTCCATAATAATCTAAGGGCAATGCTGGGGACCCCCAGTGGGGGGCGACCCCCAGCACCCCCAGTGCCAGGTGGGGCACTGCCACAGGCCCAAAAAAAAAAAAAAAAAAAAAATTTTTGGACCAATGAGAGAGGACTCCCAGTACCCCCACTGGGGGTCTCAGCCATTTTCCATAATCTAATGCTCAATTTATCGGCAACAATTTTCCTCTCAATTTGTAAGATATAGATATCTCATGAAATAAGAAAATAAATGTTAAATTATACTAACATCGTCTAAAATTTGAGTATATTGCATTATGTTTATATCATAATTTTAACCTAATTATATTAATTTAATCTTATATCATTCCATTAGAAAGTTTAGGAACCCAGATAAATGCCCAAATTTGTAGATTCATGGTATGAGTTTACCTTTCTTAATTCGGGACCACAATTTGAATAAATTTAAATTTTGCTCATTTATTAGAGATTCTAAATAAAATTCTGGATTTTTTTTTAGACTGTAGAACTGTTGATTTTTTTAACAGTGCTATTATTTTATTTAATAGAATTTAAATTTTGTTTCCTTCTATTAATTGTTTTTAACATTTATTGATTGGTAGAAAGTAATCTATAAAGAAAAATGTTCCATTCTTCCCTTTCATCACGTTCAATTGTACTTCTAATGATGTGACAAACAATTTTGAGAAAAGAGAAAAAAGTTTGAAGAAAAATAATTAGTTGTTATTGTTTGTCACCTTATTAGAAGTATAATTAGGGTGAACCCCCAAGGGTTGGCCTGGTAGTGGAGGCTTGGGACTTAGGAGTTTGCTCCTCTCTAGGTCTCAGGTACAAAACCTCTTAGATGCTATCAACTCTTATGTTGGGTCAGTCCATACGGAGTTCTGCTCTGGCTTTAAATGGGCCCCCCGCTAGTGGACGGTGGGATTGGTCCCCCAGGGATTAGTCGAGATGAGCGCAAGCTGGCTCGGACACCCTGAATTATCAAAAAAAAAAGAAAAAAGAAGAAGTATAATTAGGGTGATGAAATAGGAGATGTAGCAAGACTCTTCTATAAATAAATAAAAATATAATAGTTAAAAAATAATTAATTATAAAATTAACATAATTAATATATCTATTATTGTAATGAAAGTGAGTGTGATTACTCTAAAATTATAAAGTTCAGCCTCAATAAGATATCAATGTAATTAACTGGAAAAAAAGCCAATGCCTATAAATTAAGTTTGCTATTCTAAAATTGTAAAGTTGAATCTCAAGGAGATGTCAATGTAACTAACTAAAAAAAGGGGAACGCTGTGAAATTAAGTTTGCTACCCCCAACTTTTTAAGATCAACAATGCTAGGTAGCTCAAAATTTTGTGGCTTAAATGACTTAAATCACTCAAAACGACGTGATTTTGAGTGTAAATTAGTGTAAAACGACGTCGTTTTGACAAATTTGAGCCATTTGAACCACAAAATTTCTAACTACCAAACATTTTCATTTTAAGATTGCATGTCAACTAGGTTGACTTAGGCTCAAGAGCTATCCAAATTAGCTCGAGTTTTATTAAGATTTGTTTAAGCCTAACTTTTGAGCCAAGATCTTCAAGCCAAGCACAACATGTGCTTATTAAATTTAGTTCGAATTAAGATCAAGTAGCTTGTATTTATATGTATATATTCCACATATTTTATATCTTTGCACATTTTAAACTTAGGTCTCGTTTGGGGGTTATACAAAAAGTCAAAAAATCAATATCAGTTGTTACATCATTTTCTTTATTTTTCGGCACATCTTTTTCTAAAAATTCAAAAAATTACTAAAACTTTGTTTGGAAAGTGAATTGGCTTTTTAGATTTTTAATTTTTAGCCTGATGCTAAAAACCTCATTTGGGTTGGAATTTTTTAACTTTTATTAGAGAAAAAGTGAAATGATTATGGTTTGAATGTAACATTTTATCTTATTAATTTTTAACCTAATTTATCTTTTTGTGACTATTTTAGTTCTCAATCTCATTTTAGCCTCATGTCAAACAAAGGTTAAAATAACCCATAATTTTTTGTCTTGTTTTAGGTAAATTACACTAATCATTCCTTCCCAAGATTTTGAAAAAAATAAAATAAACTCTACATGTTCGATATAATTACATCAACTTCTTTGAATAAGATTAAAAATACAAAATTAATACAGATGATTTATAGACAAAAATAATCAAAAGTAAAATACACCTTTTAACGAAAATAAAATAACATCAATTTTTTTTTTTTATGAGAGTCCCTCTTTTTACTCTACTTTGTTCTAAATATATTATTTTTATAAAGTACTTGTGTTTAGAGTAAATAAAATGGGAATATCGACTAGCAAAAAAAACAAATGAAAATTTGATGAAATAAACTTACAAGAACAAAGGGAATTAAACTAATTTATTGGCTCAACAACATTAACATTAATAAAAGTAAATGTAATTTACTTTTCCTTTTTTCTTACCATAATCACGTAAAATTGGCCTTTTATCGTAGCAGGCTAGCAGCGTTTACGATAAATTAAAAACACGCAAAAGTAGTCTATAGTCATCCCATAATAATATTTCTTTTCCTTTTCCACCATGTATAATTTTTGGACCCACCACTTCTCATTTCCAAGCACAACCCAACCGAACTCGAGCGAAACCTTCAAACTAATCTCAGCCGTCGGATTTACATTCACCCCCTTTGACTAGCTTTTCCCCTTCCACCCGGTTTCTCGGTCACCATCCCTTCTCTCATTCAAATCAATCTCAGCCGTCCGATTCACATTCACCCTTTGACTAGATTTCCCCTTCCACCCGGTTTCCCATTCACCCTAATCTCCTTTATAACCCCCTTCCCCTCTCTTCCACTTTCCCCCACTCTCCCACTTTCTCTCTCTACATTCATTCATTCATCCATGGCCGCCTGAGCTTTCCATTTCTCTCTCTATATCACTCTCTCTCTAGAATACATACACGGACATATATATATATAGCTTCAATGGCGGTGGAGCTGTTGGGGTTTCCGAAGATGGATGAACAGATGGCGATACAAGAGGCGGCTTCAGCTGGATTGAAAAGCATGGAACATCTGATTCGTATAATTTCTCATCAGTCTCAGCAGAGGCAACAACAACAACAACCACCTTCTTCGAATCAGTTGGATTGCAGAGATCTCACTGATTTCACTGTTTCCAAGTTCAAAAAAGTCATTTCAGTTTTGAATCGGACCGGCCACGCTCGGTTCCGCCGCGGACCGCCTTGTCCTCCGTCGTCTTCCTCCTCGTCTCTTCACGATCAGACTCCGACGCCGGCCTCTGTGGCTCCGGCGAGCTATCATCCCCAATCGCAGCCTCAATTGTTGACTCTTGACTTCACGAAACCTAATCTGCTTAACTCGAACCCTAAGAGCAGCGAGATCACGAAGGAGACCTTCAGTATATCGCAGCCGATGTCGTCGGCGAACTCGTCGTTCGTGTCGTCGATCACCGGCGAAGGCAGCGTATCTAACGGAAAGCTAGGGACGTCGTCGCTGTTCATGGTTCCGGCTGCGCCGGCGGTTTCCGCCGGTAAGCCGCCGCTCTCCTCCTCATCGAACCGGAAGAGGTGCCACGAACACGGTCACTCCGATGAACTTTCCGGCAAGCTATCTGGCTCCGGCCGGTGTCACTGCTCAAAGAAGAGGTATGTGGTGGTGAACTCTACGCACCTTTCTTTTGACCATGGCACGCGAGTCGTGACAACGATACGTAACGCATACTGCGCACGATAGCATAGCCGCTCACGTTTCAATTCGTTTTTTGTTAAAATAATAATAATTTTTATTGAATTTTTATTATTTAGGAAATCTCGGGTGAAGAGAACTATCAGGGTCCCAGCGATAAGTCCGAAAGTCGCCGATATTCCGGCGGACGAGTACTCTTGGAGGAAGTACGGTCAAAAGCCGATCAAAGGATCACCATATCCACGGTAAATACCCTGGTCCTTCACAATCAAGACCGTCGAATTCTATTGATCATCGTCTTTTCCATATGATCTGATTGCAAAAGAAACTAAATTGATTTTGATTTTGTGATTGTTTAGGGGATATTACAAGTGCAGTAGCGTGAGAGGATGTCCGGCGAGAAAGCACGTCGAGAGAGCGACAGATGATCCGGCGATGCTGATCGTAACGTACGAAGGGGAGCACCGGCACACGCAAGCCGTGATGCAGGAGAAAGTAGCCAGTGGAGTGGTGGGTTTGGACTTTGGCCTTTGAGAAAAACAATTAATTAAAAAAAAAAAAAAGAAGGAAAAAATACTGAAGTCAAATGTTAGAAGAGAGACTTTTGTAATATTTTGTTTAGTTTGAGGGGGTTTGGTGTAAATTTGGGAAGACAATAGAGAGTGGACAAAGGAAACCAGCCAAATGTGTTTTGTTTAATTAATTTGCAAGTGGCCCTTTTACTAACTTTATTTTAATTTCAAGTGCTTTGAATGTACGAAAAATTTTATTTATTTAATATTTTTTTGGCTTGGCTTTTACTTATGCTTGAAGTATCTATTTACCAAGTCAAAAGTAGTTTTATGTGGTTTTGGTGGGTTGGTGAGTTGTGGACAGCTAAGCAAATTGCGTGAAATATTCTATTCTACGAGAAAAAAGTGGGCAAAGTGCTTGTTGACTTCTCGTCGATGTGAACTTGACATGGTTCCAATAAGCACTACTCAAAATTGTCCCATCTTCGAAATATTTTAAAATAAAAAAAAAAAAAGAAAAAAAGTGGGAAATGAAAAGTTGATCAATTAAGGGAAAATAACTACTCAATACTTTAAAAAAAATTATTATAAAATTCATTAAAAATTTTAATTATTAGTATACGTAAATTTTTTTAATTAATCAGTGTGAAATGAAAAGTTGATAATTGTTTTTTAATAAAATTTATAATTTTTTTTGTTTGATTCCACATTTATCACTTATATTATGACTTTATTTACTAGGGATAATTGAGATTTTATAATTTGTGATTTTTTTTTTTTGAATTTTTCAAACAAAAATTCATTTATTTGTTAGAAGAGTGATGGAGACTCCCTCCAATCACTAATCCCATCACCCCCACACACATGTGGTATGTGGTGATTGGAAGACAAGGGAAAAAAAAAAAAAAAAAATCTAACCAATGAGAGAGAGGAGGGTCAAAGGGGATGGGAAAAAATGGAGTCTTAGACATTTTTGTATTTGTTAAAAAATATGAATGTTGAAAATAGAGAAATAATTTTAGATAGAAAGGATATCGTATTATACAATGTGACACTTGATATTTATAATAGTATATTAATAAAATTTACTAACTTTTCTTACCAACTTTATATAGTAATAAAATTTTAAAAATTGAAATAAAAGGCACTTAGACATGGTCTATTTTAATAATATGATAAATTTTAATAATTTATGAATAAAAATAATTAATTTATATAATGCTATTCAATTTTTAAATTATTAGAGTTGTTCTGAATGTCCTTTGTCTTTTTCTTTGCTATTCCTTTTTTTTTTTTTTTTTTTAATAATTATTTTGACCATTGACCATTTGAGTTTTGAACATTTTTCATTGCTATTCTTTTTCATAACTCTCTCTTCATTTTCTTCGCTATTCTTTTTTTTTTATATATATAATTATTTTGACCATTGACCATTTGAGTTTTGAACATTTTTCATTGGCTTTTTCTCATTATCTTTTTCTCTCTAGTCTTTTTTAAATTTTAAGTATTGATGTTATCGTCACTTTCTTATTTTCTTTTCCTTTCTTCTAATCTTTTTAAAATTCTAGCCCCCTATTATCTTTCATCGCTGCCACTACAAAATTCTTCTTGCTACCCTGATAATTCTTCATCTCTTCCACTATTCTTAGTCCCTTTTTGTTGGCGGCCACTGCAAAGTTCTTTTTGACAGTCCAATCCTTCTCCATATCAGTTTCTCTACCACCACCATCCTCTCACCATGCTTAGTCTCTCTACTGAAAATATATATGAATAGTCAATAGAACTAATCTAGTTAATTAAATGAGCTTAATTAAGGAACTATAAACAAGGCTATCATTATAATTATTATACCAATTTAGGTCAATTGGATCTTAATGCATTTGTTCAAAAAAGAAAGGTCTAGCTACTTTCTAGTTTATATCTTGGACTAAAGGGTGTTATTTAGGTCATGGAGCCCGCCATAGGTTTTTTTTAATTATTCAAACTGTTAATTTGTAAGACATTTTGTGTGTAACAAATATCCACACACACAAAAAAAATTAATTCGATCCGATAATCGTAGTTTGTTCAATATATCGTATTTCTACAACAAAATGGATCACAAGTATATTTTAAAAAATAGATCATTTATTTATTTGTGACAAATATGATAATGTGAACAGATTACCATTATTATATTGAACAAATTTTGTGTGTGAATGATATATAAGAAGGGTTCTACAAAATAAACTGTTAAATTGTCGAAATAGAACCTATGGTGAACCCTATAGACCGAACAACACCCTTCAAAAAGAAATACTAAGAGATTGGATTACGTTGGTTGAAACCTTATTTTGTATGACACAAAATGGGCCTACATTAGGCTGGTTCAACCCATGTAACAAGCTCAAGATCTCTTCGGCCATTCTATTTAAATCCAAAAAATATCTCAGTACGCCCAACTCAAAAATTAAAATTTTAATTATTATTATATCCTAATGTGAATTTACTCTGAAATAAATATTTTTTTTTTCTCATGCTACATCCTAATCAATTATACGTATTCTTTCTATTCAAATTTCTACATCTGACTTGGATTTTGCAGACTGATTTTTAGTATCCAAGTCACTCCTATCCCTCTTAGAATGTAACAAATCTCTATTAGGTGAATCTTTCCAAAAGAGGCCATCCAAATTTTCAGCAATTGGAGTAGTTAAGTTCACTTATGCAGCAATTGGAGTAGTTAAGTTCACTTATGCTTCCATAATTTGGCTATTACTGCTCTTCTCAAGTCTCCCTAGGACTGCGTTAAGATCATCATCATCCACAATAATTCTATTTTCAGACTGATTGCTGATTGATAATCCTCTCTTTTCCTTCAAGGATGCAAGAATTCGATGGTTTCCTTCAAGAATTGCATCCTTCAATAGTTGGTCAAGAACGAACATGGGTCAAATCACTAACAATAATTGAGATATAAATCTCTTGAGTTTCTATAAGAGCATCTCCAACGGTGAATCAAAATTTTCACCAAATTTGAATAAAAAAAAGTTAATTTTCTCAATCTGATATGGCTTGCTCCAACCGTGCATCAAAAGGGAAGGGTTGACCGGCCGATCGACCGGTAAGCCTAAATTTTATTTTATTTTTACCTATTTGAACCTTTTTGACCAGTTTGAACCTACCTATTTGAAAGAGAACCGATCGACCGGTGGGTCAACCGGCCGGACATCCTATTGGTTGACCGGTTGGCCACCCCAACGGTCAAACACAGTGAAATACTGATATACAGAGCTTGTCCTCAGTTTGATAAAATGTTTGTTCCATTCTCATTTTGATATTAAATTGGTAAAACTATTGAAACTTGAAAGAGTCACTTTTTCATCAAATTTCAAATCTGATGCATGGTTTGATGCACCGTTGGAGATGGTCTAACCTCTCAAATTTATACATCAATGAAAGAGATTCCTTTTTACCTGTTGTAGACTTGGGTGTTTGGGAAGGATTTTTTTTTATTTTTTTTCACTAAAAGACAAATTGGTTATAAAATAAAAAAAAAACAAATCCAAAAAAAATATCACATCAAATCCCATAATCATTTCACTTTTTCTCTCACAAACATCAAATTCAACCACAAAAAAACCCAACTATCTTCCCAAACACAAAAAAAATTTTCTCCAATAATATCCTACAACTAAAAAAACCTACAAAAAAAATCCAATTCCCAAACATCCACTAAAATATCATATCTGATAAGGAAATGCTTCAACCACCAAGCCAGTGCCTTATTTTTGCACAAAACGCACAAGTTTGAGAGAGCCATTTTTGGCACAACCCAAGTCCATGTGGCCCAAATTGGACTCTATTTGGTCCCTTGTCCACCAATCTATCATAGTTGATATTAGGCCTATTAGTTTATTATTATTATTATTATTTTTTTTTTTTTTTGGTTAAGAAAAGAAAAAAAAAATTCAATGACAGCCTTTATTATCGATTTACATGTAAAACATATCGGAACTGCTGGATAGCTCGAAAACTGATTGCCCCGAATGGCTCGATTGTCGGAAACGCGTCGTTTTGAGCTTTTTTTTTCTTTCCCTCTTGCTTCCTCTTCTTCCTTCCCCTGGGCAATCTAAAAAATTAAAGAAGAAGAAGAGTCCCAAAAAATCAAACAATAGCAAAATCTAATCTGAGAAAAAAAAAAAATCAAAATCAAAATCAAAATCTAAAATCAAAACCAATTGATTTTTTTTTTCCTCCTCTTTGCTTCCTCTTCTTCCTTCCCCTTGGGCAATCTGAAAAATTAGAGGAAGAAGAAGAAGAGCCCAAAAAAATCAAACCCAAAATCTAAATCTAAAATCAAAACCAATTTCAACAGAAAAATCAGCAGAAAAAAAAAGAAGAAGAAGAAGAAGAAAAATAGCACTAGTTTCAGCAAAAAACAGCCCCAATTTCAGAACAAAAACAGCCCTAATTTCATCACCAAAAAGTACCAATTTCAGCAGCAAAACAACACCAAAACAGCAGCAAAACAGTAGCAATTTGAGCAAAAACAAGACCAAAAGAGCAATTTCTTCTCCTCCTTCTCTTCTATTTCCTCTCTTCCTCCGCTATTTCTCTCTCTCTCCCTGTTTTGGTTCAACTTTTGAAAAAGAAACGAGAAGTGGAAAGGAATAAAGGAAAAGGAAAAAAAAAAAAAAAGGTCAAAACGTCATCGTTTAAGGAAATCGAGCCATTCGGGGGCAATGGTTTCGAGCTACAACACATTTTCCAAAACATATTAAGATTCTAATTATTTTAATTTGTTGTCTGTCTTAAAAGATTATCATTAAAAATAATCTATTTAAAAATATAAAATTATATAACGAGGTAACTTTAGTGTTGACACTTTATGACATTTTAAATTTTTTTAAAATACCCTTATAGCCTATTTAAAAATATAAAATTATATAACGAGGTAACTAAAGTTTGACACATAGGCTTTTGGTTTGGAAAAAAACATGCTTACTACTTGAGCAACAAATAATATGTGCGCATTTTTTTTTTTTTTTTTGTTATTATTCTTATAATATTATTTGTTTTTGAATTGCACACACATCGCGTGTGCGGACCGCTAGTAATAATATATAAAGTGAAGGTTGTTAGTTGTATTAACACATTTGTGTATCATATTTTGAGTTTTTTTAAAATACCCCTATAATTGATGTTCATGTAAAAAAAGAAAAATACAAGACTTAAAACTAAGATCAGGAGTTTGACAAAATAAACCTTTATCACTTGAGCAACAAATATTATATGTATATTTTTTTTAAAAAATCATCATTGTTATACTATCACATTTTTTAAAATTGCGTGCGTATTATGTATGCAATCCACTAATGACCTATAAAGAAAATAACTTAAAAATTTAACTAAAATAAAATATATAGTAAAGCAAAAACTTCATTTATATAATTTTCACTAGAATAATGCACTTACATATACAGAGAATTCTATTATACATACTCACTTATCATATATACTTTTAGTCATGTTATTTTTTAATTTAATTAATTTTTATCTTTAAATATAACATTATTTTAAAATATTTAATTATAAATTTTTTATGTTTAATTATAACCTTTTTTTTTATTAATTATAATTTTAAAAATATAAAATTATATCATTTTTTTTCCGTAATTATAAATTGCAGATAGTCTTTCCAATATACACACATAATTACATTACTGTACTGAATATGCAATTTGGCACAGACTTGGTGGAGACAGCGAAAAAAAACACAACTGTTTCGTTAAAAAAACCCTTCTTTCCGAGTTTTAGATTTGGGTCTCTCTCTCTCTCTCTCTCTCTCTCTCTCCGAATCGCATCGAACCAACAATTAGTATTAGTTCCATTCCATCTTTCTCTCTATCAGAATCAATTCCTCTGCCTTTTCACACTTCAATTCTCTGTGAGTCTCTCTCTCTCTCTCTCTAGTTCTATGATATGGATTGACTTTTTGTTGGTTTGGTTTGAAATTAATGGAGGTTCATTTCTATCAGAACCCTGACTGATCTTCGATGAATACAAGAGAGAGACACGACCTTACCCATTAATAAAGATGCTTTCTTGGTACTATTTCTTTAGTTTCTCAAGTTAGTTCTTTGATTTGTACGATTAGGGTTTTGATTCCCAAATGGGTTCAGTGAATGACAATGGTGTTGACAATTTGATATCTGCTAGCAAGTCATTAAAGTCTATTTTACAGAAATCAAAATCCCTAGGGTTAGCTCTTGATCAAGCTGGGACTAGATTGGATGAGATTAACCATAGATTGCCATCTCTAGCATCCGCAGTTCGACCAATCCGAGCGCCAAGGGAAGCCCTTGTTGCTGTTGGGGGTCACATTAACCGTGCCGTGGTCCCTGGGGCCGCCGTTCTTAAGGTATTCGATGCCATTCATGGGCTTGAAAAGTCGCTCTCAGATCCCCAATTTGATCTTCCAGGTTATCTCTCTGTGCTTAAACGGCTCAAAGAGGCGTTGAGGTTTTTAGGCGATAATTGTGGGATGGCAATTCAGTGGTTAGATGATATTGTTGAGTACTTGGAGGACAACAAGGTTGCTGACGATGGGTATATTTTGAATTTGAAAAAGGCGCTCAAGAATCTCCGCCAATTGCAGGATGAGGAAAGGGGTTGCCTTGATGGAGGGCTTCTTGGAGCGGCGCTGGATAGATTGGAAAATGAATTTAGGCGGCTCTTGACGGAGAACAGTGTTCCATTGCCAATGTCAGCGTCATCGTCTTCACTAGGTGAACAAGCCTGCATAGCACCATCCCCGTTACCCGTCGCTGTGATTCATAAGTTACAGGCTATTCTTGGGAGATTAATTGCTAATAATAGGCTCGATAATTGCATATCTATCTATGTTGAAGTTCGCAGTTCGAATGTTAGGGCAAGTTTGAATGCACTCAATTTGGATTACCTTGAGATGTCAATCTCTGAATTCAATGATGTTCAGAGCATAGAAGGGTATATAGCTCAATGGGGTAAGCATTTAGAGTTTGCGGTGAAGCACCTTTTTGAAGCCGAGTACAAACTTTGTAATGATGTATTTGAGAAGATGGGATTGGATGTGTGGATCGGTTGCTTTGCTAAGATAGCTGCCCAGGCAGGTATTCTTGCATTCCTTCAATTTGGGAAAACTGTTACAGAGAGTAAGAAAGATCCCATCAAGCTACTGAAACTGTTGGATATATTTGCATCTTTGAACAAACTTAGACTGGATTTTAACCGCCTTTTTGGCGGGACAGCTTGTGCTGAAATCCAAAATTTGACGAGGGATCTCATCAAGAGTGTGATCGAAGGGGCTTGTGAAATCTTCTGGGAACTTTCGTTGCAAGTTGAATTGCAGAGACAAACACCACCTCCTTCAGATGGCAGTGTTCCAAGACTGGTGAGCTTTATCACCAATTACTGTAATAAGCTACTTGGGGAAGATTATAAGCCACTCTTGACTCAAGCTCTGGTCATTCATCGGAGTTGGAAGCATGAGAAATTCCAAGAGAGGCTCGTTATTGATGAAGTATTGAATATAGTTAAAGCCATTGAGACGAATCTAGAGACATGGGCAAAGGCTTACGACGATGTTGTATTATCGCATGTTTTTATGATGAACAATCACTGGCATCTGTACAAGCATTTGAAAGGAACGAAGCTTGGGAGTCTGTTGGGTGATTCTTGGTTAAGAGAACATGAACAGTGCAAGGAGTACTATTCTGCTTTCTACTTGAGAGACAGTTGGGGAAAACTTCCTTCCCTTCTAAGCCGAGAGGGTCTGATCCTGTTCTCAGGTGGGCGTGCTACCGCTCGTGATCTTGTGAAGAAAAGGCTGAAAGCTTTCAACGAAGCTTTCGATGAAATGTATAAAAAGCAGTCGAATTGGGTTGTTGTGGAGAAAGATCTGAGGGATAAGGTGTGCCAGCTTGTTGCGCAGGCTATTGTGCCTGTTTACCGGAGCTATATGCAGAATTACGGGCCATTGGTTGAACAAGATGCGAGTGGAAGCAAGTATGCAAAGTACACAGCGCAGTCTTTGGAGAAAATGCTTAGCTCTCTTTTTCAGCCGAAGCCGGTGAAATTTGGTAGTTTCAAAGTCAGACAGGCTAGTGGGAAATTCAGCAATGGGGTTACAGATCAAAATGATTCCTCCCCTACTGTTACATGACTGACCAATTCGTTATCAGTTGGTTGTCTTGTGTATATTGACTATGTATTTATTGGATTTGGAGAATTTTCTTTATGACACGGAATTCTGATGTTTGGCTGGACTTGGTGATGAACTGAGTACCATCTCTATACTTCCCAGATTGTTTATTTGGGGCTTGGATACTGCAAGAGCATCAGATACAATGATTCAGGTTAGTACGGAAACCTATAGCTAGTCATTTTAATTTGTATTCACTCATTTATTCAGTTGCTAGGTATAAATCCAGTGTAGTGGCCAGTTTTCATGTAGAATTAGTTATACCCTGTAGATGTGAGTCTAGAGTTCTAGTGATGGTTTAATTGTTCAGTCTCTTCATAATTTGGAAAAAAAGAAGGTAGAAATGCTTCACAATTATGACTTGCTCGTTGTTTATGTTTATTTAATGGCTACATTTGTTGGAAATTTAAAATGTATAAGAGCCATCTATGTTAGCAGAGGGATATTGAAAATAAAGTTCACTCTTTTCTCTTTATTCTTTATTAATTAATGACTTTCAGGTTTTAATTTGGTTAGTAGGGTGATTGACTTGGGAAATGACACTAACCTCTCTTTTAATTTCACTTCTCCCTTCTGTTAGTTGACTGTTGACCTCTCTTTTTCACTTTTGACACTAACCTCTCTGTCTTTATTTTTGAAATGACACTAACCTCTCTTTTAAGGTCATCAAATTATTTTGTTTAATTTTTCTTTTACTCTTATTTTATGTATGTAGACATAAAACCCTGATAGCTTTTAAGTAAATGACAAAAATACCATCACCCCCACTGTGGGCTTCTACCTCTTCCTCTCTACCCACCCTTACCCCAAGTTACCACCTTCCATCCCTTCCTACCTCTCATCTTCGAACGGCAAACCTTATCTCTTCCCCCTCTCAGCCTCACAAGTACCACTAACCCCATTACACCACCTACCCATCCCCAACAACAAAAAGACAAGAAGAGAGAAAAAATTATTGACGGTCAAAATTTTAAAAAGACTAGAAAGAGAAAAAGATAAGGAGAAAAAGCCAATTAAATGTTCAAAATTGAAATGGCCAATGGTCAGAAAAAGGAATAGCAAAGAAAAGGAAGAGGAGAGTAACAGTAGAAAGACTAGTACATTCATCCCTTCAAGAAAAAAATATAATCTTATAAATTTTGAAAGAGTTATGGTAATAACAACCTAATAGATTGTCATTAAGATGAGAAAAATGGCAGAAAGTGTGAATTTCAAGGCCTTTTATGTTTATTTTTATATTTTACAGATTCTCAACTCGCTTATATAATCAACTAGACTTGAACTATAAGTTCTTTAGATACTAAATGAATTGAGCTTGAACTCAACTAATTTTCCACAAATGAAACTCTAATACTCCAAAACTGTACCCAAAGCAGCCCCTACTTGCACCACACTTATAAATAGCCAGAATTATTTTCATTCTCATGGTATTGATGACATTGCTAGCCAGGTTTGGGATTGGTAATTATTCCTAGAGCAACTATGTGGGCATTGTTTATATGTGGTGTTTTAAATCAATCACGTAATGAAATGTTGTATAGATGGGACATGATAACTCATTTTTGTTAAGTGGTTCAAACCGATGGCAGGGGAGTTTATTTTGGGGATTTGATCTTGATTTCACTCATAAATATCTAACAGCCAATCCCCTTGTCCATGGCCATAGCCACCATCTCTCTCCCTCTACCTTCGACCTCCACGACAGCCCCCACAAATTTTGACCGTCAAACCATCACTGCCACTGCAAAACTCTTCCAGCCACCCCAATAATTCATCATCTTTCCCACCACTATCGTTACTCCCTACCATTCTTAGTCCCTCTTTGTTGGCCACTGCCACTGCAAAATTCTTCTCGACACTCTAATCCTTCTCTATCCTTTCTCTACCACCACCACCCCTTCACAATTCTTAGTCCCTCTCTTGAAAACATATATGAATAGTTTATTGAACTAATTCAGTTGTTTAAATGAGCTTAATTAAGGAACTATAAACAAAGCTATCATTATAATTATTATACACAGTTGGATCTCTATGCATTTCTTCAAAAAAGAAAGGGTCTAGCTTCACTCTACTCTAGATTTTGGATAAGAGAGGATTGTTTGAGTTTATGGAGAATCATTCATTTTATAGGGCATTCCACATGTAACATTAACGAAAAAAAATTAGTTCAATCCTATTTAATTCATTGTATTTGTGTCACAAAAGAAAGTACGGCAAGTGTGTTTTTGAAAATAAATTATTCAGTATTTCAGTTACAAGCATGATATATTGAACATGCTATAATTATCGTATCAATCAATTTTTTTTGGGTTGCATATATGTATATATATATAAATGACTCTATAAAATAAATAATTTGAATTATTAAAATAAAATGTGTGGTAGGCGCCACTAGTGGCTTCACATGTTTGGATTAAAATATACATCCATTTTAGGGAGAGTTACGGGCCGGTCCTATGGACCAGTCTTATTACCCAGCAGGTCTTATCCAAAAAAATCAAATAGTGTTTTTCATTTTTACCCCTAGACTCAACACTGCAAATGTATTACTGGTTTAAACAAAATTATTACTGATTTATCACTGGTTGAAACAAATTTATCACTAGTTTAAATAAATTTATCACTAGTTTATCACTTATTTAAACAAATTTATTACTGATTTTTTTTTTTTGATCGGCAAAATTTATTACTGATTTATCACTAGTTTAAACAAATTTATCACTGATTTAAACAGTAATAAATTAATAGTCAGAAAAAACTGATTAGCAAAGCATCGTTAAAAGGCTCATTAAATTTCATTACAATCGAAACAATTTCAAACCCCTCCCTCCCAAAAAAAAAAAAAAAAAAAAAAAAATCAACACGAAGAAGTAGCAGGCCTTCGAAGAAGTTTCAAAACCATTGAGAAGTTTACAAAATCAAGCATGCAGCAGAGGCAGCATTGAGAAGTTCAAGGCGTGGCGAGAGGGTTATCCTAAAAAGAGGCAGTGGACTATGAGGACACATTAGCTTCAGTCGCCGCGTCGACGGTCGAGAAATTGAGGTTCGGCCACCAAGCCAGAGGTGATAATCTTGAGAGGTCGAGACTGTCGGTGTGAAATACGAAGATAAGAGTGTCAGCCACCAGAAGATCGAACTCGGCGACGAGAAATTGAACCCAGATCCTTCGGGGGAGAGAGAGAAATAAATAGAACTAAATAATTCATAAAAGTATCGAACTCGGCGCCGAGAAATTGAACCCAGATCCTTCGGGGGAGAGAGAGAAATAAATAGAACTAAATAATTCATAAAAGTAAGGGTGAAATCAGAATAAAAAAAATACAACAAGATTCATGGTGCATGAGATAAAACCTTAGGACCTAATAGGTAATAGATTTAATTATTGGGATCGACTGGTAAAAAACCCAACATTTTAATAGTGTTGGGTAATAATAAAATAGTTCCGCTAAACATGACACCCAGGACCTCCAGTGAGCTAGTAGCTGATGTGGAAGAAGGGTGTATACATGCACGCAGCTGTGAAAAAAAAAGATGGATATAGCTCTCCGCCATCCTCTTCTTCCACCGTAGATCTCTCTGTCTCACTTTTCTGTGTGTGCCCCTCTCAAAGATTTTAACAATTTTAGATTCATTCCTTGAAGCTTGCTGATTTGCTTTTCCATTCTCATCACATCTCTTTTAAGCTTTCTTCTCTCTTTTTTTCTTCTTTTCTTTTCTTTTCTTGCTCAGAGAAAAAGAGAGAGAGAGGAGAGAGAGAGAGAAAAAAAAAAAGAAATCACCAGACTTTCCCACCTTTTTTTTTCTCACAATCCCCAATTTCTCATAATCCAGAATCCCCCCTCCCCCTGTTTTCTCACTTGGTGGTTTCCATTTCTAGCTTTTGGGTTGTTTCTCTACATGTACTATTTACTCTCTCTCATGTTTTCTTAGCTTCTCTCTTTTCTAATTGGTAAATCAAGAGGTTGAAGCTGAAGAAAACAAATTGTGTTACAGTGTTAAAGTTGTCACTTATTATACCCTTGCTGTATTTCAATTATAGAAATCTCTATTTCACTTTTCTGGGATTTTCTTTTTTATTTTCCTGGAAAGTTTACTAGGTTCAGATCTTTGTGAGGAGAAGTTCTAGGGTTTTTATCTTGGAGGAGGGCAATAGTTTTTAATTCTACACTTTTTCTTTAAATTAATTACTGTTTTTGGATATTTTCTCTGATTTTGGAAAAGTGAGTCTTTTATGGATTCCTTAAGAAGAAGAAGGGGGGGGGGGGGGGGGGGGTGTTGGCCATTGCAAAAAAAAATGAAAAAAAAAAAGAGAAGGTATTCTGATTCCTTTCTAATGCTTCTTGATTTAAGACAAGTTGTTTGAGAATGCTCTGGTACTATACGATAAGGAGACGCCGAATCGGTAGCAGAGAGTGGCATCCATGATTCCAAGAAAGACGGTGAGGGATGTGATGAAGCAATACAAGGAACTAAAGGATGATGTTAGTAGTATAGAATCAGGTTTAGTTCCAAATCCTTGGGACAATTCATCCCCTTTTACATTGGAAAGGGGAAATAGTCATGGAATTTGTGAGTTCAAGCAGTCATATAGTCCCGTCAAAAAGCGATCCTCTTAATCGTCCTTGGTCGGATGAGAGGGAAAGAGAGACAGAGAGAGTCGGGAGTCCGGCATCGGAGTCAAGGAAAGGAGGGAGTCGGGTGTCGGAGTGAATGGAAGGAGCTGTCGCAACTTCGATCGTCGAAGTCAAGGGAAAGAGGAAGAGGCAGAGAGACCTGTCTATGTTTGGGGGAGATTTTGGAGGCATTTACCAAAATAAGCCTAAACAGTGAAGGAATTCCCAAACTAAGTCTATTTTTCAAAGAATTCCCAAAATAGGCTAAATCGCGGTTCCAAATCGCGAGTTCAACACTTTTTGCCCCGCAGTTGCCAAATCTTGAAATCGCTGTTACAAAGTGCGAGTTTACTTAAGAACTCGCGGTTACAAACCGCGAGTTTAATTAAACTTTTTTACCCTTTCATTCCGAGCACGAGTTCATCCCAAAATTCGTTCTGAACTCGCGTTTCCAAAACACGATTTCATTTTCGTTTAAACTCGCATTTTGTAATCGCGATTTCATCAAAAATTCTTTTTCTTTGAACTCGCAGTTTGTAAACGCGATTTTTGGCAAGTTAAATGAAATCGTGGTTCTGAACCACGATTTTAAAACGCATATATATACCCCAGCCCCGTGTTTTGTATTCACGATTTCTGTTCTCTCTCTCCCTCTTACTCCTCTCTGTTCTCTGTCTCTCTCGAGCTCTCTCTCTCTCGCGAGCTCTCTCTGTTCTCTCTCTCGAGCTCCCGCTGTCTCTCTCTCGAGCTCACTGCTCTGTCTCTCTCTCGAGCTCCCTGCTCTGTCTCTCTCGTTGGTATGCTTTCTCTCATCTTAGTGCGAATAAATTACCATTACAGTTTATATTTGTGAATATATTTGTGTTTGTGAAAATGTGAATAAATTAGGGATAGGGTTCATGTATGTGGGGTTAGGGTTAGGATTTATATTTGTGAATAAATTAGGATTAGGGTTCATGAATGTGGGGTTAGGGTTAGGGTTTATGTTTGTGAAAAAATTAGGGTTATGGTTGATTTTTGTGAAATTTTTTAAATATAGGTAATTTGTTGGATGTTGAATGTGAATGTTGAATTTTAATTATATTTGTTGAATGTTGAATTTTAATTATATTTGTTGAATGTTGAATTTGTTAAATGTTGAATTTGTGAACGAAAATATATTTTAAGTATAGGTAGTTTGTGAATGTTGAATTTGTTGAATTTGTTGAATTTGAATCAAAACATATTTGTTGAATTCATAATTTGTTGAATGTTGAATGTGTTTAATTATATGTAATAATAATAATTTTCTTGTATGAAAACAAATTTTGAATCAAAACAAATTTAACGAATAATGAAAACATATTTTCGTTTCTTTTGAATCAAAACGTATTTAAGGAATAATCGTGACATTCCCTTTTATTGTCATTCCAATAAATTACCTTTGTCCTATGCAGCTAAATTAATTTTAATGCTGTTAATTAATTACATAAGAAAGAGAAACGTTAATTTGGCTGTAAAAATTATTATTAATTAGGTGATGCGGAGTAGTAATAAATTAAAATTAATAAAGTAACCAAAATAATTTGATTCGAAATTTCAATTTGTTAAGTAAGAATAAGAAATTGAAAAGTAAGGAACAAAATTTGTGATCAGAAATTGCTATGGAAGTTTTCTCATCATTTTGGCCAGGAGCAAATATATATATATATATATATTTATTTTTTCAAGATAGGGATATGGCAAAATAGAAAAGTCAGATATTTCGTTTTCTTACAAAATTTTTTTAAATATTATATATATATATATATTTATTGTTAATATTTTATATATTTATTGTTAATATTATATATATAATGTTTTATATATTTATTTTTAAATATTATATATATATATTTATTGTTAATATTTATTTGAAAATATATATATATATATTTATTGTTAATATTTTCTATGGGTGACCCTTTACGTAGTACACTAAAATTTTATTAACAAATTAAAAATCTAACTACTTAGAATGTTGACCCGAAAAAAAAAAGAAAAAAAAAAAAAGAATTCAAATCTAATCGGTTTGTAAAATTGATGCCACATGCCACTACGATAAGTAAAATTGGTTTAACTAAGTAAAATTTTAGTTTACTTGAATTTCATGTCCCATTTACGATTGAATTTCATTTTCGAGTTTTTCCTCCTTAAATTTCATGACATTCCCTTTTATAAATTTGATATAAATAAATGACTTTTTAAAAGTGATTCACAAAAAAATTGATATAAACATTAGAGGTCGAGTCGAATATAAACATTAGAAGTCAAAAATTTACTTTTTACCTCTTTGCGAAAAGAGGCTTTTCAAGTCGTCATGGAAAATGCTATTATGAAAACATTTGATATAAAAAAAACAAAAAAATTATTTAGGAATTATGTTTGAAAGAGTCATTCTCGATAATTTTTGAAATTTTTTTAGTTATCCTACAGTGAAATGAAAATTTTTTATTTATAAAATGGAAAAAAAATGAAAAAGAGAAATATTGATTTAGATCATTAAGCACAATAGGTCATTACTGAAAGGGGAAAAACAAAAGAAGATTGGTAGTAGTGGCATTAGAGTACAGCATAGAGTAGCTAAACCATGTTGCAATAAAAAATATATAAAAATCAAAACAATTTTTTTAAGGGTAAATTATTATTATTATTTTTTTGTTGAAGAAAATATAATTAATCTCATACTTTTGACATAATAACAATAGATTCCCTTGAGATTTTAATTCACATAACAATTAGTTCATTTTTCATCAAAAATTCGTTACTTATATGAATGAAAAAATAATATTAATGTATATTTATATTTATTTATTTCAATGTATATATATATATTTTATCAGCTAAGAAAAATTTCATTAGCAGTATTAAATTAAAAATACAGGAAGATAACATATATCTAGAGAGATTCGAAAAATACAAATTACCTCTACCATTGTTACTCCCATCCCTATAACCAATCCCTTGAGTTGACAAAATATTTTTTTTTTTTTTAACAAAAATAGAAGAACTGAACTCAACAAATAAAATTTAAGAAAATTTAAGAACTGAACTCAACAAATAAAGAATTTTAACAAAATCAAGAAAAAAAAAAATTTAAGAACTGAACTCAACAAATAAAATACATGAATCCCACAAATCAACCCACACAACCCACGGCAGAAGCCCCCATGCTGTACTGCACTCTTCTGTTCCACACAACCCAAAGCAAAAACATCTAAGAAAAATGCTTGGTAGCTCAAATTTGTGTGGCTCGAATGTCTCAAAACGATGTCGTTAATCATGAAAATTCAGACTACCCAGCATTGTTGAACAGCATGCCCTCTTGATTTTTTTATTCTGTTCCGTAGGTTTTTCACCCACTGATCCATAGCATCAGAATACCCAAACTCAAAGCATGCACTCAGTGATATTTTGATCTTTTTCACAGCTTTTTCATCCACTGATATGTGTTTCCCACTCTTGATATTTATTTCAGTATTTACTTGTCATTTGCATTAGTTTTAATCCCTTTAAACATATTTAAAAAGAAGTATAATTATATCGAAAATAAGATGCTAATTTTTATTTTTTCTAAATATTTTGAGTGTAATTTAACTTTATTTTTTGTTGTCAAGAGTTGTAGAAAACAAGAAACAAGAATGAAAATTCATCCGATTCCCTCTTATTATTATTTTTTTCTTCAAGAATTGAATAAAAAATGAAAAAAAGAAAATTCAAAACAGAATTTAAATAAGTTCTTTGATTTCTGTGGACTTCAGAAAAAAAAAAAAAAAAAACAGCCATTTAAAATACATAATTCGAAACATGCCAAAAGAGAGAGGGAAAGGTTTTTGATAGCAGTTGAAGAGAGCACAGTTTGGGCAACTATACAATAGTCCAATAAGGCATGCTTCCTAGTGTTTTTTTAGGTGCAAAAGGAATTGGGGCGACAATGACAGACTGAGCATGTTGCATTCAATTTTTCCATCTTTTTTTTCTTTTTCTTTCTACAATTCTTTACACAAATTCATGATCCAAACACAACCTAAATATCCAACAAAAACATAATATAACCAACAAAATCCAACAGTCCAAATATCAATATCTAATAGAAACATAAGACATCCAATGAACACTAACATTTTAACATTTTGAAACATAACAAGGCAAACAATTTATTATGATCTCAACAATTAAGTAATGTAAAAAGTATAACAGAAGAGTATGATGTTAATTTTGTATGTGTTGTAAGATGTTTTTCTTAAAAAGTTAACAAATCTAAAGCATTATCATTATTTTAACTCATATCTTAATTAAAAAATCAATAATGATTGTTGGATTATAATTGATGATTACTTAAATAAAGTTTTTGCGTCACAAGTCATTGTAATTGAATGAGTAGAATTTCATATAATTATTTTACAAGTACAAGGAGATATAAGTATATTGTTGCTATTTTAATGTTTTTTGTCTTAATTGAAGCAAGTATATGGACACTGTTCCAATTATTTTCTACTGGGGGGGAAACATAATTCGGGATCCCGATGAAGGCGTATCATATGATGCTGAGCCGAAAGGGATATATGCGGTGCAAATTGGCACCACGCTTAGCAATTTAGAGGAGATGTTTACGTCAAAGGTGGCAAGTTACGGGGAAAGTGTCCGATTAACCTTCAAATGTAGATATCCTTATCGCCAGTGGCAACAACACAGCAAATACAAGATATTACCGATCAATGACGATGAGGCGTTGAACACCGTATTAAGTATCGGTGCAAATTTTCAAGCGCCAAATTGTTTGGAAGTCTACATTGAGAAAGAGATTGTACAGAATATCCCGAACATGACACAGATGGATTCTCGTCCGTTCACTACATTACTGACGCATGGGATTGACACAACAGCGTTTCAGTCTCCTATGTATGACTCAGATCAATGTTATCCACTGGGCTACACACAACAGTCATTTCAGGGCCATGGTGTAGAATCAAGTTCACATGGTCGATATGGTTATGAATTTGACAATAATACACAAGATGTGCCCACATGCAGCCATCATACCACTCCGGTTGAAGTTGCTGGTAATATGGCTGAAACAGTGAATGAGGTGCAGTTTGCTGACAGTGACATGTACGGTCCCGATGCCGCCCTAAACGATGATGACAATGAAATGTGTGATGAAGAAAATGTATTAGGCGGATCAGATGATGATGATGATGAAGAATATGATGCCCAGGCTCCGGTTGACGTTGAAAATGCCCCCATTCCACCTAGAGTTGAAATCCCTTTCTATGACAACATTCACATGGGTGGTGATTTTGACATTAGTACCCGTGATGTCGTTCCCCGTAACCGGATCTGGAGCGCTGAAAATCCACAGTTGGACAGAGGAATGGTTTTTGTTGATAAGAAGCAACTTCTACATGCTGTGAAATTGTACCATGCAACAAATAATCGAGAGTATAAGGTCGTAACCTCCAAGCGAGACCTGTGGGTGTCTGCTTGCAAGCACGACTGCAGTTGGTGGTTGCGTGCATCTCTTAGTAGGAAACATGGTCTTTTTGAAATTAAGCAGTACAGGGGTCCTCACCATTGTTTATACCCACGAATGAACAGGGACCACACTAATATTAGCTCCAGTTACATTGCTTCTCATATTTTGGGACAAGTTGCGGTTAGTATAAAAAATAAATGTTTACATATATATACATATTTGTTTGTTTATAGTGTTCACATCCAGATAATCCAACTCATATTTGATTGTTGTATACAGAATGAACCTGATATGCCAATTAAGAATGTCATCGAAGATGTCAAAAAGACCATGAACTATAGTGTATCATACAAGAAGGCGTGGCATGCAAGGGCAAAGGCAATTAAAATGGTATTCGGTGATTGGGATGAATCATATAGACAGTTGCCTAAATTCATGCATGCATTACAGACATCTAATCCTGGCACCATCGTGACATGGAAGCATAGATATACCGGGCATACAACCAGTATGCCCGTCTTCCACTTTGTTTTCTGGTCTTTCAAACCCGTCATCGATGGCTTTAGATATTGTAGGCCTGTGATAACTATAGATGGTACATTCCTATACGGTAAATACACTGGTGTGTTACTGGTAGCAACGATTGTCACTGCCAATAGCAAAATATTACCGCTTGCATTCGCTGTTGTCGATAGGGAGAGTTTGGAGTCTTGGTCGTTCTTCATTCAAAATATCAAGGAACATATTGTCATGGACCGACAGGGAGTGACTTTGATATCTGATCGAGCTGAGAGTATTTTAGCTGCTGTGAGGCGGCATTGGCTGAATCCTTCGCTCCAATTTGTTGGATATCATCGGCACTGCCTTCGACATGTTTGCAGTAACTTTAACACACAGTTCAAAAATAAGGAGCTCAAACAACTTCTGTGGAAAGCAGGGAGTGCTGATCAACGACGAAAGTGTAATGGTTACTTAGAGCAGATACAGGCTATTAACCAAGAAGCCATCAGTTGGGTCCGCAAGATGAATCCTGAGGATTGGGCCCTTGCATATGACGGTGGATATCGCTGGGGGGTATTGACCAGTAATGATGCAGAGTGCTTCAATAGCGTCTTGAAAGGTGCAAGGAACTTACCTATTTCAGCTATGGTTGAATTTACATTTCGACGACTCGTCAAATATTTTGACGAGATGGGAGCCCAAGCTGAAACTGATGTACGCAATGAGTTCCAATACCCTAGAGAGATGCAAAGAACTATGGAGGAGGGTATCGCAAGGGGAAATAGTTTCACGTTGATATCGTATGACAGGTTAGTTTGTAATGTGAACAAATTATTATTATTATGTTGTGAAGTTAATTACACCTAAAAACATGAACTTCATTACTTTGTATCAATATTGTCTTATAGGCCCCGCCGTGTATTTGAGGTGCAAACATCTTTTCGCCGTGGACGAGGTCGCAATAGACAGGTTGTGCGGATGAATCAACCCACGTGCAGTTGTGGAAAATATGAGATAAGACACTATCCATGTTCCCATATGCTCGCTGTAATGTCTGAATGCGGTGACAATCCATTCCAGTACGTTGATCCAGTATATAGGCTTCCTGTATACATGAGAGTTTGGGAAACAAAATTCAATCCAATACCGCATCAAGATTATTGGGATGATCCGCAGTGGACCTTATTGCCTAATGACCTTCGTCTGCGAGAAGTAAAACGGGGTCGTACATCTATGGCTCGTATTCCGAATGAGATGGATATATCAGACAGGCGTTTGACAGCTCGTTGCAGTGAGTGCCACCAGACAGGTCATGACAGGCGAACATGTCCGGCGCGACTTGGTCGATGAAGACTGTAATACTTACATGTTGTAATATATCATTTTGAAATTCGTCATTTGTAATAGATTATTTAATTATGTTTTTTTCAATTATTTCTTTACCTATCTATTTTGAATGTGTATTACAAAATGTGTACTTGATTGAAAATTGTGTAATGCAAAATTACAAATGTGTCTAATTTATGCAAACTTGTATAATTTATTGAAATGTGTACTAGTTTTTCACCGTCTACTTGATTCGAAATGTGTATTACAAGCTTCTATACTTAATCGCGTAGTTCTTCTATCATTTCAAAAATTCATATTTTTTAATATATTTAATATCGAATGCTATATAAATTAAAAAAATTACAAAATTGGAATTTTAAAAAATTAACCTATTAACAAAATTAACCTATTATAAAAAATTAACCTATTATAAATTAAAATTTTACTCATTGTTCACAATTACAAAATTTTATATGTATTTTGCAAAATTTATAATTTATTCAAACTTGTAGCATTACAAAATGAATATTTAAGTTTTGTCAAATATGCCATAAATGTAATCATTAATTTGGAATTGCCTTCGTGTAAGTGGCACATAAATTTATCTTTTCTCGAACCCATAACATTTACTTCATTGTATTTGACATCGTTAACTACAGGCTTCATGACACATCTACCTGAGGAGGTTCCATTGTTCAGACAGGCACATCGGGCTGACAGTATGTGGGATCGTCCGGTATGCAATAACGTTTGTTGGACTTTACGCCTACAATTAAAATACCTTGCATTTTGTTGTATATTTGGGGATAATGTTAGTATTTAAACTGGTAATTCTTTTGTGCAGGATGAGGCACGCACAGTGTTGACATGCCGTCGGGCAGATGGTGGATTGTGGGACCATCCGTTGGACCATAGAGTCTTGCAGTATCTATTACGCGCGGGATTCTATGGTGTGTATCGTATCGGGCACATTCGACTGGACCACCCACTCATCACTGCTCTCGTCGAGAGGTGGCGCACAGAGACTCATACATTCCATTTTCCGATCGGGGAGGCCACCGTCACGTTGCAGGACGTATCTGTCCTATATGGTCTTCGGATTGATGGCCGAGCAGTTACAGGAGTTGACCCATCTATCGCGATGGAGCAGTGGGTAGCCCTATGTGCTGAGCTATTGGGAGTAGCACCCACACCAGCAGATTTACAGGCAGGTAGACTGAGGGTCAGGTGGTTGGCGGAGCACTTTGCTCATCTTCCAGAGCATGCTCCAGATGAGTTGGTACAGCAGCATACCCGAGCATATATTCTGTGGCTTATTGGGGGGGTACTTCTCCCTGATAAGTCACAGAACCTAGTCAAGCTGATGTACTTGCCATTGCTGAGAGACATTGAGGAGATTGGGCAGTACAGCTGGGGTAGCGCGGCTCTGGCATGGTTGTATAGGATGCTATGTAGAGCAGCGCAGGTGGGTACGAGGGAGATTGGAGGACCACTTGTGTTGCTACAGGTTAGTAACAATTTTATTACATGTCAATTCATATTGTATGTCATATATCAGTATTGTAATTGTGTTCAAATTGCAGATTTGGGCATGGGAGAGATTGATTCGCATTGCCCCGTCTAGGCGGCAAGAGGTTGGTCCTGGTGAGCTTCCTATGGGTGAGGGGGACATGCAGATGCCCACCGGACCGCGAGGTAGCCGGTGGAGGGTTGACATGGGCCATGAGGTCGTCTCGACCCACGTAGTGGTAGTTTATAGAGACCAGCTGGACCGGATGATTGAGGGAGAGGTATGAAATTTTTTTATTGCGTTTTAGTTGTCTTATTCATTATATATGTTTTGAGTTCAGGAGCAAAATTTAATTTATTTGTCGTCATTGTAGTTTATCTGGCAGCCTTATGCTGGGGTCCTCGATACGCTCCCCGACTACTGCCGACTGGGTCAGGAGATATGGATGGCGAGAGTGCCACTTATTTGTTTTGACGTGGTTGAGTGGCATCTCCCCCATCGTGTCCTCCGTCAGTTTGGTCGGGTGCAGTCCGTGCCGGATCGGTTCGACACTGAGTGGCAGTTGCACGTCACTGATAGGCGTGGCCGAGCTGGCACTGACTGGCATCTGTTTTATATGCCATACATACAGTTGTGGGATGGCCGCCGGGACAGTATTGTACAGGCTGACTACAGCGATGAGGTGCTCCCCTCTTCCGACCCTTACATGTTGTGGTATCGGCGACATACACACCTACTAGTCGGGAATCCGAGCCACGTGTCTGAGTCTGGATATCAGGGAGTTGGCCCTTATCTTGAGGCATTGGTGAGTATCATATTATGTGTCAGATAATTATTAAAATCATACTTGCTTTACTTTCAGTCAACTGTAGCCTAATAATACGTCTGCATGTCTGTTCAGGTGGCTGGATCTGGGAGGGTGTTTCACTTGGCTGAGGACGCCCATTTGAGACGTGACGGACAGCATGCCTTGGAGGCCGTTGCAGAGATCCGGGAGTTATTGTACCAGGCATTCCAGCTTGCCCATCGGGGAGATCGTTTGCATTTCGGCCACTACGGTGTACACACTTTAGCAGCTGCTCCAGACACATCAGCGCCGTCCACGTCAGCGCCTTCCATTTCAGCGCCTGCCACATCAGTTCCTTCGACATCAGTCACCCCACCACATACTACCCCATTGATATCTGCAGATTCCCTCGGCGTACTTCATACGCAGCATACTGGCATACCTTATATGCCTGACCCTGATTGGACACCGCCCCCATACATGCATGACGTTCTTACCCCACCCACCCAGTTACCACCACCAGACAGTTCCACCGCGACCATGAGTACACATGATGCAGTTCTCACTGGCATCTCCGACGTTGATGCTGAAGGCCATATTGAGCCCCCTCCCAGAGGGCGCGGGAGAGGTCGAGGTGTTCGTCGTGGCGGACGTCGCGGCAGAGGTCGTGGTGCGGGCAGAGGCAGAGGTCGAGCTCCAGCTGCAGATCGTGATACAGTTGCACCAGATGTTGGAGTTTCACAGCTCACAGCAGTATCCGATCTTCTGCCATAGACAGGATCAGGGGCAGCACATGCAGTAGATGGGGGGTCACAGTCACAGGGTCCACACGATACGCATTTCCGATTGGGGGAGCCAGATATTCAGAGAGTCTACCGCAGGAGACCGAGAAGGGAGGTCCACGGTCGGGGTTGTGGGACTGGGGGCAGGTTAGGGCATTAGCGGGTGTGATGTGGAGTGTACAGTTTATTTTATTTATACATTTTGTTATAGTTTTTGTATATCAAACTTGTACAGATGATGTAAATGTAGCTTACTTATTTATTCGGAAAATATAATTTTACAATTTTGTTATTCTTACTTGTTTTGATGATTTCCATAAAAATGAAAACGAAAACAAAAAGGAAACAAAATAAATATGTAAACACGCACATAATTTTGTTTTCTCTTTTCTTTCACTTTTCTGAGTGATTGCATTCACTGTCTTCTTTTCATGTACAAACCAATGATAACCAAACAAGTATTTGAACAATTTGTTATATGAACATGTACTTCATTAAGTATCATTATTATATTCCACATCAATAATGCATGAAATAATGAAAGTCTAGTTGAAGTAGCGTTCTTCAAAATAATAATAACGGAGAGAAAGCAAAGGTAGAATGACAAGAAATATCCGAAAACAATTGAAATATCTCCCTTCATTGATAAGTGGTGGACAAGCATTACAAATTGCATGAATTACAGAAATGGTTTGGGCGTTCATCCAAACAATTTCATTCATTATCATCATCATCTGACATCTCAATATCAGATTCATACATAACATCCATGCTCCAGGCGTAGTACTGGTGTGCATCATCCATTAACCCATCTTCGGCACGCTCATTTGCGGTCTTCATTAGTTCGGACCTTTGCAAACGTTGGGTCATGCGATTAACCTCGTCGCGGATACGATGCAATGCCTTTTGCAACAACTGGGGAGTGTCAGTTGCCATACGCATGGCTAACCGACGAGGAAATTTAAGATTAACTTCACGACACAGCTCAACGAGAACGTTTGCTCGAGTTTTGCGAAATTCCCACTCAGCTCTCATGGTATTGACGGTGGCACGTGAGTAACGCAAATTTGGATTCATTGGGTATTCAAATTCATCTCCATCTGCAACCCAATAGCGACCCATTGCTGAATATAGATCAACCACCGTATATTTCATGATGATATTGCTCGAAATAGCTGTAAAACTTTTGTTGTGGTATGATGCGATATTTATACCATATATACACATGGTAGTTGTATGTATGAAAGTATTGTAAAGAACTATGCATCAGAGTTGTCACGTCAACTTTTATGACCTGAACAACCATCCATCAACTTGATAGGAGTTGTCACTTCGACTTTTATGAATTGTATAATTTATTGTTATTCCAAAACAAAAAGTAAAAACCTAAAAAAAATAATAAAATAAAAACCAAGTTGATTAACCGACTAAACGTCTGAATTAGTCAAATTTCTGTGCCTGAAATTTTTTTAAAAAAATAAATGTGAAATTACAATTTAAAAATCTTTAAAATATTTTTAATTTTATCATATTATGTTTCAGAAATTTGTTTACTTTTTACGTGTATTGACATATTTATTAATTAGTTGTTATTTTGTTATGACACCCCCTCAAAATTGTAATGGATTGCATAATTCACAATGGCACAGTAGGTATGGTACAATAATAAAATGTAGTTCGGCGCACTGATACGTCCAATATTTGTCAGTGATGCTCACCAATTACTTGAACCGGTGTAATAATTTCGATGCTTTATTTTTTCCTCAGATGCTATGTCACTTTGTGCAGCGATGCAGTGATGCATCTGACTTTGTGCAGTGATGCAGTGATGCAAGCCACTTTATGCAGTGATGCATTAATGCATGTGACTTTCTGACTTTGCCATGCTTATATAGTTTGTCACTTTTTTCCTCACATTTCGTGATGCATGTGACTTTCTGCAGCGCAAGTAAATGCTTTATTTTTTGTTATCACATTTCAGAGTTCATATAAGTCACATCAATACGATCACATGGCAATAGTGTTCATAAACAATTATGTGATGGACTAAAGGAGTAAAGTGTAATTTACCGAATAAAGCAAAAAATGCAAAGAGGAGAAAATGACATGAAGAATATTACTTTAAAACCTATTAAAAATTTAAGCATTTAAATTATAATTTTTTAAAAACACCACTTTGTACTGAAATCGTCAATTCCAAGTGACTACTTACTGTATGGCAAAAGTAAGTATGAAAAAATAGTTTCATGTAGCGATGTGACAACTCACTGCATGTTGTTTTATTTGACAACTCACTGCATGTTGTTTTATTTGACAACTCACTGCTCCAATATGAAGGGATTGCATTGTCATCATTTGGCCTACAATTATGAAGTTATTTGACAAACACGTCCGTGACTACATCAAAGGTACACAAAGTCACGGGTACTCAGTATTGCATGAAATGAAAAGCTAAAAAATAATATCACGGGTATCACTTGTTCCACAGTGCCCCAGCATGCATTATTGTCACTAGATCATCTCTACTTAACCCTCAGTATGATGTCTATAAATAGCGACACCCCCAGTCTACAATTACTATTATTATTTGTTTGTTTATTTTATGAACAATGTCTTCAAGAGGTGCAGGAAGTTCACGCCAGCAAAGAAATCCGAAAGTGTGGCTGCTACCTCCATTTACTTATGACTACAAGAGCGAAAAGTACTCGAGTCCGAAGGATTATTATGCTGGTATCCGAGCTGAGTGGGCGTTCAGGGTAACGGAGCAAGAAGGATTGTTTAATGATCTACGTAATGTTGGGGCACCGGTACCTCATCGTCGTTCATTGACCATGGCTAGACGAAATGTGAGTGACTATGAAAAAGCAGTTACCAGAATTAAGAAGGAGAACAACAGAATGTTGATGCGGAGATGTCGACATTTCATGCTTCAGTTAGCCACCGAAATGGCAGAAGCAAGCAACAGAGATTTCACAATGATTGAGCGAAATAATGTCTTAAATAATGAAAAATATCTCTCTGACTACTACATGTCAGATGAGGAATGAGAAATCAAACACCTTTATCTTTCATATATGTTTGTATGTTGTCTCATATCTTCGTTACATGAGTGTGACACAATGTTGTTGTTCATCTAACGTACGGATGTATTTCAAGTATTTGTTTTATGAACTTGAAGTTTATGAAATAACTACATTTATAACTGCACATTTATTAGTTCATGACTTTCTTTATTGAATTGCAATGAGTTAAGGAATGTTCTGGATTCACGAATGGATTAATGTATGTTGAATTATGTGAATAGTTAAAACACATAAAACATAACAGGTAGCTCGAGAAAGAAGAAATGGTCGCCTTCCAATTCCTGGAAGTCCGGTCAAAATGATGACTCTGTTAACGAATGGGGGGTTGACATATAACTAAACTTGGGGGGGGGGGTGGACAAACAAGCTCAAAGCCAATGGTTGGTCCAGTTGGGGAACTAAATAAAGTTCATACAAACGAACAACCGCCTTGAACAACACATAAAACAGAACAGGTAGCTCGGTTAAAAGCTTCCCTTAACTACGACTTGTGAAATAGGGATCTTGTACATAAAGAATTTCAATTTCCATCGGGAAAGAAGAAAGGGTCGCCTTCCAATTCCTGGAAGTCCAGTCAAAATGATGACTCTGTTCAGGAATGGGGGGTTGACAGATAACTAAACTTGGGGGGCTAGACAAACAAGCTCAAAGCCAAGTGGTTGGTCCAGTTGGGGAACTAAATTTAAAACCCCATTGGTTTTACTTGATTTGCTTATCAAAATCACTATTTACAATTAATTATACACAAACAGATTTACCTTAACACCAATTTCATGTATGTGGGATTCTCAATTCAGAAAGTCACATGGCAACAGTGAATTCACTGATTTACCTTACAGTGAGCATGCCCTTATTTTGTCGGTATATGCAGGTGGATTGTCAAGTCATGTGACTTGGTGCACAGACTTTGGTTTTCTCAATTTGTTGCTCAATTTTTTAATTACAATGACAACTCAACACCAATTTGATATATGTGGGAATCTCAATTCAGAAAGTCACATGGCAACAATGAATTCACTAATTTACCGTCAGTGAGCATGCCCTTATTTTGTCGGTATATGCGGATGGATTGTCAAGACATGTGACTTGGTGCACAGACTTTGGTTTTCTCGATTTTCTAATCGATTTTTTTATTACAATGACAACTCAACACCATTTTCATATATATGGGAATCTCAATTTAGAAAGTCACATGGCTACAGTGAATTCACTGATTTACCGTCAGTGAGCATGCCCTTATTTTGTTGGTATATGCAGATGGATTGTCAAGACATGTGACTTGGTGCACAGACTTTGGTTTTCTCGATTTTCTAATCGATTTTTTTATTACAATGACAACTCAACACCATTTTCATATATATGGGAATCTCAATTAAGAAAGTCACATGGCTACAGTGAATTCACTGATTTACCGTCCGTGAGCATGCCCTTATTTTGTTGGTATATGCAGATGGATTGTCAAGACATGTGACTTGGTGCACAGACTTTGGTTTTCTCGATTTTCTAATCGATTTTTTTATTACAATGACAACTCATTTCTTATTAATATATGTGGGATTCTCAATTCAGAAAGTCACATGGCAACAGTGAATTCACTGATTTGTGAATTCAGAAAGTCACATGGCAACTGTGAATTCATAAAGTCATGTGACTTCGTACAGAGTATTTGCTTTTCTCTGTTTTTTCAATGTACTGACAACTCATACATTGTTCATTTATGTGGGATTGTCATGCAGAGGCATCTTTCTAAAGTCGTTCATAACCAACTATATAAACGAGTAAAGGTGAAGACACAACCTTACAACTCATTTCGCCCTACGAAATTATCATTTATTTGCTTTAAAAAAATTAGCATGGCTACATGGTTCATGGGAGGGAGTGGTGGGAATCGCAGAGGTGGTAGGAACTTGCAAAGGGGTGAAAGTTCACGACCAGGAGGGGGGAGGGGAAGTGGCGATGCTGAAGATGAAACACCATTTCCTTTGTTAGATGCCTCTTGTGCTTATCATGATAGGTTTGGGAAGCGACATTTTGTCATGCCCAAGTACTATCGAGATCCATGTGGTTTGGTGGAGGAGCCATCAGAGAATCAAACAGGATATGGTTATGCAAATGCTAGACTTCTGAAGTGGCCCGCACTATTTATAGAGCGAGTGCAAAATGAAAGGTTATGTCGGGAAAGACGACTGAAGGTGCCAAAAGCACGTTCTGTTGAGATCCAAAAAGAAGATCCTGATAATGTTGATCGACTATGTCAAAGACTACAACGTGAGATTTCTCAAATGGGTCGTAGGTTGGCCCGCGATATGCAGCTACTCATAGTTAAGAAGGATGCCCAGAAGAACAAAACAGAACCAAATGATGCGGCTATCAAGGCTATCATGGAGGATCCTCAGCTTGTCTCTGACGCTGAGCTTTCGGATTGTTCAGACTCTGAGCCACCTACCGATTTAAGCGCGAATTAGGTGTTAATGTCTACACTTTGGCAATATTAGGTCATGCATTCATTTGTAATGTCTGTGTTAGAGTAAGTGTTTCCGTAATGAGTTTGTCAGATTGTCTACCTAATATTTGTCTGTCTTTTTTTATGTTTATCTACGTATTGTGTGTTAAGTTCATGGTGTCCACAATGTATTCTTGTCCGAGACTTATGTCTGTACTACTTATGTCTGTACTACTTATGTGTTTTTTCTTCAAGGTTTTATGAATTACATTATCACCTTCTAACCTAAAACAAAGACAACAGGAAAAAAAAAATTATTTAAATGAAAACGGCTTTAGTAAAGCCAAAACAAATTTCTGAATAACACATTCTAACCCAAAACGAAGACAACAGAAACAATAAAAATTAAAAAACTTTACATGAAAATGGCTTTAGTAAAGCGAAAATAAATTTATGAATTACATTATCACCTTCTAACCCAAAACAAAGACAACAGAAAAAAAAATTATTATTTACATGAAAACGACTTTAGTAAAGCCAAAACAAATTTCTAAATAACACATTCTAACCTAAAACAAATACAACAGAAAAGAAATAAAAAATAAAAAACTTCCCATGAAAATGGCTTTAGTAAAGCGAAAAGAAATTTATGAATTATATTATCACCTTCTAACCTAAAACAAACACAAGAACAACAAAATAAATTTACTTTAGTCAAACCAAAAAAAAATGCTGCATTACACATTCTAACCCAAAATAAAAGACAAAATAAATTAACATGAGAACAGTTTTAGTAAAATAATTTTAACCTAAAAATTTATTCTGAAATACATTATCACCAAAATAATGACAACAGAGAAAAAAAAAAAAAAAAATTTCACTTAAAACAAAGTAAAACAAAAAAATTTATGTTAAAAATAAAACTTCACTTAAACTCGCGGTTAGAAAAAGCGAGTTCAGAAGAAAAAAAATTTTAACCTAAAACAAACACAAGAACAACAAAATAAATTTACTTTAGTCAAACCAAAAAAAAATGCTACATTACACATTCTAACCCAAAATAAAAGACAAAATAAATTAACATGAGAACAGTTTTAGTAAAATAATTTTAACGTAAAAATTTATTCTGAAATACATTATCACCAAAATAATGACAACAGAGAAAAAAAAAAAAAATTTCACTTAAAACAAAGTAAAACAAAAAAATTTATGTTAAAAATAAAACTTCACTTAAACTCGTGGTTAGAAAAAGCGAGTTCAGAAGAAAAAAAATTTTAACCTAAAACAAACACAAGAACAACAAAATAAATTTACTTTAGTCAAACCAAAAAAAAATGCTACATTACACATTCTAACCCAAAATAAAAGACAAAATAAATTAACATGAGAACAGTTTTAGTAAAATAATTTTAACGTAAAAATTTATTCTGAAATACATTATCACCAAAATAATGACAACAGAGAAAAAAAAAAAAAAATTTCACTTAAAACAAAGTAAAACAAAAAAATTTATGTTAAAAATGAAACTTCACTTAAACTCGCGGTTAGAAAAAGCGAGTTCAGAAGAAAAATAAATTTTTATGAAATCGCGTTTACAAACTGCGAGTTCAAAGAAAATTTTTTTTTGATGAAATCGCGTTTACAAACTGCGAGTTTAAACCAAAATGAAATCGTGTTTTGGAAACGCGAGTTCAGAACGAATTTTGGGATGAACTCGTGCTCGGAATGAAAGGGTAAAAAATTTAATTAAACTCGCGGTTTGTAACCACGAGTTCTTAAGTAAACTCGCACTTTGTAACAGCGAGTTCAAGATTTGGCAACTGCGGGGCAAAAAGTGTTGAACTCGCGATTTGGAACCGCGATTTAGCCTATTTTGGGAATTCTTTGAAAAATAGACTTAGTTTGGGAATTCCCTCACTGTTTAGGCTTATTTTGGGAAATGCCTCCCCGATGGGTTTACAATGGATTTTTTCCAATATTGCTGGGAAGCGTTGAAGGCTGATGCAATGGTGATGGTGGAACCGTTTTTTTAGTCGGGGCAGTTCGAGAAGAAACCTTCATTGCATTGATTCCGAAGGAGGTGGGTGGAGTGTGTAGAAGTTATTGGCTAAGGTCTTGGCTAATAGACCAAGGGGTGTTTTAAACGGGGTAATGTCAGTCACAAAATGCTTTTGTAGAAGGGTGTTAGATTTTGGATGCAGTGTTGGTGGCTAATGAGTCTGTTGATTCTCGTAGTTAACAAGGGCAGGCGGGAGTCATCTTTAAGTTGGATATTGGAAAAGCATATGATAATGTAAACTGGGAGTTCTTATTGTCTGTTTTGGAGAAAATGGGTTTTGGGGGCGGTGGAGACAGTGGATTCAATTTTGTATGTCTACAGTGTGGATGTCCGTGTTAGTGAAACTGAATGCCGGCAGGTTTTTCCTAGACTTGTTGGGGCTTGCGACAAGGTGATCCTGTACCCCCTTAGTTGTTTATTTTGGTTATGGAGACATTGAGTAGGTTGTTGTCTCTGGCGGTGCAAGGTGGTCTGTTGGAGGGTTTTATGGTGGGATTGGCATCTACGTCATCCGTTGTTGTTTTTTATATTTTGTATGCCAATGATGCGCTCATCTTCTGCAGTGCTAATGCTGAATAGTTGGGATATTTGAGATGTGTGCTTCTATGTTTTGAGGCAGTGTCAGGGCTTCGGTAAATTTAAAAAAGTTAGAGTTGATTCTAGTAGGGGATGTGGATAGGGTGTCAAACCCGGCAGCTATTTTGGGATGTAAGGTGTCAACCTTACTGTACTTGGGTTTGCCGTTGGGAGCTTCTTTTAAGGCAAAAGGGGCGTGGGATGGCATGTTGGAGCGGGTTCAACGGTGATTGGTGGGGTGGAAGAGATAATATTAGTCTAAAGGAGGGAGGTTGACCTTGATAAAGAGTGTCTTGTCGAGTGTTCCAACCTATTTTATGTTAGTCTACGTGATTCCAATATCGGTGGAGCATCGGTTGAAGAAGTTGCAGTGGGAAATTTTATAGGACAGTCTTTTTTTTTGGGGGAGGGGGGGGGGGAAGGTGTTCAGATATCATTTAGTGGATTAGGATTGGATTTGCATGCCCAAGGAGCTGGGTGGTTTGGGGGTTTGGAGACCGGTGTTGTTCAATTTGGCCTTGTTGGGTAAGTGGCTTTGGTGCCTTGTGTGGGAGAGAGAGTGGTTGTGGCGTCAGGTTGTGGTAGCCAAATATGGGGTGGGGAGGAGGGAGTGTAGTTCAGGCGTGGTGGGGGGTTCACATGGGCAGGGTTTGTGGAAGGGGATATGGCTGGGTCGGGGGGAGTTTTTGAAACGGGTTCACTTTACGGTGGGGTTTGGGGATAAGGTAAGGTTTTGGCATGACAGGTGGTGTGGTGAGGAACCTTTAGAGTTTTCGTTCTCGTTGAGTTTTCGTATTGCTGTTGATTGATAGGCGTCTGTGGTGCCTTGTTTTGCTAGGAATGGGGATTTTGTAATTTGGGACATTAGATTGTGTCGGCAAGTCCAAAATTTGGAGGTTGGGCAGTTGGTGGATCTTTTGGGTCTTCTGTAGAGTGTGCAGATTGGGGTTGGGGGGGGGGTGGTGTTGGCTGCTGGGAGCGAAGGGTGTTTTTTGGGTCTCTTTGTGTTACCGAGCTTTGATTGGTGGTGTGGGTGGGGCGTTTCCTTGGTGGGGTATTTGGATTGAATGCATTCCATCTAAGGTGGCCTTTTTCAAGTGGATGGCAGCCTTAGACAAAATCCTGACAATTGATACTTTGGTTCGTCGTCAACACATTTTAGTAAACTAGTGCTGTATGTGTCAAGGAGATGTGGAATCTGTTGATCACTTGCTCATTCATTGTCCTATTACCTACCGTTTGTGGGTCACACCTACCGTTTGTGGGTCACCTCCCCCCCCCCCCACCCCACATCTTTGGAGTGGTTATGGGTTCAACCAAGGGGTGTGCTGGATGTTTTTTGGAGTTGGGGTGGGGATTGGGTTGGGAAAGCAGTGCCGGAAGGCTTGGGCACTTGGTCCCTTGTGCTTAATGTGGTTGATTTGGTTAGAGCGGAGCCGGTGTACTTTTCAGGCTGTCACTCATCCCCGTCGCTTGGTTAGAGAATAGGTTATTGACAGTTTTGTACAGTTGGATTATGGGAAACTTGCATACACTTACTTAAAAGTGTGAAAGGGAAAACACAAGGGCAGTACAACCAATTTAGACTATTGAAATAAAAATTTTATAGCACTCACTGGGAAAAAAAGTAAATTGATTTTTAAATTAACACCCAACTCCTAAAGAATTGTTTCTCACCTTCCTTTGAACTTATGTATAATATGATACTAAAAATTAATATTATTGTATCCATACCCATGTTTCATAGGGTTGCAGCCATGACAGAATGTTTATCTCTAGAATGCGAAATAGAGCTGCTGACTGAACCATTATTTTGCCAGATTGTTAGATTTACTAGGAGTTGGTAGTCTTGAAGGTTTTTTTTTTTTTTTGGGTTGTTGTCAGTCAAAGAAAGCTGATCAGTGAGTTACATGATAGCTTATGTCATTATATGTATTGCTTCTCAAACTAGGGGAGAATGTGTGTGGGTTTGGAATCCTTTGGTCTTTGCTGTGGTTGTGTTTGTTCTTTCCATAAAGCTGAAAGACAAAAAATAAAAATAAAAATAAATAAATAACTAAATAAATACAAAATATAAATATAAATAAATATTAAAACTCTGGCAAGTAGACAATTGCTTTGTCAGGTTTAAAATTTTTTTACTAGCTATTTTTTCTCTAAAATGTGGTGTTTTCTTTCTTTGGCTGTTTTTGTGTGTTTTTTGTAGTTTATTTACTAGTCAAATTTACATGCACTAGGACAATATGGTCAAAAGGAAATGATATCTAACCAATTTACTTCATTCAATCCTTCATAAAGTTTCAATTGAATTTATGCAGTTGAGTAGTGCCATCTTGATCTTGGGGCTGGATAATAACATTAGTACACACATTTACAAGCACTCTCAAAATATGATCCCTACAGATTTTAAATGTATAACCTGGGTTGGAGATATATACCAGAAGTTTGAAACCATGTGCTTGGAGTTGGAAGAAGATATGTATCGGGTAAACCTATAATTTTTTGCTGCATTTCAGCTGCCCTGCAAGGGAAGTTCCTGTTATTTGTTCCTAGTGGTAGTACAATTACAGCTATTGTCAGAACACTCTTTTCCAACCTCCTATTACTATCACTTGCTCTGGGCATGCTCTTTTCATGAGATAATTTTTCTTTATCATCTATTTTCCTTTCCCCACAAGTGGGCTAAATATTATCCTTTGTGGAAACATGGTCTGTGTGTCTGATATGGATGCATTTAATGTGATATGCATTCTTGTTAGTCACAAGTCTGACCATAGATGGTCATTGGAATTGGGAAACTTCTAATTATAATTTAAATTGATATTTTTGGCAGGACACAGTTGAATATGTTGAAGACCAGGTGCAGACAGTTGGTGCAAGTGTCAAAAACTTATACTCTGATGTCTTACAAGATTTGATTCCTCTATCTTCTATAGATCCTGTCAAAGTAACTGTCGCTGATTTGTCTCTGAACCCATGTACCGATTTTGGGACCTACAAGAAACCAAAAGCAAGCATGAACAAAGATCGGATAAAGGTCGATAAGCAAGTTGCTAAGGATTCAAAAATGATTGCTGGTGTGAATGCGGACCACACCTCATTTTTCAGTGAACATCAAAATGTTTGTCATTTTCTGCGACCATCTTCTCTGGGCTTGATTAAAGGAGGAAGGTCGGAGTTGTGTTCAGAGAAAAATGAGGATAAAGATACCTGTGAATATTCAAATGTGGATATCAAAATAAAATCTAAGAGGAATAATCATCCGTCATCTGCAATGTTATGGCCAATCACTCCTGGGTCAAAAGATTTGATCAGGGCTTCATTGTGCCACCAACTAAGTAATAATCATGAAGCAGTATGTGACCACAAAGTTATGACATTATGCTCAGCTTCAGTTGAAGTTGCTGAAGGTCACTCCAGAGGAGGAAAATTTTGTAACAATATTGTTAGCTCAGCTGTGTCTATTGCAGATGCTGCTATTGATATCCCAACATCTGATGAGATTTTATGCATTGAATCTTGTGTGAAGAAAGAAACAAAACTGAGTACTTACACCAATGGTGGGCCTGGTGGGTTTTCAGCACAATCAAATGGTAATGTACTTCGTTTCCTGTAGTTTCTGTGTTAACTTCCTGCTTTGGCAACTGCAGGCACATGTACAAATAGTGGAGGGATTTCCCCGATAGAGTTATATGCTTGTGGTGATGCACAATATATTGAATCTGCTATTGAGGAGGATGTTTCGTCTTGTACAGGTATTGATGTTTCATAGTTGATATGAAGCTTCTCTTTCTTTCATTAATGAAACTAGGAAAATGAATTTGTTGAGGTTTGTGTAAATTATTTTGTGGTGATGCATGAACGAAGTTAGTGATGGAGAATTGTTTTGACCCAAAGGATGGCACTAAAGGCCATGTTTGGATCATCGATTTAGTTAAGGATTTGTGGAGAGAAGAGAAGAGAAGAGGGAATTGTGAAATAAATTTAGCTTACATGTCATTCACATTTCCCTCCCCATTTCCTTTCCCTACACAAATCCCAATCCAAATACGCAGCCAATTTTTTTTAAAAAAAGAGCCCAATCCTCAACTCCTGTCAAACAAAATGTGAACTGCACTAGTCTACTAGACTTGTTGTATGCAGGGAGTTGCCTGTTTCAAAACTAGGACTGTTGCAGGGAGTTGCCTGCTCTGCCTCTACTCTTAGGGTTTGTGTGTGCGCACATGCGTTTCTAGACTAATTCTAATTTGTTTCAAAGGTAACAAAGATATTTGACGTACTCATTCCTTCCAACTTTCTAGATATTGCAATCAAAGAAATATTTCACTTCTTTTACATAGAGTCATGCGATCTTTTTGGATCCATTTCATGGTTCTATTTTCTCCTGTTGAATAAAAGCAGCTTTATTGTACATTCCCTATGCACTTGCATATGACTTGCTCTTGGATGTGACATTAGAACCTGCCATTATTTTCATGTGCATCAATGGTTTAGACATTTGCATTGACATGTTGATTTATGTATTGTTTCTATCAGTTTTATGTTTAAAAGGTATGATGAATATTCTTGATGTCTTTGAAATGATGATATTTGAACTTTCAGGAATGTTGCTATATGTTTATAAGGAAAAGAGAAATTGTATATTCAATTGTGTGTTTAATATAGAAGAATTACTTCAGTATTTATAACCTAGGTTAACCCTAAAATAAGGAAATAAGCATAATTCCTAGAATATTAACAGAATAAAATGTACGCAATATCTCTAGAATATCTACGATATCTACGGAATATAGATAATATCTAAGAGAACATCTACAAATATTCTCAATATCTCCAGAATATCTACAATATCCATAGTTGTCAAATCGGGAATCGAACCGAATTACGAATTGAATCAAATTGTGAATTGTAAAGATTCGGTCACTTTTTTTTAAATTACTTTGAAAAACATATCTACACATTTAAATGTTAAATATATCTTATAAATATGAAATATTTAGATTTAAATTAATAAAAATGTTGTTTTGAATGATGATATTTGGACAATAAAGCTTATGTATCTTTCCAAGTAACAATGAACTAATAATAAGAAAGAATTAATTGAAATCCTTTATTTTAAAACCTAAACATTATAAAAGATATGCATGCTTATTATTTAAAAAAAAAAAAAAAACACTAAGTAAAGAACTTGTGGAACCATTAGGTTTAACTAACCTAAAAAAAAAAATAAAAATAAATAAAGGGCCCAAACACACTTATGTAATGTCAAACTATATTTATTTCAATAAACCTCAAGGGGTTGGCTTGGTTGTTAAGATCTGGGTTTGGGGGTTGCGCTCCCTCCAAGGTCTCAGGTTCAAAATCTCATACGTGCAAACAATTTCCTAGGACTAGTCCACATGGGGCTTCGCCCCAATTTTAATTGGGACCCCCACAAGTGGATAGTGGGATTGGTCCTCCGAATGAGTCGGTCCAATGAGTCGGATACCGAGTTATCACAAAAATATATATATATATTTATTTCAATAAAATAGCAATATTGATGGTGCAAGTTACTTTAACCTTAAACATGTTTAGAAGATATATTATGATTTTTTTTAAGGAAAAAAAATAAGAAAAGATTAAAATCATGTTAGGTTTGATTGAATCTGATTAGATCTTATTAAAAACTCTCTGATCACCAAAATAATAATAAATCATGTATATATATATATATTTGTTATTTTCTTACTAAATACTATTAGAAGTTATATTATAATTTTCACTAAAAAGAGAGAACAACATAATCAAAATATCCCGGACACGATAGTTTCAAGAATTGCTTGAATCGAATTGTGAATCGTGCGATTTACCAAATATTCACTTCCAAAATAGATTTACCCATAGATTCGTATCAATTTTGCATAAATTGTGAATCGAATCATGAATCATAAGATTATGATAACAGAGACAATATCTATAGAATATATACAATAAATTCAAATATCTGTGTTATCTACATAATTTACACAATATTTTTAGAATATCTACTATATCTATAGAATATATATAATATCTTCAGACTATCTACAATATTCTCACACCCTTACTCAAACTCAAATGTATTTTGCCAAAAAATATTGCGAGTTTGCCAAGGAGGAATTGAAAGCGAGCATTAGTGTGAGTCTTAGTGAAGAAATCAGCAAGCTGCAGAACTAAAATGATAAAGGAAAGATAAATAGATTCAGACTGAAGATGATGGACGAAGTGATAATCAATCTCAATGTGTTTCGTCCATTCATGAAAGACAGTGTTCTGGGAATTTGGATGACGCTTTTGTTGTTATAGTAGAGCTAGTTCGGAGAAGACAAAAACTTCCAAATTAGATAGTAGCCATACAATCTCAGCATTATTATGAGTCATAGCACGATAAACAGTCTCAGCAATAGAATGGGCAACAACAGTTTGTTTCTTACTTTTTCAGGAAATGAGGAAATCACCAAGAAACATATAAAAGCCAAAAGTAGATTTGCGATCAGTGATATCACTATCCCAATTAGAATCAACTAGGCTCAAAGATGTAAAGAAGTTGTGGAGGATAACAGTAATTCTTAGAAGATAGTACCTCGAAATTAGAACTAAAGAAGCCCAGTGCGTAGACCGAGGAGCAGAAAAATTTAGCTGACCACATGAATAACATAACCAAGATCAGGGTGAGTTTCAGTTAGATGGACCAAGCAACCCACTAATTCTCAATCAAAGTGGAATCATCCATAGGAATACCATCAGTATTGTTGAGCTTCACATTAAGCTCAATCAGGGTGTCAGAAGTCTTATTATCGGAGAAAGAGGCATGGTGGATAACCTCATTAGCATACTTGGCTTTGAGAGAGAAAATGCCCCTTGGGATAAAAGGCAATCTCAATAGCAAGAAAATAGTGCAAAGGACCTAGATGTTTTATCTTGAAGGTATGAAACAAATGTTGCTTGACTAGAGTGATGGAAGAAGGATTAGAGCCAATAATGATCATGTCATGCCCGTAAAGCAACAGAGCAACAAAGTTAGTAGAGGTGTGAACAAGAAACAAAGCAGAATCATAGGCACTAGGATGGAACCCAAGTTGAGTAATAGTAGTCTAAAAGCGGTCATACCAGGTATGGGGAGATTGCATCATACCATTAAGTGCACGGTGAAGATTACATACCTGTTCAGAAGAATGAGGTATACCAGAGGGAGGACGCATGTTGACCTCCTTTTAAAGATGGTCATGAAGAAAGTTATTCTGAACATCCATCGTTAGGGAGGTCAACAATAGACAATAGCCATAGAGATCAAGGTACAATGAAGATGACACACTTTTTCAAAAGAATGAGGTAGACCAGGGGGAGGACACATGTAGACATCCTTTCAATGACGGCTACTAAGAAAGGCATTCTGAACATCCATTTGATAGGGAGGCCAACAATGGACAATAGCCACAGAGATCAAGGTACGATAGTGGTCATCTTGGCTGCAGTGGCAAAGATTTCCTCATAATCATGGCTTTACTTTTGAGAGAAACCTTTAGCCACTGAGCAAGCTTTGTGACACTTTAAAGAACCATCTAAATGAGTCTTGACTTTGTAGACTTACTTGCAACCAATTAGATTTTTGCCAGCAGACAAAGGCACTAACTGCCAAGAAAGGTTTTAAATAATGGTGGTGGCTACCATAATGGAAACGGTAGCGTTGACGCGATTGTATGAATTTTTTAAATCTACGCACAACCTTAAGAAAACATACTGATACACATGTTTTTATATTAGAATCATATTTAGTGAGGTTCAAAATGATTTTTGGTATGTTTTGTTTAGTTTTTAAACATGATCCAATATATATACAAATTTTTATACTCCTTTTGTTCCAAAATATTAGTCCCTTATTTCATATTTCATTGTCCCAAAATATTAGTCCATTTTCAATAATCTATGACTAAAATAACATGAATTTCCTATTTTCCTCTTCTTTTAAATTCATTAGCATTAATATACACAAAAAGTACAACTATGACAATTGATGTTCCCCAAAAAAGTCAAAGGGTAGTTTTGGGAAGTTTTTGTTTTTGAAGTATAATAATTGTACTACCGAAACAAGTTGGATTCCCCAGAAGAGACTAATATTTTGGAACGGAGGGAGTATTAGTTTTAAGTTGCGATGGAAAATATTCTTATTGTTGGATTTATTTAATTTTATTTACTTTACTAATTATGCTTTTCTCATGAAGTGTGTTTAATATTAAAAACAATAGTCTCAATACATAAAAGATTTCTATCAGTTTCTTTGTGAAATCATGCCAATGTCCAAGTATCATCGCTTCTTTGAATTTAACCTTCCGTAAGCTTCTTATACTCTACATCATAAGGTTTGTATTAGAGTGTATGTTATGTAAGAGAAGGGTCCACATGAATCATTGGACGTAAAAGCAATATTGCTAGTTAACTATATAAGATAAAAAAAAAAAAAAGAAGCTTTTTTACTCTAACTGGTGGGTTGCCCACTGGAGATGCTCTTAGGGGAAATAGTAGATATATATGCATCATAGGGAATATCAGAAGGAAAGGGATCAATGTGAATCAATTTCTTTTTGGAAACAAAAGTAGTGGTGGTAGATGGAAGTTGAAAGTAAGTCAAACGTTCGAGGAACGCAACATAGCAAGAGACATAGAGGTGGTGTAAAACAAGGTTATAGCAACAATAGCCTTTCTGGGTAAGATTGCAACCTAGAAAGACACATGACAGACCGAGCACTAAGTTTGGTTCTATCCTTTCAAGGGAGAAAAACAAAATAGGCAGACCCAAAGACTTGAAGGAGGAAGTAATTTGGAACTGTAGATTGCAAAGCCTCATACGGGGAGCGACCTAAGAGAAGGGGAGTCGACATTCGATTGAGGAGAAAGGTAGCAGTAAGAACAACCTTATCCTAAAAACGGAAATAGACAAATGACAGATGAAAGAAGAGTTCGAGTAGTGTCGAGGAGATGACAGTGTTTTCGCTTTATCTTGCCATTCTGGGTAGGTTATCAGAACATGAAGATTGGTGAATGGCTCTCAGATTGGCCAAATACTGAAAGAACTCAGTTTTGGTATTCCCCACCCAAGTCAAACCATAAGATTTAAATGGTAAACCCAAACTGTGTTCTGATGATAGACTGAAAAGTGCGGTATATATGGTAGAAATTAGATTTATGGGTCGTGAGATAAACTGAAGTGTAGGGGTCCAGTCATCAATAAAAAAAAAAACATGGTAATGTAGAACCACCTTTGGTGGAAACAGGAGAAGGCCCCCTAAGCATTAGTATGAGCTAAAGAAAAATGTATAACAAAAATAGAAGTACTTTTATTAAACAATAAGGCAATCTTTTTGGCAAGTTTACAATCTTGACACTCAGTAAGTTCACTAGGTATTGTACCCAAAACCCAAACTGAACTAAAGACGATAACTGGTTAGCGGACAAATGCCCTAATCTGGATATGCCACAAATGAAACTAACTTGATGTAGAATAACTAAAAAGATGAAAGGGTAGCCAGAGACGTAGCCAAAGGAAGATGCAAGCTCTCCATCACATAGAAATCTCTAACTAATAGAAGAAGAAAAGATAACATCAAAACCAAAAGCAACAATTCGACTGATGGATACAAATTGACAGATAACTTAGGAACACAAAAGATAGAGGGAATAGTAACAGCTAACATGGTACGGGTAAGACAGATCCAATAGATTTGACAGACATACTAGAACCATTGGCAACATTTACAGTAATAGGAAAAGGAAAGGGGAACATAGTTTTGTAGCAAGGATTAATGGGGAGTTATATGATGGGAGGCACCAAAATCAAAAATTCAGACAGAAGGAGACATACCTAAGGAGGGCTCAATCAAACCTAAATGAACAAAGGTCAAAGCAGAGGCAGAAGATGATGGCTAGGTAGAGGAGGATATCATCTGTTTAAGCTGAGCAGTCTGGGCACTCAAGTTAGCAAACCCAGAGTCATTGGGAGAAACAGAGGTTGTATAAGCTGCCAGAGGCCGAAAAGAACTCGAAACAGAGCTCAGAACTATGTTGGAGACTCTGGAAAAAAATGTGCAAATTGACACTACTTATTGGGGCAGTTGTATTTCCAGTGGTCCTTCTAATGATGGAAAACACAGCCGTCGTAAGAGAGCTAGGACTTAGGCTTATAAGAGCTGGGAAGATAGATGGAGACAGAGCCTAACAAGCAGTCTTCAGCTAAGTTTCTTAGGAGAGGAGCTCATGAACAACATCATCCACAGAGGGGAGAGGAGATCAGTGAAAGATGCCACCACAAATGGCCTCAAACTGAGGAAAAAAGGGCCATCAAAAATTGCACCAAATTACTGTCCTCTCAGAATTTCAGATAATCATCTAGCGCCTTGACACTAGGTGGTTTCATCAAGGCCAACAGATCCTAGAAACCAGTCATCTGAATATAGAAGTCTTGAATGGACTTGTCCTACTGGTGAGCACTTTAAATAGCATTTTCCAACTCGTAGTGCTTGGCAAAGGTGATTGTTGATAAACTCCAAGTAAATGCTTCCACACCTCCTTTGTAGTAATGTACTTGGAGAGCATCATCTCAATACGATCTTCCATAGAGTTGTGGAACCAAGTCAGAACGTGGGCATTATCATAATCCCAAGTTTCCGCATGCAGCCTGATACCTCGTTTTCTTGGGATCCGATAGGTGAGGAATAGAACCAGAAATATAACTCCCTTTCCTGCGACCAAGTAGGAAGTTTTTCATAACACTGGACCAATAGGCGTAGTTGGCACCAGTGAGTCTGTAATTGATGGCCTGTATCGTGAGAGAGCTAAAACAAGAACAAAGGATCGAGAAGGGTTTGGTGTTAAGGAGATAGATGGTTCAATTTAGTGCTAAGAAGGATTAGAAGGGTTCGGCTAGGACTATAAGAAGTAATATTGCTGGAGAAGAAACGAAGATGAAATAACAAAGGCAGATTTTCAAAGGTGCTAAAACTGAGACAAATTAGGCCTAGGGTTTTCATAAACATAAAGCTCCGATACCATGTTACGTGATCTTGGGTAGAACTCAAAAAGCTAGCTGTTGAGGTGAGGGTGTCCTCACGCTTATATACTTCACATTACTTTAATACTTAGGCAATGTGGGACTTTGCTTCACACCCTCCCTAACTTCCATAGTACTCACTCTGTAGCACCTACGGCGTGTAGGCCAGGGACACACACCCTTAGGTACTTTTGTTTTGATAGCATGTAAGTTTCCGAGGAAAAGAGAAACTGTATATTCCATTGTGTTTGATACAGAAGAATTACATCAATATTTATCACCTAGGCTTAACCCTAAAATAGAAAAGGAAATAAGCTAAGAATATTACATAGAATAAAATCTAGACAATATCTATAAAATATATATAATATCTCGAGAATATCTACAATATTCTCACAATTGCTTCAGTTGCTTGTAAATTATGCTGCATAGTGCACAATTTGATCAACAAATTTGAACTACATATTCATTCAATTGATGGATCTTCTTATTGTTTAGTAGTGATGATATATTATTGGTCAGTTATCTCAGTAATTGACCTCAAAGTGCTCACCTGACCCCTTTTCGCACTGAACAATCATTACTCGCTAGTGGAAATTTTTTGGGTTCTTGTACTTCTATTGAAGTTTAAGACTTCTCACATGTAATCATTTAGGGCCAAACAGAAATTCTGGTCAGAACATTTTATAATCTATAGCACTTTTATCATTGGTTGCAGAAATTTGCTTAATCAGCAAACATAAGAATTTATATGAGATTGGGAATTCCGCTTTCTCAACATATCAGTAATTCTTGGTTGGTTGTAAATAGAATTTGCTTGTATTGTTAATATTCAAATGATAAAACTTTTATCATTTCCCAATGGAGTAACATTTTTTATCAATATTAATTTCCATATATCGGTAACAATATATATATATATTTGTCATTATCGGTCCGCTTGTTTTGATAAAAAGCATTTTCTTCCTCGGAAAAGATTGTTTTGAGAAAATATTTTTGTGTGTTTGGTTTCCACCTTTAAAATAAGCTAGAAAACTTTTTTGCTGTTTGGTTTGCTTGGAAAGTCAATCTAAAAGTTCCTTTTTTTTTTTTTTCTTCACAACACATTTGCTAGTGGTGGCGGGGTGGTGGTAATGGTAAGATGGGGTTGATGATAGTGATGGAGGGTGGTGAGTTCGGGGGTGGCAAGGGTGATGGTTGTGATGGAAGGGTGGTGGCGTTAAGGTGAGGGTGATGATGGTGGTGGTGGCTGCGGCAGTGGTTGGTTGTTTGGTAGCAGTGGTAAGGTGGGGGTGATGGTGGTGGTGGTGGTGGTGGTGGTGGTGGTAGAGTGGGGTTGGTGGTAGTGGTGGTGGGGTGACAGTGGTGGCACGGTAGTAGTCTGTCTCTTTAGGTCTGGTAAAGGTTTTCTGCCTAACATAGTAGAAAGCATTTTCCACCCAAAACTGAATAATTTCTATTGACTTCCATTTTTTATCATACCAACCCATTTATGAGGCCGGAGGTTTGAAGATAACTAGTTGCAAACCGTGGCTCAATTCCCAACGGAATAGATAAGGCAGCAAGGAAGCGTACAAGGGAAGCCACAGCCTGCATTCGCATCTGTAGATGCAAACCGCAGCTGAAGACCACGTGTACCGCCTCATAAATGAAGAAAATGTTTTTGGAAAAAAAACTTCTGCTGAGTGTATATATTTTCAGTTGCTTTTGTTTGCAATATAGAGTTCTTTAATCCACCTTAGAGGTGGAAAGAAACAGTATGAATTTTTCATTTTTCAAATGTGTACACTTCTTAGGAGTTAAATTTAGGCTTATTTGGATGTCCTTCAAAATAGAACAATTTCATTCTGTTTGTGTTGTATTAGAAAGTTCAATTTGTTGTTTGAAAAGAGTCTGCACTGAAGGAAGCTATTACTACCTACTGAATCTAGAAGATCTAAGATAGTATCATCTGAATTTCTTGAAGTGATCAGGTGAAACAAAGCAAGAGTTCCAAATGATACATGAAACATGAGATGGACTTATTGCAACAGCCTTGGAGATAATATTGCAATTATGTTCAATTAGAAATAATGACTCTTTGAGCTCATATTTGAATACATCTCTCAAGTTATTTAATATTTGTCTCCAATATCTGTGGAAGTGATAATTTCCACACTATTTCAAATCTTAGTAGCAAGAAATTCCGAGTGGGGTTATATTTGTTATCCAAAAACTGAAATCGTCGTTGCTAAGAAAGAAACACTCCTTTCAAGAAAGAAACTCACTCCCAATTGAGATAGAACCTCTCAAATTTACAAAACTTAAAGAAACAATAAAAAAATAAAAAATAAAAAATAAAATTAAAAAAAAACTAAACTTTTTCTATTACTTTGTAAATATAATATTTATTTATACTTAACAAAGACAATTTGTAGTTGACATAAATTTCTAATATTTATTCATATTGTAACACATATTACAACTCAGGAAAATATTTGTTAAACTATATTTATGTGTTTAGTATATAATATATATATATGCTCCCATAGGCGCTCTTGCCCCGCCTCCGCTTCCGCTTTGTGCAACTAACTTTCAAATCTCAATCTCTTACTCCATTTGAAGTGCTGGCTCTTTGATTCGCACCAGTTTGCAATGTTGCCTATTTTTAATTTTCAATCTATCGACTGACCTCCTTGAATCTTTGTAGGAAGATCAGGTAACTGTAATTTGGATTTGGTTGAGAGTAATGGTATAGCTGAGCCAAGGATTGATATCATTGAACAATTTGACGACTCAAAGTTGGAGGAAAGTTGTGTCTTGGTGGACAGAGACAAACTTAGCATTATCAACACAGAAGACAAACCTAGGTCATACAAGGTACTCTCTCTCTTTCTGTGTTTGTGTGTGTTTGTGCAGAGACGAAGGTAGACTAGGGCCAAGGGGGGCCTTGGCCACCCCTGTTTTTGATTGAGATCCTTTATTATATAGTGTACATGGAAGCTCAACTTTTTTTATAATAAGGAAATACCCCTTCAAAGCCAGGCATTGCACTAATTACTTCTTTATTTTTCTCTTTGCATTCCCTTCTTTTTTGGTTAGGCAATGAGATTATGTTATTTTTCTCTTCTTTTTTCTTTCTTCTTTTTTTTTTTATTATTTTATTTTATTTTATTTTTTTGGGGTCTGTTTCTTTTCATCATTTTGTCTCTGTCAATTCAAAGCTTCATTTTTTTTATAGTTGTATTAATTTTTCAACATAAATTTTGTCAGTTCCATTGTTTTTAGAAATTTTATTGCTATTTTTTATTTTGGTGTACTAAGGTCCCGTTTGGGAGTGAGGGTTGTAGCCAAAAAACACTATAAATTGTCACACCACTTTCTCTACTTTTTGCACGTCTTTTAGTAAAAAGTCGAAAAGTTAGTAAGAATAGCCAATTCCCAAACAGGGCCAGCGTGTATTATTAGTTGCAAGTTTTTATATAGACATATTCTTCACACCAAGTTGGCATTTAATATAATAGTGATATCATGTGACGATATTACCAACGAATGAGAAATTTACATTGTGGTAGTGAAGACTAGGATCTATTTGGTTCAACTTCTAACAAGTTGGAAGCTGACAAAGAAAAAAAAATAAAAATATGAGGTTTTTAAAGCTTATTATATTTGCGTCATAGGTTGTACGTAGAAGTTACACCAAACACGCTGAATTTTTTAAAAATATATATATATATATAAAGCAAATCCATAAGCTACACTAATTCGTTTGGGGACTGGCTATTTTAGCCAAAAAGCCAACTAAAACTAGTCACATCACCTCTCTACTTTTCTGCACATCTTTTCGTAAAAAGCCAAAAAGTTACTAAAATAGCCTGTTCCCAAACGAGGCCGAGTTAGGTTAGTGAAGTGGTATCCGTCCAATCTCATTAGTGAATGTTTATTAGCATGTTACACAGTATGTATTCCTTGGTCCCCTCTTAAATAAAATCCTAATAATATATTTCAGAAAAAGATTCAGAAAGCTTTCTCTTCAAAAAGGTCAGCAAGGAAGCAGGAGTATGAGCAACTTGCAGTACAATATGGAGACACGGACACAGGACGATCAAACCATACTGGTGTGGAGAGTTTGATGCTAACCCTTATTACCATGGATGCAGTCACAAAAAAATTACCAGCTCATGATTTTTGCGAATCTGAGTGGGAGCTTCTCTAAATACCATTAGTTGACAGGGCCACGGCCACGCCTGGTAAATAAACATTCCACCTTGCTATATATTTTTTTACTGTCCACCTGCTTGCTGATGATGGGGGAATAAAATTACTGTGCTGGATGCCAGTAATGGCAATGGCAGCTGAGGTCATTCTTGTTGAACAATCGCAGTGAAATGTATAAAATTAGCAAAATAACCCACCTTTTTGGTGGTTTAAGTTATCAATATCAATAGTCATAATTTGCCAAACCCCATGTGTGTAGAAGTCAGATGGCGGTTACTCATGGCTTTAACCTTCTCCTCATTTTTAATATGTACAGGTCCTTGCCCTATTTGGTACGGTTGTTCCGTTTCTTATTGTGTCCATGTTAAGTCCTTTCTGATGCTTATTTGGTTGATGCATGAAGCCTTTAGTTATTTTAATTTTTTTTGCACTTGCACCAAGCTCATTTTACACTTGCGGAGAATGTTTTGCAGCAGCTGGCATAGGGTTGTATGGAGGAGGAATTTGGTGGGATGGGCTTGTTGGGTTGGGTTAGGGTGTCATACGGGCGATGATAGTGGCAGTAGAGCAATGTGACTGACAATGGCGAGGAAGGGTGAGGGGTTGGGCTTCTAATGGAATTTAAAAAAAAAAAAGATATTCTATTGAATTCTTATTATTTTCTTCACTTTCAATTGATTAGTAATTTTCACAAGTCTTGTCCATGTAGAAAAGTAAGGCAATGTAAAATAATTAAGGAGTCGTGCCAGGAAAGAAATATCAAGAAAATTTTTATGAAGATTCTCCGTTCTTGAGTTAGTTTGTGGTGTTTTATTGTATGTTATGCAATTGCATATACTAAGTTACAACATACCAATCATAGAGCAATATAAGAAAAAATTAAGTTTATACTATTTGCAAACTAAGACTTAAAAAATTAAAACATACTTACATTAAGGTGAGTTGCTTTTCTTATTTTGTTATCTACCACACTAGATTATTTCTTAGGAAAATTTTCACTTTACCTCCTTATGATTTGGTTCATGTGCATCTTACCTTCTTATCATTTGGAAATAACTACATAACTCTCATGTGATTTGTGAATTAAAATGTATCGTTAACTTTTTTGTCCAAGATAATAGGCTGTGAAAGCCACATGCTTATGTAGAGAGTCAAATTTTAAATGAAAATACCCTTTCATCATCTCAAATTTACAAAATAATGTCATTCTTCTTTCAATTTGTTTATTGTCTCTCTCTCTCTCTCCATTGTTTCTTCTATTTTTTATTTTTTTATTTTTTTTTTCCTCCTCCCTTCGTCTTTCCTTTTATTGAGCTCCAGATTGATGCAAACCTAGATAGATCACATTTCATTTCTGCTAGTCCCCCCCCCCCTCTTGCTCCACCATTTCTGAACCTGATTGCATCACATCCAGACCAAAACTCTCAATACAGAAAAATAGAATGAGCAGAGACTAATGTAAAATAATTTATTATGAAAAGAATTGGTTCTAAGTAGGGCCACCAATTCACAAACCCAGTTCCATTAATTTTCATATGAGTTGCTTGGGCCATTAATAGTGATGAAGTTAAACGATCATCGTGAAATAAATTGGTTCTAAGTTAGATCTATTCAGTTTGATTCTCATCAACTGTTATATGGCTTACAGTGAATGATTGGAGAAATTGAATATTTGAATTTTGAATTGATTTGTTGATTTTTTTTGTTTTTGTTTTTTGGCAACTTGAAATTTTACTATTTCACTAGAAAACACCAAAACAAAAACAAGGGCCATACCCCAGCACCTCAAAACAAACAATCAAACCAAAAAAGAAACAATAGAACCAGCCCCCCCCCAAAAAAAATTAAAAAAAAAAAAAAAAAGACAGTGGACAAAAAAATATATATATGCACATTTACACTTGCTTGGAAGGAAAGAAAAAAAAATGTGTCTATATATATAGATACATTTTTTTTTTCTTCCTTCCAAAGAGAGAATAGATGAAGATAAGAGGAAAAAAGTCAATTTACATATTCATAGAAGTTAGTGTCTTATAGTTCACAAATCATAAATCATATTGGTTATTTTCTAACGTCATATGACAATTCACACATGAGTTAAACCATAAAAGTATTTATTAAAAAAATTCCTTAATATTTTTTTTCATCAAATCTAACATTATTCATAATTAAGGCATATAATTTGGCATTCTCACTCAATAACCAAGTTACGAGTTTACATTTCATCTTCTCCAAAAAAACCAAGCCAGGAGCCTTCCCTCTTACAGCACCATCTCTATCGTCATCTTCACACAGCCACCAACAATCCCACCACCATCTACCTCCACAATCATCCTCTTCCACCCCCTTCATCGCGAAACCACCCCAAACTACCTAGTGAGATCGCAACACAACCATACATTGCCTCAGGATCCTTTCCTCCTCCATCCAACGAACCACCATTGCTCCAAATCAAAATCCCAAAATTGAATTTGAAAATCATAAAATAAACCCAAAATCAAATTCCAAATCAGTGCCAAAAAAGGGATTTTAATGACCAAATCAATTCAACAATATTGTTTACGATGATAGTTTTCTTCGTCAAGGACTTGAAAGCATCCATAAGAAAGGGAATTTTCAATATATTGCAGTTGTGGTGCACTGGTGGAGAAGAGAACAAGAGAGAGTTGTCAGAGGAGAGGATGTTGACGACTCACAAGAGGTGCTGCTGTGATGTGACTTCGTCATAGGAGTGACCCAAAACCCCCCACTTGTGAGAAAAAGCACAAAGCGGCTCATAGTGCGTCCTCACCATTGGCATGGAAGTCAAAAAATAAATAACTAACAAGAAGAAACAAGAAATGGAAAAATCATTGTGCTCTTTTTTTCTTTTTCTTTTTTTTTTTTTGTGGATTGTATTAAATTCATTTGCTAAAATCCGTGATAGAAAAAGAATAAAAATCTCATTATTAGAAATTTCCTTGCAATTTTAATAAGGTTTTTATTTCTTTTTTATGAATGAAAAAGGAACATTTGATGACAGTTTTCCCATCCCAAAGTTTTTATGGGTACTGTACGGAGGTGTCTTTTCATGCTGCATTAACACAAAGGCTTTTTCCAACCTAAGCCTAAGTATTAATTTATTTTCTAAATTAAGTTAAAGTGTGTTTACAAAACACGCTTTCAGTATCCAAGTGGATAAAATAAATAAAATCATAAAAATGTGATAACAAAACATGATTTTTATTAAGAAATCGCTGTTGCTATTAGCGTTTTCAGGAGAAATAATAGCGCGATTTAGAAACACGCTTTTAACAGAAAGCGTGATTTGTAACCACGCTTTTAAAGAAACATTCGTTTGTCCAGCATCTGAAATTAGTAAAAAATTGTTTATTATTATTATTGTTATTATTATTATTATTATTATTATTATTATTGTTATTATAATTGATTTCTCTTCAATCCATATTCTATAATTCACTCAGTCATCTTTTAGATCTCTATATGTAAATTATTCATATAAAATATCATATTGATAAACAATCTTAGCCACCAAATTTATTATTTTAATATATAAAAATAAATTATCTAATTTTAAAATTATGTTTCTCATCTATTATTTAAAAAAAATATGATAAAATTATATATACGATTATCAAATCAATTTGATATTTACATAAATAATTTATACATAAAATTTTAAAAAAATAAACAGCATGAATTCTTTAAAAAGTAGTGACTAAGAGCTCTAAAACTAGAGTTCTAATTTGAGCTCTAATGATGTGGCATAAAAAAAAATAAAAAGAAAACCACAAACAAATAAGCATAAACATCATATCATATGGGGTGTCCCACCATTAAAAAGCTCCTCTTAGAGCTCTAAAATTAAAGCTCTCAATCATTTTTGTTGTCTAAATCAGATGTGTGACCATATGTCTTGCAAATAAATGAAAGTAAAAGTAAAATGATTAATGACGCAGTTCTGACACTGTCACACTATTGTTGAACGGGAGAACTATATACAAGTAAGAGTTAGAGAAAAAACAATCAACACATGGAGGGATATAAATAATACTTACATCTCTACAATTTTTCATTTACAACCCACCATAAACACACTTATATCCACCATGTGTTAATAATTTTTTTTTTTAAAATCTTTTTTCTATCTAAATGTAATCCCCTTATTGAAAAACTCCAAAACCCAAATGAAGAGATTCTCTCAACAACTTTCCGAGTAGCCAAACAGTACCGGTTGGTACTCGCATAATGTGTTATATTATGAATTTAAATAAAAAGAAAAGCAATGTTTAAATAGTACATCTGTATTTAGAAGAGAAAAAAATTGAATACACATAATTTAATAGTACATATTAATGTGTAAACATAGAAAAAAAGAGAGAAAAGATTAGATACACACCTAACATTAATGTGTGTTTGGGAGAGGAAAGAGGGAAAAAAAAAAATGCTAAACCCCAAATATTTTACCAAATATTCTATCAAATGTCTTACATGAGTGTGAGACCTACACCATGTGGGTTCCATGTGGGTTCCATGTGGGTCTTACACCCATGTGAAACATTTAGTAAAATATTTGGTAAAACATTTGGAGTCCCTAGCATTACTCAGAGAAAAAAGATTAGGTAGACCCCTAACCTTTGACATATGCACAAAGTGATTGTCCCGAGACTTCAACTCATAATCTCAAGATTATTAGACTAAGATTTTACCATTGAATCAATGATCACCGCTTATGACTTTAAACATATAAAAGTAAAAAAGAATATGAAAAAATATAAATTAAATATTTCCTTAATTTACCTTATTATTTTGTTTTTTTAAATTTTTATTTAAATTGAAAATTCAAATGTAATTTAAAAGAGATCGATGATGGACAAAAATAAAAACAAGAATTAAAAAATTAAAAAAGAAGAAGAAAAGAATGGCCTCAAGACACGCACCCTCCCCAGAGAATATTTCCCGCAGTTTCAAAGAGATTTTCTCGGGGCTTTTCCCAAACTAAGCCCCTATACTAATTTATTTTCCAAACTAAGCCTACTTTTGTGGAATTTCCCCAAACTAAATATTTGTTGTTCCCTTAAATATTTGTTGCCAAGAAATATTTAAATAAAACTTCACACAGCATATACAAAGTATCTAATTTGCTAATAACTACTACGAATAGGGAAACAAAATAAAGGTATGACTATAACACTTCAGAATGACGTAACTAGTTCAAACATAAGTATCCCACAAAAATAATGTGGAAACATTCAACATAACACAATACATAAAATAAAGTGACGAGTACAATACTTAACAGTTACATAGACAAATATTAGACAAACCTTTCACAAACTCATTGCCGGAAGAGTTATTTTAACACACACAGTACATAATTATGAATAACCTAATATAATTTAGTAGACATATAGACGCCTAATCCTCGCTCAAATCGGCAATCTCAGAGTCCGAACAATCTGAGAGCTCAGGGTCAGAGAGAAGTGCAGGATCCTCTTTGATAGCCTTGATAGCTTCAGCATTTGGTGCTGTTCCTTTCTTCTTGGCATCCGACTTAAGTATAGATAGTTTCATATATTGCGGGCTAACCTACGGCACATTTGAGAAATCTCATGTCAAAATCATTCACATAGTCAATCAACATTATCTGGATCTTCCTTTTGGATCTCAACTGAACGTGCTTTCCCGATATAATCTTTCCATTTGCATTCGCTCTATAAATAGTGCGGGCCACTTCAAAAGTGTAGTGTCTGCTAAACCATATCCTATTTGATTATCAGATGGATCCTCCACGCAACTACATGGATCTCAATAGTACTTGGGCATGACAAAATGTCTCTTCTCAAACCTATCATGATAAGCACAAGAGGCATCTAACAAAGCAAATGGTGTTTCATCTTCAGTATTGCCACTTTCCCTTCCCGTTCCTCTTTCTCGACATGAACTCTCACCTCTTTCGAAGTTCCTACCCCCTACGAGTCCTCTTTCCGTTCCTCTTCCTCGTCGTGAACTCTCACCTCTGCGATTCCTACCCCTTGCCGTGAATCTATACTCCATTTGATTTTTTTCTCAATAAATGAACGATAGTTTCCTAGGGCGAACTGAGTGGAAAGGTTGTGTGTTTACCATCACTCCTTCAGTCCTTTATATAGTTGTTTGTCAACACTATTGCCATGTGGTCGCATTAATGTGACTTAGATGAGTTCTGAAATGTGAGGAAAAAACAAAGCATCTAGTCACGCTGCACAAAGTCACATGCCATTAAAAGCCCACATATACCAACATATCTTTATAAGTTGTCATTGTAAGGAATAAACTATCAATGCTAAACACGCTCCACACAATCAGTACTTCAATTGTCACTCGAAAGTGACTATTCACTTTTTCAAAAAAGAGCAATCATTCGTACGCTGTTTACTGTGGCCATGTGAACTTGGCCATTTCATTAAGTCCTTTAATTTATTACGTCTATTAAAGTCACCGCATCACTGAGAAATGTTAGACATATCACTGCGACGACTTTGATGAGACTAACTCACTGTATGAAAAAAGCAAGAAGTCGTACTATAGCTACTGTGCCCATGTGAACTTCAGCAATTCATAACGGGATGAGGGGGTGTCAGAACAAAACAACAAAACAATTAGACCCTTTGTGTTTAAAAAGCCACCTTGTGTAGTAGAGTTGGAATGTATTGAAGATTAATTTGTAATAAAGTACTTATAGATGGGTTTTTGGATGTTCAGAATTTGAAAGTGTTACAGATAAAAGCTAGCATAGTATCCAGACAAGAACAACACCGACTTGAATCAACACATAATTAACTAAAAATTTAAGAGAAATCATTAAAAAGTAGTTCAAAGAGATTTTAAGAGTAGTTAATACAGCAACAATTCGAGAAAATCAAGGAAGTGAAACAAGTTAAAAGATATCTGCCAAACCGAAGAATCCAAACCCCATCATGTACATCTAAATAAGCTCACAATACTTATAAAAGATAGATAAATTAAATTGAAATTAAATTGGTTAAATTTCTCCAATTAAATTAAATTAAATATGTAAGCTGAAAAGTGAAATTAAATATATTGTCAAGGCAAAATAAATTGAATTAAATTTGTAAGCAGAAAGTGAAATTAAATTTCTAAGCGGATTTGAACTTTGCTTAAAACCTTCAGATATGCACTGAGTAGTCAATAAAAGTCGAAGTGACAACTCCTATAAAGTTGATGCATAGTTGTTCATGTCATAAAGGTTGATGTGACAACTCTTGTACAATAATTTTAAACATATAGCTACCATGTGAACCTCCTGAAGTATGACAAGTCATTGTCGGCATGTGAGTTTAGAGTTTATAAGACATGAATAATTGCGTCTATCTCCATTTTAAATTTGTGCATGTTGCAACAACTATGCATCTGTGGTATAAATATCGCATCATACCACAACAAAAGTTTTATAGATATATCGAGAGATATCATCATGAGATATACGGTGGTTGATCTATATTCAGTAATGGGTCACTATTGGGTTGCAGATGGAGATGAATTTCAATACCCATTAAATTCAAATTTGCGTTACTCACATGCCACCGTCAATACCATGAGAGCTGAGTGGGAATTTTGCATAACTTGAGCAATCGTTCTCGTTGAGCTATGTCATGAAGTTAATATTAAATTTCCTCGACGGTTAGCCATACGTATGCCAATTGACACTCCACAGTTGTTGCGAAGGGCAATATGGTATCGTAACCGCGACGAAGTTAATCGCATGACCCAACGTTTGCAAAGATCCGAACTAATGAAGATCGCAAATGAGCGTGCCGAAGATGGGTTAATGGATGATGCGCACCAGTACTTCACCTGGAGCATGGATGCTATGTATGAATCTTACGTTGAGATGTCAGATAATGATGATAATGAATGAAATTGTTTGGATGAATGACCAAACCATTTCTCTTGTAATGGCTTTGTAATGCTTATCCACGACTTATTAATGAAGGGAGAAATTTCAATAGTTTTTGAATAGTTCTTGTAATTCTACACATTTGTGTTTACCTTTACTTTCTCTCCATTATTGTTATTTTGAAGAACGCTAATTGAACTACGCTTTCATGATTTTATGCATTATTGAAGTGGAACATAATGATGATACTGAATGAACTTGGTTGCATGCATGACCAAACGTCTTCATTCATTGTAATGGCTTTACAAAACTTATACATGAGTTATCAATAGGAAGAAAAATTCGTAACGAATCTTGACATGTGTACTTATAAATGTAGTGATTTCATAAACTTCAGCTTCATATAACAAATAGTTGAAATACATCCGTAACCTAGATCAACAACAACATTATCTTACACCCCAATAACGAAGATAGGACACAACACACAAACATATTTGAAAGATAAAGGTGTTTGATTTCTCATTCCTCATCTGACATGTAGTAGTCATAGAGATATTTTTCATTGTTTAAAACATTATTTCGCTCAATCACTGTCAATTCTCAGTTGCTTGCTTCTTCCATTTCGGTGGCATGAAATGTCGACATCTCCGCATCAACATTCTGTTGTTCTCCTTCTTAATTATGCTAACTGCTTTTTCATAGTCACCCACATTTCGTCTAGCCATGGTCAATGAACGAAGATGAGGTACCGGTGCCCTAAAGTTATGTAGATCATTAAACAATCGTTCTTGCTTCGTTATCCTGAACGCCCATTCTGCTCGGATACCAGCATAATAATCCTTCGGACTCGAGTACTTTTTGCTCTTATAGTCATAAGTAAATGGAGGTAGTAGCCACACTTTTGGATTTGTTTGACGGCGTGAACTTCCTGCACTTCTTGAAGACATTGTTCATAAAAAAAATAAAAATTAATAAGAATAATTATTGTAGATATATTACTATTATTATGACTTGAACAAACATCATACTTGGGGTAGCGCTATTTATAAACATGCAAAAGAGATGACATGGTGATGATAATTGAGATGTAGGGGCATTGTGGAAGAAGTGATACTCGTGATATTATTTTATCTTATTCATTTCATGCAACCCTGAGTAATATGTTGTCCATGACTTTGTGTAGTTTATATATCTGTGATGCAGTCACTTTGGTAGACTTAATAAAGAATTGAATTTATTATAGTTTCCTTTCTGACACCCCTCATCTCACTATGACAAGCTCAAGAAACATGGCTTGTTTTGGTGTCACAATGAGTAGTCGCATTAGACATATACTTGTAGGCCAAAATTGCAATTTCATAAAGTTAGAAACAAAAGCATAAAATGAACGGACGTGGTTGTCAGGTAAAATAATAATTGTTGGTCGTCTTTTTCAAAATACAATCCCTTTATATTTGAGTAGTGAGTTGTCAATTTAATCAGTAATGCAGTGATGTTCACATGGCCACAGTAAACTTTTTTCTGATGCTTGCTTTTTTAATACACTAAGTAGTCACTTCGAACTGACGATTTCAGTACAAATTGGTGTTTTAAAAAAATTATAAATTAAATCATAAAATGAAACAGAGGCTTTAATCTTCTTTGTTTTAAAGTAATACTGTTAATAAACAACTATGAAACAGAGTGTAGGTAAATACACAACCTTATAACTCACTTCGACCTACAAAACTATCGATGATTTTTTCACCAAAACAATGTTCAAAACAAAGCAAAACAAAATAGTTGTCTTTATGATGCCTGTCATCCCACTACAAAACAAAATAATAAAATGGCCACTTAATATCTAAAGAAGATTAGCACTGCAGCCTATATTTTATCTTATTTTCACTTTACGAAACTTCACAGTCATCCCCCTTTCTCCTTTTTGCATTTCTTCTTCTTTTTTTATTAGGTAAATTACCCTTAAAAACCCAATTTATTTTCTCCCTCTCACACAGCACTGTGAAACACACCCACAACCAAAAAAATTAATAAATAAAACACAATGTATTCTATCCATGTCAGCACCACCACCACAGCCACTGATCACCTCCAATGACTTTTCCTATGAACTTTTCAGAGCCATTGACTTTTTCAATGCTGATGACCTTTTTGATGACCGGTGGTGGAATAAAATTGAAAAAAAAATCTTCAAAACAATAATTTATTCTCCTCACTAAATAATTTCATTTAACATGTCCTTATTTGTAAAAACATATTAAACCTTGGACTAAATAACATAGGCCCTTATAGGTGTACACTTTTCACCAATTATCCTTTTTTTGTATATTAATGAAACTAAATGGATGTTATTTTATATTTTTGTATATTAAAAATGGCTTCTATTTTTAGTTATAATTATTTTTTACAGACTTCAATTCTTAACCCCTAAAGACGGAATACTGGCTTCATTCCTAATTACAGAGAAGCTCAATTCTCTTTCACAAATAAATAATTTATTTTTCATGATTGAACTTCCATTAATTAAGAACCTGTTCATAGTACCAGATGAACCTGTTCTGCAAGCTCGTAACCTAGTTGACGTGTGGATAGAAGAGATAATTGGGGTCAGGGCCTACGGTGTCCAAACCAAGTAATTGGTCCAATTGGGGAGCTCATACAGTCCAGTAAGAAGATGTAGAACATGTACCTTAGTCAAAAACTTATGTTGCTTGGGTTCTTCCAATACCGAGGGGAGTAAAGTTGAAATACGATCTCAAACTGGTCATGAGAATGAGTCACTCACTAATATTTGGAGTTCTAATAAAAATAATGAGTCCAATGGTGGCAACGAGTGGATTGTTGACAAAAATCAGATTTTGGAGAACGACATAACGTCGAAGGCAAATGGCTGAGGGTCTAGTAGAAAGGGTTAAGGTTCTTCGAGTGAAGAGGGCCAGAGTAAAGTTGAATTATAGTCGTAGACAGGATGGCAGAAAGATTCACCAGGTGATTCCTGGAAGAAGTCAAGTAAGAATGATGACCACAGTGATGATGGGAAGGAATGCGGGGGTTGGCAAGAAACAGAATTTGGGAGCTGGAGAGACAATCTCATTTGCAAGTGGTTGGTCCAGTTGGGAGGTTAATGCAGTTCAAACAGATGAGGTCCCTTCTTAAAGGGTGCAGAAAAATAGAACATATAGCTTAGTCAAGAGCTTCCCTTAACTGGAGCTCTTCAAATAGTGACGATCTGGGTAAAGAATTTCAATCCCTTAACTGAGCCACCATTCAATTCTAGGAAGTCCAATGAAGATGACGACTACGGTAACGAAGAGGGGAGGGGGGGTTTAGGGGACTAATAAAGTTCAGACAGACGAATGGGTGCTTCACAAAAACTAAAATTTGGGGCTGAAAAAAAAAGATAATCACTTTCTCTAACCAATTCTTTCTCCTACCCCATAGCCCTAGCCATCATACATTACACTTGTCCAAGTCATTCAATATTATTGTATTGTTTTTGTATAGTCCTCTATTGACACAAAATATATTAGTTAATAACTACATATTCACTTTTTACGAGTAATTTAGTCATATTGTTTGACCCATTGTGACATCATGATTTGAATATTTGAAGTATTTAGGAAAGCCTAGGAATAAGTAAGAATAAAAAATTATAAAATTCTATTTTAAAATAAATAAATATAGCACATTTACATCCTTTGTACAAGTTTGATTTACAAAAACTATTAATAAAAAAATACTATACACTTTGTATCACACCCACTAATGCCCTAACTTGCCCTCAGTCCCACAACCCTGACCGTGGACCTCCCTCATCAGTCTCCTGCTATAGACTCTCTGAATATGTGGCTCTTCCAATCGCAAATGCGGATCCTGTGGCGCTCCTTCCCCTGTATGTGGCCCTTCAACGACTGCTTGTCGAGCCTGTAACTGTGACCCTCCCTCTTCTGCCTGTGCTACCTCTGATCCTCCCTCCGACACAACATCGGATACTGCTGTGAGATGTGAAACTCCCTCATCTGGTGCAACTGTATCACGATCTGCAGCTGGACCTCGACCTCTGCCTCTGCCCGCACCCCGACCTCTGCTGTGACGTCCGCCACGACCATAACCTCGGCCTCTCCCTCTCGCTCTTGGGGGGGGGGCCCTCAATATAGACCTTATCCTGAGCTTGGGAGATGTCAGTGAGAACTGCATCATGTGTAGTCGTGGTCGCAGTTGAACTAGTCCCCACAAAAGTAGGTGTATGTAGTGTGGGAATATGTGATGTAGATGTATCAACTCCAATATTACACACACCTGAACTGTGTGGTGGTGGTAACTGGGTGGGTGGGGTAACAACCTCATGCATGTATTAGGGAGGTGTCCAATCAGGGTCAGCTACATAGGGTCTGCGAGTATGCTTGGTAGGATGTACATGGAGGGAATTCGGAGATATGTATGGGGTAGCATGCGGTGGGGTCACTGATGTCGAAGGACCTGATGTGGCCGGCACTAAAGTGGAAGGCACTGACGTGGATGGCACTGATGTGTCTGGGGCAGCTGTTGCACTCTGTACACTGTAGTGGCCAAAATATAGACGATCCCCCCAATGCGCATGCTGGATCACCTTGTATAATAAGTCTCGGATCTCTCCAACGGCCTGCAAGGCATGCTGTCCATCACGTCTCAATAGGACGTCCTCTGCCAAGTGATATGACCTCCCAACTCGAACCACCTGAACAAAAATTCGGACCTATTAGGCTACAGTTGACTGAAAGTAAATCAATTATAATCTTAATAATTTTCTGACACATACTATGATACTCACCAATGCCTCAAGAGAAGGCCTAACTCCCTGATATCCAGATTCTGACAGGTGGCTCGGATTACTGACTAGTAGACGTGTATGTCGCCGATACCACAACATGTAAGGGTTAGACGACGGGAGTACCTTATCACTCCGGTCAGCTTGTACAATCATGTCCCAACGGGCAACCCATTGCTGTATATATCGCATGTAAAAATGAATCTCGGCTAGTCGGTGTCGAACTGGTCTGGCACAGACTAGACCCGACCAAACTGTCTGAGGACACACGATCAGGGAGATGCCACTCAACCATGTCAAAACAAATAAGTGGCACTCTTGCTATCCATATCTCCTGGTCTAGTCGGCATTAGTCTGACAACGTGCTGAGGACGCCAGCATACGACTGCCATATAAAGTACAACAACGACAAGTATATTAAAATTCGCTCGTGAACTCAAAACATATACAATGAACAAGACATTCAATGCAATAAATTTCAAACCTCGCTCTCGATCATCCGGTCGAACTGGTCTCTATAAATGACGACTACATGGGTCGATACGACCTCATGGCCGAAGTCAACCCTCCACCGGCTTCTTCGAGGTCCAGGTGGCAACTGCTGCTCTCCCTGCCCCATGGAAAGCTCGCCAGGCGCAACCACTTGTCGCCTAGACGGGGCAATGCGAATGAATCTCTCCTATGCCCAAATCTGCAATAGTTTGGACCCAATTACAATACTGATATATGTTATACAACATGAATTGACATGTACTAAAATTCTTACTAACCTGTAGCAATACAAGTGGTCCTCCGATCTCCTTCGCACCCACCTGAGCCGCTCGACACAACATCCTATACATGCATGCAAAAGCCGTGCCACCCTAATTGTACTCGTCGATCTCGTTGATGTCTCTCAATAGTGGCAAGTACATAAGCTTGATCAGGTTTTGTGACTTATTAGGGAGAAGTAACCCCCAATAAGCCGCAGAATATATGCTCGGACATGCTGTCGTACCAACTCATTTGGCGCCTGCTCTAGAATAGGACCAAAATGCTCAGCTAGCCACCTTACCCTCAGTTTACCTGCCTTTAAGTCTGCAAGTGTAGGTGCTACTCCCAATAGCTCACCACATAGCACTATTCACTGGTCCCTCGTTAATGCTGGGTCAATACCAGTAACTGCTCGGCCGTCAATCCGTAGACCATATAGGACAGATACGTCCTGTAATGTCACTGTGGCCTCTCCTATCGGAGAAGGGAATGTATGTGTCTCCGTGCGTCACCTCTCGGCCAGAGCAGTGATCAGTGAGTGGTCCAGTCTAATAGGACCAATACGGTACACACCATAGAATCCTGCGCGTAGTATATACTAAAAGACTCTATAGTCCAACGGATACTCCCATAGGCCAGAATCTGCCCGAAGATATGTCAACGCTGCCTGTGCCTCCTCTTGTATAACATAATGACTAGTTTAAATAACAGTATTATCACGTAAGATAGAACAAAATGAAGGGTATTTTAATTGTAAGCGTAAAGTTCAACAAACATTGCATATCGGATGCGCCCATATACTGTTGGCCCGATGTGGATGAATGAGAAGTGGGACCTTCTCAGGTAGATGTGTCATGAAGCCTGTACAAGTGAAATACTAGATCATAACAATAAAACTCTCATTTAATCATAACAATAAAACTCTAATTTTTCATAAATTACGATTTGTAAAAGGAAAATATGCTCAGCTATTTTAAAATTTAAATTTGTGTGATACTATATATGGAAGCAATTCACTAAAATCTAACTATTTTTTATTTTAAAAAAGTCTATTGGTTAACTCTAATTTAACTATAACAATTAAACTCTAATTATTTCATAAATTACGACTTCTAAAAGAAAAATATGCTCAGTTATTTTAAAATTATAAATTTGTGTGCCACTAATATGGAATCAATTCACTAAAATCTAATTATAATCATAAAAAAACTCTAATTATTCCATAATTTATGATTTTTAAATATATATATATATATATATATTTCTATTTTAAGATTTAAAATTATGTGTCATTAAATATGATAAACAATTCAGCAGAATCTAAAATTTATAAAAACCTTTCAAATGGTCACGTTATCTATGCTATAACTAATATAGAAATCTTTTTCAAAATTATTTTAGGGCCTAAGTTACATAAACTTAATAATGACTATGAACATAGTGCAGTAACATGTGGATAGTTTTCCTACATAAATATTTGCCAAAATTTTGAATGAGAAAATTTTGTTTAAAAAATAGGTTGATGATTAGATTTATAGCATATTTGACAAAACTTAATTATTGATTTTGTAATGCTAAAAGTTCCAATAAAGAATAAAATTTTTAATTTACATAAATTTATTCATAAATTTTAAATGTGAGAAATGCTTGGAGTATTTGAAAATATTAAATTTATTCATAAATATTAAAATTTCAAATGGTAGAAGAACTATTTGATTAAGTATAGAATTGTTTAATACACATTTTCAATCAAATGCACAATAAAAAACTTAAGCCTATGTGCTATAGTTAAATTTTTTTGCATACATATTTAGTTTAATTTATTTGTTTAGTATATTAGTTGAATTTTTTTTAATATAAAACAATTAAAATATAAAAAAAAATTAAAAATTAAAAACGATCTATTTAGAGTTCAAATTAAGAAAATGGCTTTAGGGTTTGCAAAATATTCAATTGGTCTAACCTCTAAAACATTAGTAAATATAATTAATTAATAGATTAACATGGGGTCATTTGCATTACAAGGCAAGAATTCACATGGGCTGTCCAATTAATTACAATCTCATAATTAAAAAGGCAACCATTTTACAATTTCATAATTCACGAAACTCAGGTAAGCATTACATAATCTTCATCGACTAAGCCTCGCTAGACATGTCCGCCTATTATGACCTGTCTGCTGGCACTCACTGCAACGAGCGGTCAAACGCCTATCTGATATATCCATCTCATTTGGAATACGGGACATAGATTTACGACCCCGTTTTACTTCTCGCAGACGAAGTGCATTAGGCATTAAGGTCCACTGTATATCATCCTAATAATCTTGATGCGGTATTGGGTTGAATTTAGTTTCCCAAACCCTCATGTATATAGGAAGCCTATATACTGGATCAACGTACTCGAATGGATTGTCACCGTATTCAGATATAACAGCGAGCATATGAGAACATGGATAATGTCTTATCTCGTATTTGCCACAACTGCACGTGGGTTGATTAATGTGTAGAATCTGTGTATTGCGACCTCGTCCATAGCGAAAAGATGTTTGCACCCCAAAGACGCGGCGGGGCCTATTAGACATCATTGATACAAACTAATTGTCATGTTTGTAGGTGTAATTAACTTCATAACATAGTAAGCACAATTTAGTTTACATTACAAACTAACCTGTCATACGATATCAACCGGAAAGTATTTCCCCTTGCGATGCCCTCCTCGATAGTTTTTTGCAGCTCTCTAGGGTATTGGAACTCATTCCGTGCATTTATTTCTGCTTGGCCTCCCATCTCATTAAAATATTTTACGAGTTGCCGAAATGTAAACTCAACCATAGCTAAGATAGGTAGGTTCCTTGAACCTTTCAAGACACTGTTGAAGCACTCTGCGTCATTGCTGGTCAATACCCCCCACCGATATCCACCGTCATACGCAAGAGCCCACTCCACAGGATTCATCTTGAGGACCCAATCGATGGCATCTTGGTTAATGGCATGTATCTGTTCTAAGTAGGCATTACACTTTCGTCGTTGATGAGCACTCCCTGCTTTCCATAGAAGTTGTTTCAGCTCCTTATTTTTAAACTTTGTATTGAAGTTACTACAAGCATGTCGAAGGCAGTGCCGATGATATCCAACAAATTGGAGTGAGGGATTTAGCCAATGCCGCCTCACAGCAGCTAAAATACTCTCAGCTCGATCAGATATCAAAGTCACTGATTGTCGGTCTATGACAATATGTTCCCTGATATTTGAAATGAAGAACGACCAAGACTCCAAACTCTCCGTGTCGACAATAGCGAATGCAAGCGGTAATACTTTGCCATTGGCAGTGACAATCGTTGCTACAAGCAACACACTAGTGTATTTTCTGTATAAGAATGTACCATTTATGGTTATAACATGCTTACAATAGCTGAATCTATTGATGACGGGTTTGAAAGACCTGAAAACAAAGTGGAAGACAGGTATGGGCCAGGTTGTGCTATGCTGGGTTGGGCTTGTCTTATACATATGTTTTAGACTGGTTTTGGATCCGGTTGTGACCCAACACTCGTATCCATTGTATGACCCATCTGGTTTAATTATCAAAACTTATGCATTATATACACATTATGATTTATGTAATATTTTTGGAGTTTTGAACCTTTGTAACTCTAGCATTAATGGCTATAGTTAATGACATTTGATACTATGTTTTATAGTAACTTTCATGGCTAAGACCACTTCCCTATAAGTATAAAAAAGGCCTTTCCCCTCCGACTTAGATGTATGATATGGAAATTGTACGGAGAGCAAATATTCTGGCAAGCCCGTACTCCTTTCTTCCAAGCTCCTGCCTGCCCGATCGACTTGCGAGCACAACAACGGTGAGCTACCCGGCGGTGTGTGGCCGGAATACCCCTCCGACGATCAAGTTAGACACACACAGGGATAGAGAGAGAGAGAGAGAGAGAGAGAGAGAGATGATTGAGTGTTTAGTGTAAATCTCACCAAATGTTCATCTGCCTCAGCATGGGGAGCGCAGACTCATTTTTATACCTTCTGCGCCCCAAATCTACTCCCATTAGTCTTTCGACACGTGGTGCTGCTATCCCATCTGTCAGCACAAATCTAGCTGAACATCACCTAACTGCCAGCCCATACCACTGGGAGCTCGGCAGCCGAGCTACAGCATCTCAGCTGTCAACAGCCATGCTGCGCAGCTAGCCAGAGCGCTCCGCTCGCCAAGCTCAATGACGACCGAGCTCGGTTGCATTCCGGCTTAGCCGAGCTCGGGATAAGTCATGCTGGTTAGCCGTCGGCCTTCCTGCCGAGCTAACGCATGAACCGTGGAACCCAGTGAGGCAGCAGACATCTCGGCCGAACCTCACTTGACCGGCTAGTACGACATCAATTATGCAATTATGCCATTACCGAGCAAGTAGCTCGGTTTCACAGCAACCGTGCCATTACCGAGCAAAAATCCTTTCTGGATGGGCCCAGGCTGCCACGACCCAAATGTGTTCGGCCCACAATTTGTCTGGCCCTTACCACGGCCCAATCCAAATCATAAATTTCCCTCTCAATTGCCCCTTAATTCCGTCCGCGCAAGCGTGACTGGGATTATCTGTTCTGACCGGGATAACTCTTCCTCGGTTCACAGTTTGCTAGACGGTGACCGGGCTAGTTGACTTACCTGTCTTCAAACTTGCCCGGTCGACGCCTCGACTTGCCATCCTGTCTCTTCAGTATTGACGCCGCCGTTAATAAGGACACGTATCGGTCGCTCATTGGCCTCGAGCAGCCAACCGTCCCTTCACATTCAAATTTTTGGCGGTTTTCCTCCTATATATACGCCATTTCCTCTTCATTTCACTCTTACTGTTCCTCCTCCATTCCGTTCCAGAGCTCTTGTGCCTCTTGTAAGCCTCGTTCCTGCCTTTCCTTGCATTTGTGTTCGAGGAGGAAGCTCTTGCCCTTAACTGGTAAGTCCTTCGAGCCTCCTTTTTGCTATTTTCATTTGGTATTTCACATATTAGGGCACAAAATCCGTAGGTTTTAGGACATAACCCTCCCAAAACGCACACTTGCCCCTATTCTCTTCGTTGTTCTTCAATCCCAGTGATGAACACATGAACACACGAAGAACTAAAGTGGACCGGGCTCCAGGTCGCCTTTTGATCCAAAAAACAATTAGATCGAGCAATTTACAAGTTTGCCAAAACCTTAGTAGAAACCGAGGTAGACAGAGGACTTGGCCGCTTGACCAGGCTAACACCTGGTCTGCTTGAGCGACCGAACTCCTTGGTTTGCCTTCGCGACTGAGGTGGTCTGGCAACTCTTCATGACCGAGCTAAAGTCAAGCTCGTTTTGCGCGACCGCGCTTCCACTTACACTTGCCATTCTTTTCCTGCAGAGTCCAAGGGGACCACTGACCAATTACCGAGGCTCTTAAAGACCGAGCAGCCATTAAACACCAGTCTGTGCCAAACCACCTCAGCTGAGCTAAACCAACCGGCTACACATGGGGCGCTTCCGCTTCCTTGTTGATACTCCAGCTGCCCTGGCCGTGTTCCGGGAAGAGTACGGTATCCCGGCTGACGTCCACCTAGAGCTCGGCGAAATTGAGACAACCCCTTGGGGCAGATTAGACCAGTGCCCCTTCACCGTGCTATCCATCATTGAAGGAGGCCTCCGCTTCCCGGTCAACCCACTGATGACCGAATTCTTGCGCCGCACCGGGCTAGCACCCACTCAAGTCTCAACCAACACTTACCGAATAATCAACGGGGGTCCATGAGTTGAACAACCGGCTAGGAACCAACTTAGGTTTAGCCGAGATACTCCGTCAATACACCCTTGGGCACACGGGCGATGGCCTCGCCTATTACTTAAAAATTCGACCAGGCAAAGAAAAAATAGTGACCGGCACCCTAGACAAGGACTTACACGACGACGACTTTTTCTGGGTGTCTGGCAACTATGAAACGACCGACGTATCGGGCTGGTTTATTAGCAAGAACTTCGGCGAGACATGTAAGCCGTGTTAACTGCTTGGTCATTTTATCTTTCTTCACTATTCTGTACTTGACACTTTTCTTCTTTCCTTTACAGCGATCCAAGCCTTGTAAGCCAACTACGACTACCCCAACGAAGCAGCCATTAGGACCGTGCTCCGTTACCGCAACCGGGATTGTAACGAGCTCCTTGGCTACACTCCAACATACCGGTATTCAGCTCCACGTCGAAGTAAAGTCACTGACTTTCTCTGTGCTCCATCTCCGCCGCCAGATCCCACGCTGCCAGACGTCCCCTTCATTCGTTTAACCGAAGCAGAAGAAATGGCCAAGAGGAGCCGCATTAAGAACTTGATCACTACCACCTCGTCCGAGATCCCGAGCGTTCCAGCCTGCTCTCCGGCTGCCGGTCAATCCAGCGGGACCATGGTTGCGTTGGCTTCTCCCGCCGCTGGGCAAGCCAGCAGAGACTCCCGCCGGGCTGGCAAAAGGCCTCGTGCAGACCCTTCTGTCGAGCTAGTAACCGAGCTCAACACCGAGCAGCCTGCCGTCACTGTTGACCCAATACAGGCATGGAGACCCCAGCTCAAACACCGGGGCAAGGAGATCCCGGCAACAGCTTCCGTTAAGGACGGCAAAGAGCATCTTCTCGCCTTTGACCTCACCAAGGCCCTTCTCCTACCGAGCGACGTGGTCGGCAGCGACCATGTTCTAGACACCCGATTGGTGAAGTCGTCGATCAAATCCATGACTAGGGTAAGAATCTCAAACTTGTGCTCAAAATTTCACCAAGTGTTTGTTCGGTTTTCTTTCTGATCAATCTCTCTTCTTGCAGGCCATCCAGAAGCAGCACTTGGTCATGGAGCGCATTCACCGGCTTCGGCAGAAGGCAACTGACTCTGCCAGCCAAGTTCAAAGCCTCCAAGCTGAGCTCGAGAGAGCCCAGTCTTCATTGCAAATGGCGAACTCCGACAACTCTCGGTTGCTCGGCCAGCTTGGCTCTGCCGAGAAGGAGAAAGACGTGCTCCGGGCCGAGCTAGATGCGTTGAAACAATCACGAGAAGAGGATCTGAAGGGTGCAAACAACGCCGGTTTCCTTGAGGCCGAGGAGAGTTACACAAAGCAGGTCCGCGCCACCCAAGACATTTTCTTCAAGGCTGGGTGGAAGTCTGCTTGTGAACATCTCGGCCAGGGACCAGGGACCGACGTGTTCGCCACTCCTCCAGCTGCCTCCCTACCGAGTTATCTCGTGCCCTACGCCAACAATGTCTTCGCCGCGTTGCAGGCTGAGGCCGAAGAAGAAGGCGATGAGGAAACCGAGGAAAATGCGGAGGGGAAAAATCACACAGTTCAGCCCGGCCAAACGGAGACCGATGTCCAAGACCAAACACCAACGGTCAACCTGGAGGCAGTTGAGGATGAATTCACTGACCTTTCCTCCCTAGCTTAGTTTTCTTTGTCTTCTATCTTCCTTTTTGGTTTACATATGTAATCGGGCTATCTGCCCCTCCTATTGTAATCACTTTTCACATCAATGAAAAAGCTCCGTTTTCTTCAAGTGTTTGCACGTTCTTCATGCTAGATAACGTCAGCTGTCAAAATACCTCAGCAAGACTAACCACTTTATCTAACTTATCTAACCGGAAAAGACATCGTGGTTTCCAGCATAAAGTTGAGTAAATCATTAGCTGCGTTAACCGGAGTAAAATATCTCGGTTAAAATCACATTTTTGAACAAATCATCAACGAAATTAACCAGAGTAAAACATCTCGGTTTTGAATCGCAAATTTGAGCAAAACATCAACTCATTCAACGGAGTTAACATCTCAGTTAAGAATCTAAAAGTTGAGCAAAACATCAACTCATTCAACCGGAGTTAACATCTCGGTTGAGAATCTAAAAGTTGAGCAAAACATCAACTCATTCAACCGGAGTAAGACATCACGGTTGAGAATCTCAGTTGATCAGATCATCAACTCAATGAACCGGAGTAAATTATCTCGGTTTTAATCTCAAAATCAACTAGAGTAAAACATCTCGGTTGTGAACATCTCGAAATTGAAAAGTAACAATCAGAATGCTAAGGCAAAGATGAGACACTTCTATATATGGACAAAAAGAATATTACATTCTGAAGTGTAAGCCAAAAAATTCCTTTGCACAAAAAGAAAACAAAAGCTAAAAATAGTACAGTTTGAGGTTGGCCGCATTCCATGGCCGGGGTATTCCTCGGCCTTCCAGGTCCTCAAAGTGGTATGCCCCCTTGCCCGCCAGACCGATTATCTTGTAGGGTCCTTCCTAGCTTGCCCCTAGTTTGCCTTCACTTGGCACCAGGGTATTGCCCATGACCTTCCTCAAGACCCAGTCACCTACTTTGAACGGTCTGGGGTGCACCGTTTTGTTGTATTTCCTTGAGAGCTCTTGTTGGTAGGCAGCCACATATATGAGAGCTTTTCCCGGCGTTCTTCCACGAGGTCCAATTCCAGGGCAATGGCTTCGGCGTTCAGCTCGGGCTCAAAACTTTCACTTCTGAGGGTGGGCATTCCAACTTCCAAAAGGTAATAAATCGCCTCCATGCCATATGCCAAAGCAAAAGGTGTTTCCCCGATAGATCGCCGCGGGGTTGTTCGGTATGCCCAAAGGACGTTGGGGAGTTCCTCGGCCCATTTTCCCTTTTCTTTCTCAAGCCTTTTCCTCAACCCATCAAGGATGGTCTTGTTTGATGCTTCGGCTTGACCATTAGACTGTGGGTAAGCCGGGGTAGAGTTGTAGAATTCAATCTTCAAGTCTTCACAAGATCCTCTGAATAGGCGACCATCAAATTAGGTGCCGTTATCAGAGATCAGAATTTTTGGGACGCCAAACCGCGTTATCACATTCTGCCAAACAAACCGCTTGACGTCTTTCTCCTTGATTGTTGCCAAAGGCTCTGCTTCAACCAATTTGGTGAAGTAGTTTGTGGCCATGATGAAGAACTTCCGGTTGCCTGGTGCAGTTAGGAGTGGCCCCACTATATCGAGCCCTCACATCGCAAAGGGCCAAGGGCTGGTGAGGGGAAGAAGTTCTCTGGCCGGCTGGTGAATTTGGTGGGCAAACTTCTGGCACTTCTCACACTTGCGAACATACTTCTGCGCGTCGGCTTGCATGCACGGCCACCAGTAGCCTTGCGAAATAGCTCGGTAGGCCAAAGATCTGCCCCCTATGTGACTGCCACAGATGCCTTCGTGAATTTCGTATAGGAAGGCGTCCACGCTGCTCGGGTGCACACACTTTAGATACGGACCGGTAAAAGGCTTCTTGTATAAAGCGCCTGACGGAGAGAGCCAAAACCGCTCTGACTTCACCTGGACTTTATGTGTTTCCTTCTTCTCGGCTGGAAGGGTCCGGTCTCTAAGAAAGAGGATAATAGGGTCCATCCATGAAGGACCTAGCTCGGCGTAGAGAACTTCTGTCTGCCCGGTTTCCTCAATGCTGGGCCGTGGAAGGAATTCAATCAGGAGAGGGTTGGAAGATGTGCTATCGACCATGGAAGCAAGGCTGGCCAATTCATCTGCTCGGCCGTTTTCTTCTCGGCCAATCTGTTGGACTCTTATTGCCTGGAATCGCTTGATGTGGTCTCTGAAGAGAGCCTGGTACTTCATCATTCTGTCATCCTTTGCTTCGTAAACCCAGAAACTTGGTTAACCACAAGCTGGGAGTCACTGTAAACCATTAGCTCGGATGCGTGCATCTGAAGCGCACTCTTGAGCCCGGCCAAAAGCGCTTCGTACTCAGTCTCGTTGTTTGAGGCAGGGAATCCGAGGGTGATAGAATGTTCGATAGTCAGCCCGTCTGGCGAAATCAAAACTATACCTAGCCCATCACCGTGACGGTTCGATGCTCCATCAACAAAAAGTTTCCACATTTCGCCAACAAAGAGCTTCCAACAGTCTGAGGGGTCCTGAGAGGCTTAAAGGTTGATGGGATCACGGTTGTTCGGCTATTCGGCTTCAAGTTCTGTGTTGAGCGGTTCCACTTCAGCCCCCTTCGGCAATTCGGCGCCGGACTCAGCAAGTTGATCCGTAATGCCTAAGTCCGTAGGCGAATCGCCAGGTTGCAGTATTATGCCGGCTGCAGGCTCTGTGCTGAGCGGTTCCACTTCTTCCCCCCTTGGTGATGCGGTACCGGACGGAGCAGGTTGGTCAGTGATACCCAACTCCGTCATCGCATCGCCGGGCTGTGGTATTGTACTAACCGAAGGTTCTTCGGCAGGGCGCGTAAGTTCCGCGTCGCCGTCATCGCCTAGCTGTGTTATTGCGATCTGGCCTGCATTCACCTCCTCATCTGCCGCGGCAATATCCACCGGGCATACCGGATGAGTTCCAGGTGAGAATTCAGCAACGAAGTTGGCCAATGTCTGAGCTTTTATAGCAGTTCGTGGCTGGAATTTGACGTCGAATTGTCCCAATTCAACCGCCCACTTGAGGATTCGACCGGAGAAGTCCGTCCGTTCGAATAAAGCTTTGAGGGGGAACTCGGTCAAAACGATGATTGTATGGGCATGAAAGTAGTGCACCAATTTCCTGGAGGCCATCATCAATGCCAATGCAAGTTTTTCCAGCGGCAAGTATCTCGACTCTGCCGGTAGCAAGGCTTTGCTGACGTAGAAGATAGGGAGATGCTTGATTCCTTCTGACAGAACAAGCACCGCACTGACCGCATGCTGTGAAACGGCCAGATAAAGGTAGAGCTCTTCGCCGGGCTTCGGTGTTACCAACAGTGGCGCTGAAGACAGATACTCCTTGAGCGCGGCCAAAGCTCGGTCACACTCTTCATCATAAGAGAACTTTGATTTCAAAGCTTGAAAGAAAGGGCAGCAGCGATCAGATGACCGGCTTATGAATCGGTTAAGTGCGGCGGCCATGCCAGCCAGATGCTGCATGTCCTTAGCCGAGCTAGGCTGCTTTAACTCTTGTATGGCTCGGATTTGTGTGGGGTCTGCCTCGATGCCTCGGTTTGTGACTCGGAAGCCCAAGAATTTTCCGGATCCCACGCCAAAGGCACACTTAGACGCATTCAGGCGTAGCTTGTGTTGTTTGAGAATGGCGAACATCTCGGCCAAGTCGGACAAGTGGTCTGCTTGATGCCGGCTCTTAACCACCATATCATCAATATAAGCCTCTATTGTCCGAACTAGCAGAGGAGCGAACATCTTGGTCACCATCCTTTGGAAAGTTGCCCCGGCGTTCTTCAAACCAAAAGGCATGACTCGGTAGCAGAAGAGTCTCCTTGGTGTAGTGAAGGAGGTGATCTCACGGTCGGGGCCATGCATGGCAATCTGATGATAACCGTGGTAGGCATCCAAGAAACTGAGCCTGTTATGTCCAGCCGTTAAGTCCACGAGCTGGTCTATTCTGGGCAGTGGAAAGTTGTCTTTAGGGCAAGCTCGGTTGACGGTCTTATAGTCGACACAAACTCGCCACTTCCCATTCTTCTTTGGTTCAACAACTGTGGAAATCCACCGAGGGTAGTGCACTTCCTGAATAGCTCGTGCCTCAAGCAAGTTCTTCACTTCCTCTGCAACTACCTTGGCGTGATGCAGCGCCGATCTCCTTGTTCGCTGAATGACCGGCTTGGCTCTGGGGAAGACGTTTAGATGATGGCAAATAAAACTCGAATCGAGGCCGGGCATGTCATAAGGCGACCATGCGAAGACTTCAATATTGGCCATCAAAAACTCAACCATCTCGGTCCTTTCTTGTGCGGTAAGGCTTGAGTCGAGCAAGAAGAACCTGTCCGAACACTCTGTATCAATTCACACTTCGACCAATTCTTCGACGGCTTTGTCCTCGGCCCTAGTGCCCACATCGTCAAGGACTCCTCGGTCTTCCGGTCCCTCTATCATTTGGACGAAGCCTTTGGCAGCTCGGCTCTCGTTGACTGCCACGAAGCATTGCTTCGACATGACTTGATCGCCCCAAATCTCCTCAATTGCCCCCGTAGCCGAGGGGAATCTCATCACCTGATGGAAGGTCGACGCTATGGCTTGCATAGCGTGAAGCCATCCCCTTCCAAGGATCAGGTTATAAGTAAATGACACCTGCAACACCCAGAACTCCACTTGCTTGACCACGGATCCCGCTTTGACCGGCAGGATAATTTTTCCGAAAGGCCACTCCGGTTGCGAGTTGAAACCAACCAGCGGCGAAGTTGCCGGAGCCAAGTCTGTATCTCGGAGTTTGAGCTGCTTGAATACGTCGTAATACATGATCTCGACCGAGCTTCCCTGGTCGATCAAGATGCGTTTGACATTGAATTCCTTGACGCGGAGAGTGACCACCAAGGCATCATTGTGCGGTGTCTGAATGCGCTCTAAGTCCCTTGTAGAGAAACTGATCACGTCCTTCTCTTCGGTCTTCCCCCTCTTGATCGCGGGCTGGACCGACAAAACTTCCCTGATGTGTTCTGCCTTCTTGACCATACCTCGGAGCTCGCATACACGTGCTGGCTCCACTATGCCGTGGATGACATTAATCACTCCTTGATGGGGCACCTTCAAGTCACCTGGTGCACGCGGATCAACCGGGGCTTGATTTGCCTTCATGCCCCCGTCAATGTAAAGGTCCAGGTGTCCGGCTGCAACTAGCTCTTCCAAGTGTTGCCTCAAAGGAAAACAGTCCTCTGTCTGGTGGCTGCGCTCCCGGTGAAATGTGCAACGGTACCACGGATTGAAACCCTTCTGTCCGTCGCCCAACTTCGCAGGAAACCGGACATAATCCTCGTCACGGATTTCACTAAGTATGCGATAAATTGGAATCTTAAAAACCATGGTAATGCCTGTCCTGGCCTTCAACCTTCTGTTTGCATCAGCGATGTCATCCCGGGGGTAGTCATCTCGGTCATTTCGACGACCCCTACCCCAGTTTTTGCGATTTGAGCCACGGTCTGATTCCTCTGCGTGATCATTTGAACGGTTTGCCTCCTGTCCGACCGCGTGTACCTTGCCAGCCGACCTCTTGTCTGTTGCTACCGGTGTTGCCTTCGCGGTAGATGCTGCCGCATCATCTTCTACTCGGATGTGCTTATTGATACGCTGCATTAGCTGGCCCATGGATGTTGGCTGGTGCATCATAAGCGAGTCCCACAGTCTATGTCCAACCGGGAGACCACGCTTGTACTGCATGATTGCAAGGTTGACCGGGCAATCCAAGATCTCGTTGAAGGTTTCCCAGTATCTGGAGTTGTATGCCTTGAGCGTGTCGCTCGGCTCCAACTTGACACTGAGAAGGTGGTCAACTTCCTTCGGCGTCTTAGTGTTGGTTTTGAAGCGCGTCACAAAGGCTTCCGCCAACTGATGCCACCTTTCTATGCTCCTCTCCGGCAGCCTCTCAAACCATTTCAAGCCCAGCTCGCCCAAGCTTGACGGGAAGATAAGGCACATAAGGACGTCATTTCGCCTATGTCCGGCCATGACCTGTCGGAAGTGGCTTACATGCATATAGGGATCGGTTTTTCCGTCGTAGAGCGTGAACTTTGGCTGGTGGAACCTTACCGGAAGCGGTGTTGTTTCTATCTCCAGGGAGAAAGGGGTGGCGCTCAGCCTTGCCAAGTCTGTGTCTAGAAGGAGTGGCGCAACTAGGCGGGGTGGAGGCATTCCGACCTCTTCACTGGCGTGAACCCCATAGGATAGCCGCTGGAACGCCGGCACCCTATGAGCCTCCCGCCGGTGAGCCCGTTCCTTCAAGACCACTCGCAAATCCTCTGAATGAGCGGAATAAGAATACCTCGATGTCGTCGCCGGTCGTGAAGGTTGATAGGTGCTATCTTGCGCGCTGGACCTCTGTACATGCGCGTCGGAATCTCCAACCTTATAACTTCTGGTGATTGAGATGGACGGAGTATGTCACTGGCTCTGACTGCATGAATGGCGGGGTTAGGTGCGCTCACTGTGGTTTCCCACTTCAGCTACACCCTTCCCTTTAACATGCCGCTTGAGATCCTCCATCTCCGCCGCCATTCTCCGGATGACGGTGTCTTGGTCCCTTAGCTTGTGTTCCAGTCATCTGGCGTGCAATTCTCTCCGCCGCCGGTGACCGTCTGGACTCCGAGAATGACCAAAACTTCTTTCGTGCTTATCTTGCACGTCTCTTGAGTGTCCTCCTGGGGATGTCTCCAGGTCTGCCATTGGAGGAATGGCGGGATGTCCTTTTCTCCGTCTGCCTGACTCCGGGGTAACTCCGTCGATGGTAGACAACGGAATCTCGTCGTTGTTCGCCATGGACGGCGATCAGATGAGTCTGGAAGACAAGGTTTTGTCTGTCAAGCTTCCCACAGACGGCGCCAATTGTACGGGGAGCAAATATTCCGGCAAGCCCGTACTCCTTTCTTCCAAGCTCCTGCCTGTCCGATCGACCTACGAGCACAACGGCGGTGAGCTACCCGGCGGTGTGTGGCTGGAATACCCCTCCGACGATCAAGTTAGACACACACAGGGATAGAGAGAGAGAGAGAGGATTGAGTGTTTAGTGTAAATCTCACCAAATGTTTATCTGCCTCAGCATGGGGGGCGCAGACTCGCTTATATACCTTCTGCGCCCCAAATCTACTCCCATTAGTCTCTCGACACGTGGTGTTGCTATCCCATCTATCAGCACAAATCTAGCTGAACATCACCTAACTGCCAACCCACACCACTGGGAGCTCGGCAGCCGGGCTGCAGCATCTCGACTGTTAACGGCCGTGCTGCGCAGCTAGCCAGAGCGCTCCGCTCGCCAAGCTCAATGACGACCGAGCTCGGTTGCATTCCGGCTTAGCCGAGCTCGGGATAAGTCATGCTGGTTAGCCGTAGGCCTTCCTGCCGAGCTAACGCATGAACCGTGGAACCCAGTGAGGCAGCGGACATCTCGGCCGAACCTCACTTGACCAGCTAATACGACATCAACTATGCAATTATGCCATTACCGAGCAACTATGCCATTACCGAGCAAGTAGCTCGGTTTCACAGCAACCGTGCCATTACCGAGCGAAAATCCTTTCTGGATGGGCCCAGGCTGCCACGACCCAAATGTGTTCGGCCCACAATTTGTCCGGCCCTTACCACGGTCCAATCCAAATCATAAATCTCCCTCTCAGAAATATTTTTGAGTTGGAAAATTTGTAATTTTCTTTAGATAAAGTTGGAGATGGCTTTATACCAAAGAATTTTTTTCTATTTCTTTTTGCTATCCCCTTCTTTTGTTCTTGTTAGAGAGAGAGAGAGAGTGATGTCATTATCAAGTTCGCTGAAATTATTCAGAAGGTGCTTCTGCATAAGCTGGTTTTGACTGTTGTATCTTGAGAGACAGACACTGGCGTACCTCCAGCATCGATTGGGAGGCGGTAAATCTGTTTTAAGGAAATTGTGGCATCACACAAATTTCGGTTTGTATCTCTTATCTTTTGTTCTTAAAACTTTTAGATTTAAATTATTTCTCGTATATTATTTTGTATGTCTATGTGGATTCGTTTTGTAATATGTTTCATGATGTAATCTAATTCATTCCTATATTTTTAGTTTTGTAGTTGATTCCATATTTCATTCTTTAATTTAAAAAAAAATAAATTATTTTGTCGTTTCTATTTAATTTATTATATATATATTTCTAGTATTATTATGAAAAAAATACCAACATAAATTATTAGAAATAAATAGCTCAAAACAATCCAATAATTCTAGGCAATAAAATTAATTTTAATTCCAAGATTTACTAGAACAAATTAAAATTAAAAACTAATTTTTTTTTATCAAACACTATTTATAAAAATCTATTTTAAGATTGTCGGTATTTTTCCATAATATAACTAAAAAATATATATATACTTAAATAAAATAAAAATGACAACAATTTATTTATTTATTAAAGAATGAAATACATAATAATGTACAAAACTAAAAATATAAGAATGAAGTAGATTAAATCATGGAACATGTTATAAGACGGATTCACAAAGACATACAAATAATATATAAGAAAGAATTTATATCTAAAACTTTGAAGAGCAAACGATAAGAGATGCAAGCCGAAACTTGTGTGATACAACAGTTTTCCTAAAACAGATTCACCATCTCCCAATGGGTACTGGAAGTACGCCGACATCTGTTTCCCAAGATATGACGGTCGAAACCAGCTCATGCAGAAGCACCTTCTAAATAGCTTTGGCGAACTTGATAATAGTAGCACTCTCTCTCTAATAGGAACCAAAGAAGGGGCTAGCAAAGAAGATAGGAAAAATTTTCCTTGGTATAAAAATCATGTCCAACTTTATTATCTGAAAACACCACCTCATTTTTTTTTTTTTATCAAAAATCTCTCAAAAAACTATTCTACTAAGTTGGAGTGGAAAGCCCCTATTTATACTTATAAGGAAGAACTTTAGCTATGAAGGGTAACATTAAAAGGGTCATCAAATTGCCATTAACCAAGGTCATCAACTCTAGCTATTAAGGCTAAAGTTACAAAGGTTAAAAACTCATGACTACTTATGGTCATCAACTCCATCATCAAAAAATAAGAGTTGCAAAAAGCCTAAAAGTCACATGTGCGTAATATATAAAAATAAATATGCATATAATGATATTTGAATAATTCAAACAAATGTGTCACAAAATAGATACTGATGTTGGGTCATAATCCGACCTAAGCCCAATCTCAACTACATGCACAAGTTAAGTCCAACACAGCACAGCTCAGCCCAAGCTCAAAATTAAGTCAAAGCCCAAGTTCAATACCAAATTCAACACATGCACAAGTACAAACCTAGGCAATCCAAACTAATACTAAATCCAAATCTAAATCCAACTTTTATTGATGCTCACTTTATGAGACAGTTTCTTATTTACAACTCAGTGATATCAACTCATTATTTTTATATTGTAATCTTCTCACTTGAGAAGATACAACTCAAACCCATCTCAACCGATGGTTAACTCCCACTTTAATTTTTTTTTTTTAAATTATTGAAAAAAACTATTATTTTCCAATACCACCCCACTAGTACAATTATTAATTTATTAGTTTCAAGGACCAACTAAGCATAGGAAAATTTTCCAAAAAAAGTTTTTGTTTCGTTGCAACAAACAATAACTAGACAACACCACTACAATTTTCAAAACCACAAATATATATATATATATTATATTCACAAAAATACATTTATGGATTACAATTGTTTTAGATGAAAATTATATCGCATTAATTAAAAATTTATACTATATAACTTATTTCGGAATAAGTAATTGTTTGGGATGTATTATATAAGTGCATTTTTTGACTTTTTGATTAAAAAAATAAAGAAAAAAAATATGTATTTTTAGGTAACTTTTTAAAATTTTACGAAAAGATATATAATAAAATATTGTAGTAAAATTAAAGTGACTATTTTACCTTTTTGACTTTTTGACTTTTGGATAGTTGAATTCAAAATGCAAAATAATAATTTTGCCCTAGTGACTTCCCCCACAAGTTACCCTTGAATAATATAGACATTTTGGCTTTTTTTTTAAAACTTTTTGATTTTTTGACTTTTTTAGTTTATTCCAAACAAAGTCTTAAAAAATATCTTTTCATGATTCGTAATATTTTAGGATGGAAAAACTATTCCGTTTATACATTTATATTTATATTTATACTATAAATAAATAATTGATATGTATTTATAATAGTACAATAATTGACATTGAATAATTTTGGCAAATGGCTGCCAAAAAAGTGCGTATACCTCTCTAAAGTACAAAGTTTGGTAAAAGAAGCCAACTCACATTGCCGCCTTTGCTTTCAATTGGGAGAAGAAGAAATGGATACATGGAGAAGAACAAATGGATACATTCCAAATTACAATGTGGAAAGGCCCACTGAGATGAGATTACTTATTTCATAAGGCATTTCCATCATAACAGCCATTCATTTGGTGCAGTGCATCATTTATAGGATAAGGTTCATGTGGCCCATCTACTACAATTTCTCATTCTTATTTTCTTGATGCTTAAGCCAACCTATTTAGGGGTATAATTTGCATCCAACAACCACTAATTATTTATTTTTAAAGTCATTATCACACATAGTATATATATTCCTTATCAAATCAGCAACCCACACTTTTGAATTATATGTGCAGAACTAAAATGACTAGGAAACTTAGAATAACTCTATATAGATGAACTATTTTAGTGCAATTATGATACATGAATGATTTACGCTAAATACAGAAGTGAATTTATACTACACACACAAAAATTTGTATTATTATGAAAATGAAATTATTTCTCTATTATTCTACTGAAATACAATTTCTTCAAAAATAAAAAACATCAAAGAAAATTATTTGTTAGGATAAATTTATGCAATGTCCAAACTTAATATTTATTGGTAAAGATGACCTAATACTTTTTGTTGAGCTTTTGAAAGACAACTTGATAATTATTAACTGATAAATAATATAAAGCAATAGTCTAAAACCACTAAATAACCGCTCAAATATCGAACATCAAGAATAAGAGCATCTCCAACACACCCTCTATAACTTCAAATTAACTTCATATTTGAAGGATTTGCTCCTCCAACCCATTATTTAAATTCATCTCTATTTGGAAAGAGGATGGGTTGATTGGAGGAAGGATGAAAAATAGAGAATCCCTCTAAAATACTATTCATTCCATATTTTTTATTGGAAAATGTTTTGTGGCACTAAATTGGGGGCACTAATGCCCCTAATTTCCATTCTGGATAACTGTTTTTTTTTTTTTTTGCCTTATATGGAAATTAGGGGCATTAGTGCCCCCCAATTTAGTACCACAAATCAAAACCCTTTTTTATTATATTACAAATAACTTTTAATATGTAAATTTAATTTTTATAAAATTTGCATCATTAAAAAGGGTGAAATTATACCTTTAAAATGAGTATAATATTAAATATGTTTTACAAAAATTTTAAAATTAAATATTTGTTAATGAACAAAAATTATTTTCTTTTTGATGAAAATATTTTCAAGAGAAAATCTTTAGAGAAGAAAATGATGATTAATATTTAAAAAAAATGCCCAACAAGTTCAAAAAAAAAAAAATAATAAATAAAAAATTGCTGTTGATAACACCCATTTGAAAGAAAAATTTGTGGTTAGAATTTAAATGAATAGTGACATATTTTATATTTACTTTTTGAATAAAAAAATTTATTTTCATCCTCTTGTTGAGAGGATAGGTTGGAGATGCTCCTGTGTGCTGGTTTCCAATAAGTCTACCAGCACGGAAGGGTCACAGGGTCACAGAAGACTATGTGGCTGCTTCCCATGCCATATAGTTGCGGGTCTCACTTTTCATTTTCTCAATAATTTTTTTATTTTATTTAAAAAAAAAAATAAATTATAAATATATTCCTCAGATTTATTTAAAATACGAATTGCTTTATGTGGTTCTAAAAATTACATCTCATTCGTTCAAGTTTCCAATCCCATAACAAATGATCCATTTTATTAATAAATTATCAAGTTAATTGGAAATTTTTAATGATGTTTGGAATTGTTTTAATAAAAAATTCAAGTAATTTTATTGTTGTGCAAAAGAGTAGTTAGAAATTTTATTTTTTCTGTTAATTTTATTAAATAAAAAATTCTAAAAATGGAATATTTGTAATTTTTAAAATTACATAGAACAATCTATATTTTAAGCAAATCTCAATAGATATATTTGTAATTTATCTTAGAAAATAATAATAATACATGTGGATCCCACTTTTCATTTATTCTCAGTGATTTAAAAAACAACAATGCTAGAGGGCCACAATTATTGTGGCCACAATGGCTCAAAACTGTCAAAACGACGTCGTTTTGGCATGTTTTGCACCCAAAACGACGTCGTTTTGACAATTTTGAGCCATTGTGGCCACAATAATTGTGGCCCTCAAACATTTTCCTTTAAAAAAAATGAAAAAAAATAAAACACTAAATCAAATAAAAGAAGGCATGCAACAAGGTATTTGGGAAACTGGTATATTAGGGATTTTGTTTATGGGAAAATAACAAATCAGTGAATGTTTGTAAAAATAATTTGAGATCATTAAAAAAAATTGAAAATTTAAAAAATTAAAAATATAATTTTTTTATGAAACAATAATTATTTTAAAATATTTCACTGGTGTGTAATTTTCCCTTCGTCGCCAGCAATTTGAGAATCCCAGCAATAAAGGGAGATGGAAGTTATCAGAACATACAAAGGGGGACCCTCAACATGCCAGGGATCATCAAGAAAACTTATGTTTTACCTAGCAAAATAAAAATCCTCATTGTGTATAAAAAGTCCCTTACTAAAGGCGGTAAACCGTATCTTATAATTAATAGAATTAGAGTGGCAAACAAACTAACTAGTGGGATGTTTGAGTTTGGTTTGAAAAATTATGAGTTTTAAAATGTATATTTAAGATTAACTTGTTTATCTTTTGCACTGAGCACTAATGAGCTTTAGTTGAGTTAAGCTCGAGTAACTTGGTATTTTATAGTATATTTAAGTTTATCGAATTGAGTTCGAGCTGAGCTTAGAAAATTTTATAGGATAGTATATTTTATAGTATATTGTTAAATAAATCAAATTTAAATTTAAATCAAATTTGATTTATTTATAACATATTTCTAATGAATTTTAATAAGTCGAAGATGAGTTTGAGTTGATATTAGAACAATCTTCTGTCTAAATAAAATAAATTGAAACAATTCAAACAAAATAAATAAATAACGTATCGAATTTATTTATCGAACCGAATTAAAAATAAAGACCAAGTCGAGTGTGTGACACTCTGTCCTTAAGATAGATTCGCCCCGCTACGGTGCTTACGGTTGAGTGGCGTTTATCTTCCAGTATACAATGATCTTCGTAAAATTGTAGAAGCACTTCAAACAAATTTGTTCGGCGAATCAAACCTGTATTCTATACTCTCTTTATTTTTTCCTAAAATTATATATGAAGAATAAATGCACTAGAACAAAATGGACAATACAAAGGAACTTTTTTCAGACTAATTTTTTCAGATCTTTAGACTGCTGGAATATGGCTCTATTTATAGACAAACGCTGTTGTCCGAACAGGTTCCAAATTTGAATGAACAGATGTGAATTCAAATGAACAGGTGCAAACTGTTTCAAACAGATTCTGCCCGTTGCACATGGAACAGTTTTTTTTTTTCCTCCAAACAATTTGGAAAAGTAGCCATTGGTAGACAAAGTTCTAAATTGTTGGAATATATTTATTATTAAACTATTTGAATAGTTTAATCAAAAAAACCTTCACTGTTTGGAATAATTTTATTAAACTATTTGAATAGTTGAATCAAAAAAGAAAAAGGTACAATTTTTAGGAAAACCACTAAGGAACCCAAAAATTTGAATTTAGATTTAAATTAAATTCCCACAATAATTTTTATTGAAAAAATTCAAATGAATTTTGTTTAAAAAATTAATGTTAGACCTGAAAACGACGTCAACTTCCCATTCACTCATAAATGGTTTAGACGTTCCGTCTTCACCGTGTGAGTTGCCACGCGGCAAGAAACACGTCACCTCTTCAGACCCACCCCAAAAGATGTTTGGGGCCTACTCAATTTTGGGCTCAAAGTTGGCCCAAAATATGCCTATAATTTTCCAACAATCCCCCACATGAATGGAATTTGATGGAGAGAAAATGCAGTAACATGATCTAACTACAGTGCTTCCCCCCACAAGTTCTGAGGTAATCCAGAACTTATTAATATGTCATTCATCATTTTTTTTAAAGTCCTATTTTTCCTTTCAGCAATTCCATTTTGTTGAGGTGAGTAAGGAGCAGTAGTTTGATGAATTATTCCATGTTCTTTACAAAACTCACCAAAAGGTGATTTCACTTCTAATTTTCTTGATTTTCTTACCAAGTTGATTTTTAACTTCATTCTTATATTGAATGAAAGTTTCCAAAGCTTCATCCTTGGTTCGAATTAAGTAAACATAACTATATCTAGTATAGTCATCTATAAAAGTGATAAAATATTTTTTTCCACCTCTAGTTTGAATTGATTTAAAATCACAAATGTCACTATGAATTAATTCAAGTGGTTCCGTACTTTTTTCAATTGAATGAAAAGGAGTTTTAGATAATTTTGTCTCAACACAAATTTCACATTTATGATTTGAATCAATGTCAAATTTAGGTAAACATTCCATATTAATTAATCTACGCAAAGATCCATAATTAACATGTCCTAGTCTAGCATGCCATAAATTTGAAGACTCAAGCAAGTAAGAAGAAGATGTAGTATTATTAATAACTGAGGGTACAACGGTCATTACATTTAACTTGAAAAGGCCATCAGACATGTAACCTTTTCCTACATACATCCCATTCTTAGTAAGTACAAATTTATCACTCTTAAATACTAGTCTAAACCCATTCTTACTCAACAGAGATCCGAAAACAAGATTCTTGCGAATATTCGGTACATGCAGCACATTGTTGAGAGTGAGTTCCTTTCCAGATGTCATCTTGAGTACAATCTTTCATTGTCCTTCAACTTTGGAAGTTGAGGAGTTGCCCATAAAAAGTTGTTCACCATTGTCCACTATAGAATAAGATGTGAACATCTTTTTGTCGGCACAGATATGGCGAGTAGCACCAGTGTCCACCCACCATTTTTTAGGATTTCTGACAAGATTTGTCTCGGAAACAACTGCAGAAAGATTGATGTCATCTACACCATTGCAAATCTTGTCCACTTCGGTCATATGGGCTTGAGCAGGCTTCTTGCTTGTTCTTCTTTTGCTTTTGCCTTTGCTACGACAATCTTTGGCTCGATGTCCCTCTTTGTCACAGATGTAACATTTGCCATTAAACTTGTACTTTTTATTTTTCCCCTCTTTAGAGCCTTGTGATGAACTTTCTCTAGAAGACTTTCGTTTCTTGATTTTTGAAGCATGTTCCACCACATTCGCTTAGACTTCATAGGATGCTTACCAGCCCGTTTTTCAGAATTGCGGTTGTCCTCCTCAATCCTCAAATGCACAATTAATTCTTCCATAGAAATTTCTTTGCACTTGTGTTTGAAGTAGTTCTTGAATTCCTTTCAGCATTTTGGTAATTTTTCAATTAAGGCTACAACTTGGAAGGATTCACTGAGAGACATGCCTTCTGCGTGAATGTCATGCAGAATGAGTTGGAAATCTTGAACTTGGCTGATCACAGTTTTTGAATCAACCATTATAAAATTCAGGAATCTGCCTACCACAAATTTCTTTGAGCCGGCATCTTCCGTTTTGTATTTTTTCTCCAAAGACTCCCAAAGTTCCTTTGCTGTCTTGATAGGACTGTAGACGTTGTATAATATGTTGTCAAGTCCGTTCAAGATGTAGTTCCGGCAAAGGAAATCGGCATGTTTCCAAGCATCAACCGCAGCAACCACTTACTGGCCGGTTTCATCCTCTTTTAGGATAAGAGCATCTTCATGGAGGAAACGAGCCAGGTTCAGAGTTGTAAGATAGAATAACATTTTCTGTTGCCATCTTTTAAAGTCAGTTCCTAAGAACTTCTCTGGCTTCTCTTCATGATTTATTGGTATTGTCACCACAGGAGAGAGGGTTGGTGCAATTGTAGCCACCACAGTAGTACTTGTTTGGGCATTTGTTTCAGTAGCCATCAATTCTAATTTATAAAACAAAATTATAATTAGAATTTACACTACACAGAAAATTAAAACCAAAAACCACAAAATTTTAAATTCTGTAAAAATAAAAGAAACAATAATTGTAACTTTTATTTCCAATTAATTTGAAAATAAAATAAAATTTTATTTAAACAAATTAAACGAAAACTACAGAAATAAATTCTGTTAAAATAAAAGAAACAAAACAAAATGTAACTTTTATTTTCAATTAATTTGGAAATAAAATAAAATAAAATTTTATTTAACCAAATTAATTCCACACAGAAAACTAATCCAAATCCACAGAATTAAATTCTGAAAAAATAAAAGAAATAAGAATGTAACTTTTATTTTCCAATTAATTTGGAAATAAAATAAAATTTTATTTAACCAAATTAATTCCACACAGGAAATTAAATTCTGTAAAATAAAAGAAATAATAAAATAACTTTTATTTTTCAATTAATTTGGAAATAAAATAAAATTTTATTTAACCAAATTAATTCCACACAGAAAATTAATTTCTGTAACACTTCAATAATTAAAATACTAAAACAGAATTTTAAGTAATGAAAACTCAGAAAATAATTTCTAAAACCCAAAATTAATTTCTGAAAAAATTCCACAAAAATATATTCTGAATTGTTAATGACACCAGTATCGTACTACTAGTTGTCAAAGAAAATAGACAGTATATTACTACTATCTGTCAAATAGCATATAATCACTATTTGTTTTTTCAACCAGAATATTATTTTGTAAATCCACAGAAAATAATTTTCTTAAAAGAAGAAAGAGAAACGGAAACAAACAAACAAAAAATTCTGTAAACAGAATAATTTGAATCTGTCTTAAGATTGTTGGAACAATCTTCTGTGTAAATAAAATAAATTGAAACAATTCAAACAAAATAAATAAATAACGTACCGAATTTATTTATCGAACCGAATTAAAAATAAAGACCAAGTCGAGTGTGTAACACTCTATCCTTAAGGCAGATTCGCCCCGCTACGGTGCTTACGGTTGAGTGGCGTCTATCTCTCAGGGTACAATGATCTTCACAAAATTATAGAAGCACTTCAAACAAATTTGTTCGGCGAACTAAACTTGTGCTCTATATTCTCTTTATTTTTTCCTAAAATTATATATGAAGAATAAATGGACAGTACAAAGGAACTTTTTTCAGACTGATTTTTTCAGATCTTTAGACTGCTGGAATATGGCTCTATTTATAGACAAACACTGCTGTCTGAACAGGTTCCAAATTTGAATGAACAGATGTGAATTCAAATGAACAGGTGCAAACTGTTTCAAACAGATTCTGCCCGCTGCACATGGAACAGTTTTTTTTTTCCTCCAAACAATTTGGAAAAGTAGCCGTTGGTAGACAAAGTTCTAAACTGTTGGAATATATTTATTATTAAACTATTTGAATAGTTTAATCAAAAAAACCTTCACTGTTTGGAATAATTTTATTAAACTATTTGAATAGTTGAATCAAAAAAGAAAGAGTTACAATTTTTAGGAAAACCACTAAGGAATCCAAAAATTTGAATTTAAATTTAAATTAAATTCTCACAATAATTTTTATTAAAAAAATTCAAATGAATTTTGTCTAAAAAATTAATGTTAGACCTGAAAACGACGTCAACTTTCCATTCACTCATAAATGATTTAGATGTTCCGTCTTCACCGTGTGACTTGCCACGCGGCAAAGAACACGTCACCTCTTCAGACCCACCCCAAAAGATGTTTGGGGCCCACTCAATTTTGGGTTCAAAGTTGGTCCAAAATATGCCTATAATAAACCATTTTTCCAACAATACCGTGGTTGGTTTTGTTGTCTAAACTAGAATAGAGAGGGAAGGAAAGTGAATGTTAAAATAATTTAGAAAATAATCAATGTAATTTGTTTTTTTTTTTTATTTAAAAAAAAATAAGTTTCCATTGAGATTTCATTTTCGTTTGCAAATATGTTATTTTAGTAATTTTTTGATTTTACAAAAAGATATGCAGAAAAATAGAGAGAGTGGTGTGATAACTTATAGTGACTTTCTAAGTTTTTGGTTAAAACTGAAAGTTGCCAAACAAGACTACTAAGTCACTCAAAGTGAAGAGTGAGATCATATCTTTCTTCATTCTAAAATAGGAGTAAAATTTGAAGTCTCATTTTATTGTGTTGGATGTAAGGGTGATTATGAATCCGTCTAATCCGTACAACTCGATTGAATTGACTCAATCCGATTGATTTTGGACGGATGCGTGTCTTTTGATGGACAAATGCGGATGAAGTATTTCCAAATTCACAATACTGTTCGGATGGTAGATTAATCATCTCGCATCCATATGAACTCGATCTACCCGTAGATGAAGTTAAAAATAAAATAAAATAAAAACTGTTAACAAGTAACAACATAAAGTAAAAAAAATAAAATATATATTTTCATATTTTTGAAAAAATGAAAAATAATATCTTAAAAATATGCATGCGTGATAAACAAATATATTATTTCAGATTACTAGTTATTGGAGATTGTAAAAGTTATGAATTATAATAAATAAAAAAAATGCCCAAAAATTCTAAAGTCCAACCAGACCGATATCACATCCGCTAACCCTCGTGGCCTGCTCAATCCTCATTTGCCAAACCAGTGGATAGATGCGGATTGATTTTTTTCAGTCTGCCTAATTTTAAATGAATGATAGATGAGATGTCACCTGATCCAATTCGATCCACAATCACACCTACTTGGATGAACATAATTACTCAAGCCTATTATTGATTTGGTAGTCCTGAAAATAAATAAATAAATAAGGACTCCATAAGATACATGCTTACATTGGGGCCATGTCCACTCGAAAATTTCATAGGCCCGTTAATTGCAATGAGGTTTAAAATATAATATCTTATGCGGAAATAAATAACAAATGCAATTTTTTTATTTTCTTTTTGTCATTAGGTAGTAAAATATTTCCAACTATCAAGATAATTATATTAGGCCTTACTTGGCATAAATTAAAAAATATAAAAAAATTAAAAAGTCACTATCCTATTTAACTTACATCATCTTATTTAAGTCACATCACCTCTCTACCACATTACTTCAAACCCAACCCATATTTCATAAAAAGTCAAAAAATGTACTTATTTAGGACATCCCAAATTAGGCCTAAATTAGATAATCAAATCTAATAAGACAAACTGTCTTACTAGGTATGGATTGACCTCTGACCTCTCAGTTGAGAATGTACAGGAGCGACCAACTAAACTAACTAACTCAGTTAGTTTAACCGACATATGCTATTTTCACAAAGATTGTACTTGTATCAAATACATATCTTAGTCGCCTTAATTGATTTAAAATTATTTTTTAGATTTATTGATGAAAAATCCATTTCTATGAATGTTATTTGTCAAAGATTTAATTTTTTGGTGATGAAGACACACGTTGAAAAATCGTTGGCATCAGAAAATTCGCTAGCGATGGCAACTATGACAATGAGTTGGACAAATAGGTGATATTGAACAAATATATAAATAGATAGGTGATACATGTATAAATAGTAAGACATTTAAACAAACACTTACATAAATAAGTGATACACATAAACATTTGAATAGATAGATAAACTTTGAACATATATATATTGCTTTGGACAAATAATGTCCTTTTAGTCCCAAAATAATTTAAAGTTTGGGCATATTCACTCAAAAATTTTAAAAATAAACCTCTGACATGAGTATTGTTATTTCTGTTAAGTTTTGCATTTATCTGATGTTGTCTTAATAATTAATGGATTGAGTTAAAATGAAAGCCATAGAGAAAAAGTCCTTGCGAATAGACTAATAGTTAAACAAACAAACATATCCAATCTTAAATGAATTAAAAAATTATTGATGTCCTACCCTGCAAAAGTTCCCATCGTTAGGCTTTATATGGGGACATGCTATTCTACGCTTGTTAGGCTTTATATGGGGACATACTATTTATATGGGGACATACTATATTGTTAAATAAATCAAATTTAAACTTCAATCAAAATTGATTTATTTATAATATATTTCAAATGAATTTTAATAAGTCGAAGATGAGGTTGAGTTGAAGTACCGCGGTTGGTTTTGTTGTCTTAACTAGAATAGAGAGGGAAGGAAAGTGAATGTTAAAATAATTAAGAAAATAATCTATGTAATTTTTTTTAAAAAAAAAAAAAAAGAAGTTTCCATTGAGATTTCATTTTCGTTTGCAAATATGTTATTTTAGTAATTTTTTGATTTTACAAAAAGATGTGCAGAAAAATAAAGAGAATAATGTAATAACTTCTAGTGACTTTTTAAGTTTTTGGTTAAAACTGAAGGTTGACAAACAAAACTGCTAAGTCAGTCAAAGTGAATAGTGAGATCATATCTTTCTTCATTATAAAAAAAGAGTAAAATTTGGAGTCTCATTTTATTGTGTTGGATGTAAGGGTGATCATGGATTCGTCCAATCCGTACAACCCGATCAAATTGACTCAATCCGATTGATTTTGGGCGGATACGTGTCTTCTGATGAACAGATGTGGATGAAATATTTCAAAATTTTAAAATTCACAGATACTGTTCGGATGGTGAATCAATCATCTTGCATCCATATGAACTTGATCTGCCCGCAGATGACATTAAAAAATAAAAAATAAAAAAAATAAAAAATGTTAACAAGTAACAACATAGAGTAAAAATAATAAAATATATATTTTCATATTTTTGAAAAAATAAAAAATAATATCTTAAAAATATGCATGCATGATAAACAAATATATTTTTTCATATTACTAGTTATTGGAGATTGTAAAAGTTATGAATTATAATAAAAAAAAAATGTCCAAAAATTGAATAAGACAAACCGTTTTACTAGGTATGGATTGACCTCAGACCTCTCAGTTGAAAATGTACAAGAGTGACCAACTAAACTAACTAACTCAGTTAATTTAACCGATATATACTATTTTCACAAAGATTGTACTTGTATCAAATACATATCTTAGTCGCCTTAATTGATTTAAAATTATTTTTCAAATTTATTGATGAAAAATCCATTTCAATGAATGTTATTTAGTCAAAGATTTAATTTTTTTGGTGATAAGAGACACGTTGAAAAGATGTTGGCATCAGAAAATTCGCTAGCGATGGCAACTATGACAATGAGTTGAATAAATAGGTGATATTGAACAAATATATAAATAGATAGGTGATACATGTATAAATAGTAAGACATTTAAACAAATAATTACATAAATAAGTGATACATATAAATATTTGAATAGATAGATAAACTTTGAACATGATATCGCTTTGGACAAATAATGTCCTTTTAGTCCCAAAATAATTTAAAGTTTGGACATATTCACTCAAAAATTTTAAAAATAAACCTCCGACATGAGTATTCTTATTTCTGTTAAGTTTTGCATTTGTCTGATGTTGTCTTAATAATTAATGGATTGAGTTAAAAGGAAACCCATAGAGAAAAAGTCCTTGCGAATAGACTAATAGTTAAACAAACAAACATATCCAATCTTAAATGAATTAAAAAATTATTGATGTCCTAATCTGAAGCCTTGTGAAAACAAATTTGGGGTTCGGCATTTGGGCAATCATGCAGCAGTGGTTGTGGGGAAACGAAGAAAGAAAGAAACTCTTTGCAGCAATTGGCGGCCTCAGTCAGAGACTACCCTGCAAAAGTTCCCATCGTTAGGCTTTATATGGGGACATGCTATTCTACGCTTGTTAGGCTTTATATGGGGACATACTATCCTGCACTTGGTGATTCTCTCTCTCTCTATCTCTCTCTCTCTCTCTATTGGAGAACAAAGACATGACACAAGAAAATTTTATTTTTACGCATTTAATTATCTCAGTCCACGTCTTTTTTTAATATACATACTTATTAATTTGATTATTAATTAATTTATTTAATCCACACATTAAAAGTTACAATTATACTATTTACTCATAACTATTGTACACACACTATTCAACTATCATTTTCACACACTTGTTGAGTGACTATATTTCCAGATTTATAGACCCATTGTAAACTTACGTAAAGACTATTCAAGACCACAATGTGAAGTAAAATGAAGTGAAAACAAAATCCTCCATTGAAGATCCCATTGAAACTCTCCAAAATATTGTTAAAGATGAGATATCTTTATATTTTGTTATTGTATTTACCATTTTGTTATTGCATTTACTATTTTCAGATCTATGTGCACTCCATTGTCATAAAACCCTCATTTTTTTTTTTGGAAATGGGGGGGGGGGGGAGGGGGAGGGGTTTAGGGATATCGGCACTGATTTTTTGAAATTATACATTTAATTCGGAACTTAACTTCCAAATAAAAGAGTTAAGTTCAACAAATTTGTTCTCAAAAAAATAAAAATAAAATAAAAACATTCTACGGTTAATGTCCAAATATAATAAAATAATTCAGCAGTTAATGTCTGAATATAATGAAATAATTCGGCACTGGTTGTCCGACTAAATACTGCGAAAGGAAAAAATAAAAAAGTTCTGTACAAAAAAATTCACATTTTCATCACTAATTTTGCTGTCACTAAACATATTTTTGTTTGAATTTGAACTTCCATTAGTTTGTAACTATTTCATAACAAAATCAAGCAAAAATTGTGAAACTAATAAGAAAATCATATAAATAATAGAATATAAACCTAGATATTAAAGCAATATAAGAGTTGTTATGAGAGTATTGCTTTGCAAGCAATAGAGGAGTATAGAGTGTAGTAAGTGTTTAGTTTTTTTTTACTCAAAAGGTATATATTGAGATTTTTTTTATTTTTAAAATATATGTACATAAAATATTTTTATATAATATTATGAGTGTTGATGGATATTTATTATGATTATTTTAATTTAATATATAATTGTCATTAAAATAATATTTCATCAATTATATACACTAAAATAAATAGGTGTGTGAAAATAAAATTTCTCCATAACAAACGTTTGTTTTTTTCTTTTTTGGCAGGCCCTACAATAAAATATCAATATTTGTGCTTTTGTTTTTCCAGGCGGCTAATAATTTTTAATATGCAAAAGTTAATTTTTTTTTTAATTTTTTTTTTGGCAGGCTCTACAATGCAATATCAATATTTGTACTTTTGTTTTTCCAGGCGGCTATTAATTTTTACAAAAATGCTGAAGACCCCCACAGGGGGTCGACCCCCACAGGGGGTCGACCCCCAGTGAGGTGGAGGGCTAGGATTGGAGGAAAAAAAACAGTTTTCTTTTTTTTTTTTTTTTTTTTTGGTTGACAGCCAGTGGGGGCGCGCCACGTCACTGGGGGCGCGACCCCCACTGGGGGTATATAGCAATGCTCTAATTTTTAATGTGCAAAAGTTAAAATTGTTAATGACACTACATTTCTATTAATGCAAGAGAATTAAAATTAAAAAAAAAATGTTTTTCTTTGAGAAGGCCTTTTTATTTCCTTATTTTTCATTCCAATCGAATAAAAGTAAGAAATTAGTCTCTCTTATTTGTTTTCTTTTAGGGAAAATTACACCGGTGGTCTTTACATTTTGTTCCTTGTCTTGTTTTGGTCCCTCCACTTTCAATTGACTTAATTTTGACGTTTAATATTTTGTATCAATTTGATCCAATTGATAATACCGTTTATATTTTTTTATGAAAAATAATCACCGACTTGATTAAGGTTAATTTATTGAATTTAGTAAATTTATAATTTTATTCTAAAAAATACGAAACATACCACTTGTATATATATATTTTTCATAAAAAAAAAAATGCCACGAGTTATAATCAATTAGACCAAATTGAAACGACAATCCCGCTAGGTAGCTCGAATAATTGTGGCTTGACTGGCTCGAATTCCAAAACGACGTCGTTTTGGCCTTTTTTTCCCCCCTCTCTCTTTTCTCTCTGAAACAAAGAGGCTGGAGAAGAAAGATGAAGGAAGAGAGAAGAGGGAGGAAGAGAGAAGAAAGAGAGAAAAAGGAAGGGGGAACAAAGAGAAAGGGGGAATAGAGGGAGCCGGAACTCCCTCTACCCACCGGCGCCACCATCACCGTCGTAAACCCATACATCTACCAGCACCGCCATCAACCCTTTCCTGTGTGTATACACACATAGATTTGTGTATATACATAGATCTATGCTCTCCCTCCACCCACCGGCGCGGCCGTGACCCTCCGCTGTGTGTGTATATAGAGATCTGTGTATAGATTTCTCTGTCTCTCTGTCTCTCTTTCTCTATTCCCCCTCTCTTATTTTTTTTCTTCTCTCTTCTTCTTCATCTCTTTTTCTCCTTCTCTCTTCTTTCTCCTCCCATTTTATCCTTCTTCGGTCTATTTCAGAGAGAAAACAAAGGGGGAAGGGAAAGGAAAAAAAAAAAATTAAAACGACGTCGTTTAGGGCACTTGAGCCATTCGGGGCAAAGAATTTTCAAGCTACAAAGCATTTTTGTTGAAACAAAATCATAAATTCAAGTTTAAAATCGAGCCAATTGAAATTACTGGAACCAAAATCATGCAAGGACCAAAGTACAAAGACTATTGATGCAATTTGTCCTTTCTTTTATTAGGGTAAATTGTGTCGGTAGTTCCTATATTTTGGTCTTTGTAATTCCAATTGGCTTGATTTTAATCCTAAATTGATTATTTTGTCTCAAATTAGTCCAATTGTTTACAATTGTTAGTATTTTCTTATAAAGAATAATCAAATAAGTAGGGTTGAGCATAAAAAATTGAAAAAAACCGATTCAATCCAAACCAAACCTCACAGTTTAGTTTGATTTTCTTAATGCACAATTCGGTTATGATTTTTTAATAAGAGAATAGTACTTCACGGTTTGGTTCGTGGTTTTATAACTACGAATCCAGTTGAAACCGAACCGGACCATTTAGATTATATATATAATTTGTTGTCAAATGTAAATACTAAAATATTTTATTAGTATCAAATATATATATATATATAAATTATAATCTCAACTATTATAAAGATATTTTTGTATAGTGATAAAGCTACTTTTAAACAATTATATAAACAATTCTTATATTGTGAATAATATTTTCTGATCATATTGTGAATAATGATTGTATGAGCGCAAAATAATCTTCTCGTATAATCCTGTTGACCAAGTTTTCACTCCTTCAAATGTCGTCTCGCTTTGCTACCTAAAAACACACGTGAGCTAGCCAGCGGGTGTGTACCAAAAACCCCTTTGATGCCTAAGTTAGCAAATAGACAAAAGACAACAAGCTCTGTGTATTTGAGAGTAAGAATTGCAATACCTGTCCATAGGTTATGTTATGAGCTTTTATAGATTCCGCCTGTCACAATCCTAGTAGGACTCTTACTCTCCTTAGCAGAGTCCTAGGAATCACACTCCCAATGATAATGCATATCTTGATAACACCCTACTCACTGCCAACCAAGTGAGATGGTTTAAATCTTTTACCTCAGCTGTCAATGCAGTTAACCGAGCTAACTTGGCTCTGCTCTGCTCTTGGCAGAATCGTGACAACCTCAATCAAGATGGCGCTTTGCCAAGCTAAACTTAGCTCGGCCCTCTTCACTGGTATTACCTCGGTTTGCTACAGGACTACCTTTAGACAACTAGGTCTAGGGCCTAGTGACACATCTCTGACTAGGTTGGTGTCTGCTTGGCCCAAGATCGGGATATCCAAGCTCTTACTTTGGCCCATAGCCGACCCTTAGCTCAGCCTAATTTATTTACATAAATTATCCTCTCAATTGCCCCTTAATTCCATCTATGAAGTATGATTCGGATTATTGTCTTCCAACCATGCTAAGATATTCAATCAGCCAAACCAAAATGTTTAGGCCAACCGAGCTAAAATTCGCTCAGTTTCCAGAAGCTACGCTGGTCGTACAGCCCGTCTTCCCACATTTTTGACATCGTGTCTTAACTGGGACATGTGGCATGATTGCCCCATTTCACTGTGACAGCTGTCAATCACTTCTCCAAAATTTGAATAGTCTCGCCATTTTACATTCAGTACATATATAACGCACATATACACGAATAGTCCCTTCCACTCTTCATCTACTAGCACTAAAGCCCTTGCCACTAGAGCTCTTAACCTTCATTTTTTTTGCATTTCAACCCTGGTGCCATTATCTTCATTACTATATCGAACTCGCCACTACTACTGGGTTCCTCTTGTCGTTTGGAATTTGATTTTGCTCTCACATCCATAAGATTTTCTCTATCATACTCTTGTATCTTAACATTCATAGCTTTTATGTCTATTCTAGCCTCTTCCACTCTTGTTGAATCAATATCCATGTCCCTACATGGTGTTTTTTAATATTGAAATGCATAAAACGACCATGAATTTGCATCTGGATCTTTGTAGATCTTTGGCACCTTTTAAAACTATGAATACCATATGAATGGCACCAAAACCAGTCCAAACTGGCGATTTTAATTCGAAACCATGTTGTGACAGAGCTAAAAGCTTGTTCACATCCTTACAACCGAACTAGAAGTTTATCACCATTCTTATAACCGGGCTAAAACTTTGCCCCCTCCACGGCCGAGCTACGACCACATAGGCTGTGGACCGAACTTGCTCAACGACCGAGCTAGACACACTCTGTCTTTGATTGAGCAAAGCCTTCACCGACTCGGTTTACGATTGTTTTAGCTCGACCTTCACATGAGCATAACACGCTTTTATTTGTCCACTCTGTAGACTTGACCAGGTTGTCCAGGTACACCATTCACTTTGCCCCTTGGCAGCATTACTTAACTGAGCCAACCATTGTCCACATCAGGGCCGCGCTAGGCCGCCATGCATACCCTTTTAACCCATTAAACTTAAAACCATGGGCAAGTACTGATTTATGGTAAGCTTGCCAGGTGCTATGGCCGAATTTCAAAGGGAATACAACATCCTAGATGATGTCCACCTATCATTAGCCGAGGTAGAAACCATACCTTGGGGAAAGTCTGGTTTCGTCCCCTTCTCCGTGTTATCCATAGTCGATGGCGGGCTTCGGTTCCCTATTCAACCTCTCATATGTGAATTCCTCAGGCAGACAAGGCCCTGCCCTACTCAACTTTCCACCAACTCGTACAGAATAATTAATAGCATAGCCAAACTAAATCGCTGCCTTGGTCTCAACCTTGGATTAGTCGAGATATTTCACCAGTACTCACTCGGCCAAAATGATGATGGTTGGGTCTACTACCTTAGAATAAGAAGAGGCTGATAGAAAATTGTAAAGCATACATTGGACAAAGATTTGAACGATAATGATTTTCTCTAGGTCTCTGGCAATTTTGAGAACCAAGAGGCCCAAATACCAGGCTACAATATAAATTGGAATAAGGGAACGACAGGTAAGACTATGTCGGTTTCACTTTTTGTTCCCTGTGTAACTTCTCCAGTCGCACTAAGCCTTGTTCTCTTTGCAGATTTGAATCAATTGAAGGCAAACCATGCCCACGCCGATCAAGCCACACTATGCGCTGTGTTATAGTACCGACACTGAGACTGGACCGAGCTACTAGCAGTTGAACTGACCTACACCGCTACTCCAACAAGAGGAGGAGTAAGGTCATAGACTTCTTGCTAGAGTCTTCTCCTGAGCCTGACCCTACACTCCCCCAAATCAACCTCATTCTGCTCACTAAAAAACAAGAAATAGCAAAAAGGTGAGCTATTCGAGCCCTTATTACCGAGCAAACTTCTGCTTCTAACACCGAGGTGTAAAACGAGCTACCTCTAACTAGTCAGCCACGTGAGATCGTCGTCGCCCTCCCATCTGCCAAAGCTACTTCTTCTCGGCCAAGCAAAAGGCCACACATTTGTTCTGCCAAACCATAACATCTGGTCGATGGAAAAGTGGCCGAGCGGCCGAGAATTGGGCTATCTGAGGCTGACCCACCACAGAAGAGTTATCGTTCTGACCGCGCTATCCCTACCTCCCTTCTAGTGTGGGCACCAGCCGTGACCTTTAAGGGTTGCATTGTGTCCATGACTGACTCGGTGGCCGCGGAGAAGGACCATATGCTGGCTTTTAACTTATCTAAAAGCCTCTGCCTACCAGCTGACGTGGAGCATCACAACCACTTGACCGAGCTCAAGGCTATTCGGTTGGCTGCCAAGTCAATGGTTCTTGTAAGTCATCCATTTGTTTATTCACTTCCACCATTCTTGCAACTATTTCCTCGGTTACTCTAACAACTTCAACTTAAATTGCAGGTCGTGTAAAAAAGCCACGTTGCCTGCTAACGTGTGCTTGAATTGCGAAAGGCAGTGCGGTCGGCCATAGCTGATGCTGATGCTGATGCTAAGGCAGCTGACCTGAAAGAGGTTAGCACCAAGCTGGCCGAGTTGACTACTGATCAAGACCAACTAGCCGAGCAAGTTTGCGCGGCTGCGGAGGATAAACAAAAGGCCCTCGCCGAAAAGAAAGATCGTTATCTACGTGGGCTAGCCAAGTTGGAAAAGAAGAAAAACGCCGAAATAAAGGCGCTGGAGAAAAAAATTGAGGACGCTGAGGACCGAGGTTTCAAGGAGGGCAAAGAAACTTATGTCCGGGAGTGCGAAGCGGCCAAGGACATCTTTTTCAAGTGCGGCTGGAAAGCGGCATCGGATCAAGTCGGCCAGGCACATGACTCTAAGGTTTTTTTGAACCCTTCTCCCCACTACATTCTGAACTACATGGCGGATTACGCCAACGCCGTTCAGCGAAAGTTCCTACAAGAAGAGGAAGAGGGTACCCCAGATCCTATTGATGCTCCGCTAGCCAACACTGACCTTGGTCACCAAGCTTTGTTGCCTGCTCAAATGAACTTACTTAGCCAAACCAAGTCAAGCTTGATCGGTGGGGTAGACATTACTGATCTAGCCAAGAAGGTGATGCCAGGGCCAAAAGTTTTGTTAGTCAAACCTATCAACCTTCATTGGTTAAGATAAAACATTTCGGTCAAAGAGTGCCAAAAGTTGTGTTGGTCAAACCTACCAACATTCTTTAGCCTAGATACTCATCCCTGCTAAAGAGTGCAAAAAGTTGTGTTGGTCAAACCTGCCAACCTTCTTGGCCTAGATACTCATTTCAGCTTTAAAGTACAAAAAGTTATGCTAGTCAAACTTGTCAACCTTCTTTAGCCTAGATACTCATCTCAGCTAAAGAGTACAAAAAATTGTGTTGGTCAAAATGCCAACCTTCTTTAGCCTAGATACTCATCTCAGCTAAAGAACGTAAAAAATGTGTTGGTCAAACCTACCAGCATGCTTTAGCCTAGATACTCATCTCGGGTATAGAGTGCAAAAAGTATGTTAGTCAAACCTGCCAACCTGCTTTAGCCTAGATATTCATCTTGGCTATAGAGTGCAAAAAAATGTATTGGTCAATCTTGCCAACCTTCTTTAGCCTAGATACTCAGCTCGGCTAAAGAGTGCAAAAAATGTGCTGGTCAAACTTGTGAACTTGCTTTAGCCTAGAAACTCATCTCGGCTAAAGAGTGCAAAAAGTGTGTTGGTTAAACCTACTAACCTTCTTTAGCCTAGATACTCTTCTCGGCTAAAGAGTGCAAAAAGTGTGTTGGTCAAACCTGCCAACCTTCTTTGGCCTAGATACTCATCTCAGCTAAAGAGTGCAAAAAAATGTGTTGGTCAAACTTGCCAATCTTCTTTAGCCTAGACGCTTACAAACAGAATAAATACAAGTACTCAAAGAAATTGTTCCGGAAAAAATGTCTACTTATTTTATTGAATGTCAAAGGAAATTAGAAATGAAAAATGCTAAAAATAAAATATCTTGAGATTGGCCATGTTCCATGGCCTTGGGATAGCTCGGTTGTCCATATCTTCGAGGTGGTAAGCTCATTTTCCTACTAATCCCATCACTTTGAATGGCCCCTCCCAGTTGGGTCCCAATTTGCCATCCCCAGGCACCAAAGTGTGTCCCATTACTTTGCATAGCACCCCGTCTCCAATCTTGAATTGCCTTGGATGCATTGCCTTATTGTATTTTCTAGACAGATCCTGTTGATACGAGGCGATGTGCACCAGTGCCCTTTCGCTTCTTTCTTCGACAAGATCTAGCTCTAAGGCTATGGCGTCTCTATTCAAATCCGGATCAAAATTTTTGCTTCTAATAGTGGGGAGGCCAACTTCCAAAGAGATTACTGCTTCAATGCCATAGGCGAAACAAAAGGTGCTTAGCTGGTCGACCGTTTAGATGTAGTTCAGTAAGCCCATAAGACGTGGGGAAGTTTCTCAGCCCATTTTCCTTTCACTTTTTCTAGCCTCTTTTTCAGACCATCTAAGACTACTTTGCTGAAGGCTTTGGCCTAGCCATTAGCTTGAGGGTACGCCGGCGTGGAATTGTAGAATTTTATCTTGTGCTCTTTGCAAAAATCCTTAAAGACTCTTCCATCAAATTGGGTGTCATTGTCAGATATAAAGGCCTTGGCAATTCCAAACTGGGTTATGATGTTCTACTAGACAAACTTCTTGACATCTTTTTGATGGATGCAAGCGCCTCTGCCTCCACCCATTTTGTGAAGTAGTCTGTCGCCACAATTGTAATAACCCTAACCCATGATTAACGTTAATCCATGATTTAATATGCCTAATAAGTTCTTGAGATCATAACCTGAATTAAATTGCATGTGAGTTGCCTTATTTGAGTTTATATTTGTTTAACGTAGAATGATCTGTTCACATTTTCGATCTATTCTGCGAATTGGAGGCCTTATCGGCATCCGATCATGAAATTGACTCAAGTTATGTGTTATTTGGAATTTTTAGAATATTATGATAGGTTTGGTTAAAATTTGATTCGGAACCAAATAATTAGACTAATTTAATGCGAAATGATTGTCTTTAACCTCAATTGAACATGTGTCCCTAAGTGGGCCATATACTTGATCCCATTAGGTAATTTTTTTTTTTTTTTTATATCATTAACTCATGCTCCTAAGACACACAAATGTGAGAAAGAAGTGAGAGACTAAGAAAAGGGTTTGGGATCAAGTGAGAAAGGGGAAAACTTGCAAGAAATTGTTGTGAGAATGAAGAGAATTTGAGAGTTTCAACTTCAACACTTGTGAAATCAAGTCTCTAGGTAAGATTTTTATCCTTAAGCCTTGAAATCTAGACTATAATGTGTGAACACAAGAGAATTATGTTGAATAATGCAAGAATTGGGTTAGAAATGAAGAGTATTGAGCTATATCGTGCATGCATGCATATTTTCTCATATTTTGGGTTTAATTTCCAAGAATTCCTCATGCATGTCTTGAATTCACCTTAATTTTGGGAAATCATCAAGTTGCATGTTGTTTTGTAGCATTTGATTATGTTTTGAGAAGCTTAAGTTCAAAGAAATTCATGCATGTCATGATCACGGAACATTCATAAATTTTAAGTTGATTTTTTGCACAATTGGCAAGCTATTGGGCCATGATTTCTTGAAATGATCCTTAATTCATGATGTTTTATGAGTTTCTACGCGTTTCCTCAAGTTTTGGCCCAGAAAAATTGAGTTTTGATGTTTTAAGATTGAGTTTTGAGCTTTGTAAGCAAATCTAGAAGTTCCAGAATTTACACCTCCGCTCGAGCGAAGTATTATGTGCTCGAGCGACCACCTTTGCTTTTGCACCTCCACTCGAGCGACCAGAAGTCCGCTCGAGCGTGAAATGCATGCTCCCAGAAGTTCATGTGTTTTTGCAGATCGCTCGAGCGACAAAAGTCACGCTTGAGCGAGGTTTTGAGTCTCAAGCTCGAGCGAGGATCGTGTGTCCGTCGAGCATGAAAACCAAGCAACCAGTACTTTTTCAAAGTTTGCAGACTGCTCGAGTGAAGGAAATTGTGCTCGAGTGAACCCTCACATTTTGCATGTCCGCTCGAGCGAGAGAATCCATGCTCGAGCGTGGACCTTGTTTTCAGTAAGTTTTGAAAAATGTTTTCAAGTACATTTTTGCATCCTCATTCCATGCATTCCTAGGCCAAGATTAAGACACCATAATGAGGATAAAGGCTAGAAACAAACTAAGAACAAATAAAATAAGTTATGTACAATCCGAGCGTGTGTTTCAATGTATCTATCTGTCATGTTATGTAGGCCACGCACCTCAAGTTAAGTGAATTGCCTACTCTACCCGTCTATTTGGAGCCACCAGTTATCTGTGAGTAATAACTTTGTAAAGCTATGTTCAATTATAAGTATTTTCTGAATGATATAAGATGATCTATTTCTAAACTATTATTTTCTATATGAATGAATGGTTGTCCAATGTTTCTGAAATGTTTTCGTGGCATTCTTAGTTTCAGATGACATATGTTATCTGTTCTGTTACGTCCCAATTATGGGTCAACTGTACGTCTCATGAGCCAACTGTTATGGATCCTTATGTATACGTCCCATTTATGGGCCAACTGTACGTCTCATGAGCCAACTGTACCGTCTTCGTGCACGTGGGTCAACTGTATGCCTTTATGGCCGTCCCTTATGGGTCAACTGTTTTTGCTAGTACTAATGAATGTACCACGTATGATTAACTGCATGTCCTAATTATGAATACGATTCTGAATCTGTTTCTATTGTGTGCTATGATTTTTGAACATGATTATGAATCCATTTCTGATAACTATTGAATTCTATTTTCTGTAACTATTATGGATAACATTCATTAGACCCTTTACTCTGTTATTATTCACTGGGCTCCAGCTCACTATTTATATTATGTATGTAGGTGAGCAGACACGTGACCAGGCCCAGAGTTGATGGCCTAAGATTCTGTTTTGTCAGCCAACTACCGTGCCTCCCGAGGAGGTTCCTTTTGAGAGGATCATGCCAAGGTTTTAGTTGAGTTTGTTCTTTATATCTGTACTTGGGCTAAGTTTCCCTCGACTCTAACTATGTAATTGGGTGACGTAAGACTGATGTATTTTTGACGTCACATCTGTATATATATATATATAAGTTGTTTTAAAAATTTCTGTCCCATATATGTCTGCACAACTCTATGGACTATGTAAATTTGTATATTTGCTTCCGTAGCCCCTATTATATGTTATTCTGTTCAGGGGCCTTTGGTAATCTAAGGATTACTGGGCGGTTACGACGCTAAACCCATAGGGGAGGGTTTGGGTGATGGCAGAGTGGTATCAGAGCACGTGTCCTACCGCACACACGAATCCATATGAGCTTAGGTTGTCCTAGAAAGAAGTAAGGGCATTCCATCCGCATGTGTGAGTGTGTGATAATCTTATAAATGTGAAAACTGAATTTGAATTTGGATAAATAAATTGAAAGATGAACAATATTATTCCTATGTTTATTATTACTTGGTGTCTCTATAGCAATATGGAGAATGCAAGGGAAAGTCATACAAGTGAATCCTCAGAGGCTCTCATAAGCCGCATGGAATAGATGCTCGCCGCCTTGACTGAAACATTGACACAACAACAGAGGCAACAACCTTTTCCCCTTCACCTCCACTAACACAACATGAGCCAGATAATAAAGATATGATCAACCTGACTCAGAAATTCATAAAGATGAAGTCGCCAACTTTCCATGGTGGTATTGAAACACTAAAAGCTAAAACATGGTTATTGGAGATGGAGAAATTATTTGAAGTGTTTCCCTATTCTGAGATCCAGAAATTTCTTTTAGCCACCTACACGTTGAAGGATGAAGCCCGAAGATGGTGGTTGTTGATCTGAAATAACAATGAGAACTTGACATGGGCTCAATTTAATGCGATCTTCTACGATAAGTACTTCCCTCAGTACTTTCGAGATGGAAAGGTTTCAGAGTTTCAAGAGCTTAAGCAAGGCAAAATGTCTGTAGCCGAGTATGAGGTGAAATTTACTAAATTAGCTCGGTTTGCGCCTCATATGGTGGACACGAAGTACAAGAAAGCTCAGAAATTTGAAGGTGGATTGGATTTGGAGATATTAGATCGGGTAAAAGTCCTTAAGCTACCTACGTATGTGAATGTGCTCGATAGGGCATTGATGGCAGAAGCCTTTTTGGCAGCGAAGAAACAAACTCCAGCCCTAATTAATGAATGGAAAGGGAAAAGATCTGGATTTAATTTCAAGAAGGGCCGTTCCTTTACTGTAAATAAGAAACAAAATATGGGATCCTCTAGCAGCTTAAGTCAAAGCAGTGGGGTCTGCACCTGTTGTATTTAATGTGGGAGGAGACATAGGGGAGTTTGCCATCGAGTGTCTGGTGCCTATTTCCGGTGCGGCAAGACTGGCTATATGATAAGAGATTGTCCAATCGGGTCAGAGAATGCCAACCGTCCTGTAGCAAGTTCAGCAGGATGTGCTTCTAGATCAAGACCAAATGTTAGAACTAATACGGGAAAGGAACCTTTGAGGCAAGGCCGGGTGTTCGCACTTATACCAAGGGATGTGCAGAATATCAAAATAGCGGTGTCAGGTATACTTTCAATTTGTGCTCAAAATGCCTATATTCTGATTGATTCAGGGTCTACACATTCATTTGTCTCACATACTTTTTCACGAAATTAAATAGACCACTGGAACCCATGAACTATTTATTAGTTGTATCTTCACATGCTGGGGGGGTCCATGACATGTGCTTATGTGTATCCTGCATGTGAGATTGTTATTGGAGATGTGCTTTTATATGTTGACTTGTTGCCTCTAAACCTCGATCATTTTGATACAATTTTGGGAATGGATTTATTAACAAAATATCATGCCTCCATTGATTGTGTAATAAAACAAGTTGTGTTTCGTCCCCCTGGATTTCCCAAATTTATATTTAATGGAATTGGTGTAGTACCTCTCCCATATTTGATTTCATCCATGAAAGCTAGAAAATTGTTGAGAAAAGGTTGTCGGGGCTACTTTTGTAGTGTGTTGACTGAGTCTTCGGATGTGCCAGTGTGGAAACTATTCCTGTGGTTTGTGACTTTCCTGATGTGTTTTCCTAATGACTTACCAGGGATTTTAATTGATAGGGAAATTGAGTTTACAATTGATGTAGTACCTGGAACACAACCTATTTCCAAAACCCCATATAGAATGTCAATTTCTGAATTGAAAGAGTTGAAAGCTCAACTCCAAGAACTCTTAGACAAGAAATTCATTCGCCTGAGCACTTCACCTTAGGGTGCTCCAGTTTTATTTGTTAAGAAGAAAGATGGGTCCTTACGACTGTGTGTAGATTATAGAGAATTAAACAAAGTGACTCTAAAGAATAAATATCCATTATCCTGAATAGATGATCTATTTTGACCAACTTCAGGGGGCACAAGTGTTCTCCAAGGTAGACCTTAGATCTGGGTATCACCAGTTAAAGGTGAAGGTAGAAGACATAGAGAAAACTGCATTCAGAACTAGATACGGGCACTATGAATTTCTAGTCATGCCGTTTGGGGTAACAAATGCACCTACAGCCTTCATGGACCTTATGAACAAGGTGTTTAAATCATATCTAGATGAATTTGTTGTTGTGTTTATAGATGATATTTTGATATACTCCAAAAGTAGGGAAGAACATAGGAATCATTTGAGAACTGTTTTGCAGATTCTGAGAGAAAAGAAGTTGTATGTGAAATTTTCTAAATGTGAATTCTGGCTTGACAATGTGACATTTCTGGGGCATGTGATCAACATGGATGGTATTTTAGTGGACCACAGAAAATTGAAGCTATAGTGGACTGGCCTAAACCGACAAATGTGTTAGAAGTTAGGAGTTTTCTGGGACTTGCAGGCTACTACAGAAGATTTGTAAAAGACTTTTCAAAACTTGCTATGCCATTGACTCAGTTAACCCAAAAAAATGTGTCGTTTGATTGGAATGATCAAAGAGAGTTTGCCTTCCAAGAATTGAAAACCAGATTAGTAACTGCACCGATTTTGGCTATGCTTAATGGTACTGACAGATTCCAGATTTACAGTGATGCATCCTACAAAGGTTTGGGTTGTGTCCTAATGCAAAATGGGAAGGTAATTGCTTACCCCTCTTGGCAACTCCATCCTCATGAAAAGAACCACCCAACTCATGATCTTGAACTAGCAGCCGTGGTGTTTGCTTTGAAAATTTGGCGACACTATCTGTATGGTGTGACTTGTGAAGTGTATACAGACCATAAAAGCCTCAAATATTTCTTCATCCAAAAAGAACTCAACATGAGACAGAGAAGATGGCTAGAGTTTATCAACGACTATGACTTGCAAATTTTATACCATCCAGGGAAGGCAAATACCGTTGCAAATGCATTGAGTTGAAAATCTATTAGGAATTTGTCATGTTTAATCATCGATCAGAAAGAATTGTTATGTGACTTGGAAAAGAATTGTTAAGGCCAAATGGTTCACTGCGCAGTTGAGCGACTTACTGTGAGGGCTGTGCTCTTCCCGCAGAACTTTCCCCTCTTTGCTTGGTTGCCTCGGTCAAGTCGACCAGGCAAACATAATGACTTCCTAGAGAAAACTCGCCCACGAAGTCTGCCAAAGCTTGGGCCTTTATTGCGATGTTCAGTTGGAACTTGATGTCGAACTATCCTAGCTCCATGGCCCACATCAATATTTGCCCAGAAAAGTCCGTCCTTTTAACCAAGGCCTTTAAGGGGAAGGCTGCTAAGATGATCACGGTGTGGGCATGGAAGTAATGCGACAATTTTTTTGAAGCCATCATCAAAGTTAAGGCCAGTTTTTCTGACGGCAAGTACCTCGTTTCGGTGCCCAGTAATGTCTTGCTCACATAAAAGATAGGCAAGTGCTATATTCCCTTGGCTCGTACTAAAACTACGTTAACTGCATGCTAGGAGACTGCTAAGTATAGGAAAAGTTCCTCTCCTAGTACCGGGGTTGTCAACAATGGCGGAGAGGTCATGTACTCTTTTAAGCTCTTCAGAGCTCGGTCGCATTTGTCGTCCTACTCGAATTTAGCCTTAAGTGCCAGGAAAAACGACCGACACCTATCAGACAACCAACTTATGAATTGGTTTAGCATGGCAGCTAGGCCCATGAGATGCTATAAATCCTAGACTGTGTTGGGCCTTTCTAGGTCTTGTATGGCTTTGATTTGAGGGGGATTGACTTTTATACCTTGGTTAGTTACTAAAAAGCCAAGAAATTTGCCTGACCCCATGCCAAACGCGCATTTGGATGCGTTCAGTCATAGCTTGTGGGTCTTCAAAATTCGAAACATCTCAGCTAGGTCATTGAGATGGTCTCCTTCGTTCTTGCTCTTGACCACCATGTCATCTATGTAAGCTTCCATTGTTCTGCCTAACAATGGCTCGAACATCTTGGCGACCGTTCGCTGAAATGTTGCTCCTACATTCTTTAGGCCAAAGGGCATGACCTTGTAACAATACAACCCCTTGTGAAGGACGTAACTTCCTGGTCTGGTTCATACATAGTGATCTGATGGTATCCACAATACACATCAAGAAATCTAAGTCGGTTGTGACCTGCAGTTAGATCCACCAGTTGGTTTATTTGCGGTGGAGAAAAGCTATCTTTTGGGCATACTTTATTGACTGTCTTGTAGTCCACACAAACACGCCACTTGCCATTCTTCTTTGCCACCACCACGATGTTGGAGATCCACTTGGGATAGTGAACCTCTCTGATTGCCCCTGCTTCCAGCAGGTTTCCCACCTCCTCAGTCACTATCTCGACGTGGTGAAGTGTCGATCGGCGAGTTCACTGTATAATCGGTCTAGTGGTCGGGTTGACATTAAGTTGATGGTAGATGAAAGTTGGATGAATGCCAGGCATGTCATACGGTTTCCAAGCAAACACTTCGATGTTAGAGATCAAGAATTCCTTGATCTCTATTCTATCGATGTTGGAAAAAGATGAGCCAAGTAAAAAGAACTTCTCTGGGACCTTTTTGTCTATTGTTACCTCCAACAGATCTTCTACTGCCTTCTGTTCGGCTGCTTTGCCAACATCTGCGAATAACTCGTTGCTTTCTAGCTCGTCTACCATCTGCATGAAACCGTTGGCAGCTCAGCTGCCATTCACAGTCACGAAGCATTGTTTGGATATGATTAGGTCTCCCAAGATTTCTTCAATCACTCTAGCTTCGTTAGGGAATCGCATCACCTGATGGTAGGTTAACGCTGCTGCTCACATGGCGTGCAACCATGAGATGCTATAAATCCTAGACTGTGTTGGGCCTTTCTAGGTCTTGTATGGCTTTGATTTGAGGGGGATTGACTTTTATACCTTGGTTAGTTACTAAAAAGCCAAGAAATTTGCCTGACCCCATGCCAAACGCGCATTTGGATGCGTTCAGTCGTAGCTTGTGGGTCTTCAAAATTCGAAACATCTCAGCTAGGTCATTGAGATGGTCTCCTTCGTTCTTGCTCTTGACCACCATGTCATCTATGTAAGCTTCCATTGTTCTGCCTAACAATGGCTCGAACATCTTGGCGACCGTTCGCTGAAATGTTGCTCCTACATTCTTTAGGCCAAAGGGCATGACCTTGTAACAATACAACCCCTTGTGAAGGACGTAACTTCCTGGTCTGGTTCATACATAGTGATCTGATGGTATCCACAATACACATCAAGAAATCTAAGTCGGTTGTGACCTGCAGTTAGATCCACCAGTTGGTTTATTTGCGGTGGAGAAAAGCTATCTTTTGGGCATACTTTATTGACTACCTTGTAGTCCACACAAACACGCCACTTGCCATTCTTCTTTGCCACCACCACGATGTTGGAGATCCACTTGGGATAGTGAACCTCTCTGATTGCCCCTGCTTCCAGCAGGTTTCCCACCTCCTCAGTCACTATCTCGACGTGGTGAAGTGTCGATCGGTGAGTTCACTGTATAATCAGTCTAGTGGTCGGGTTGACATTAAGTTGATGGTAGATGAAAGTTGGATGAATGCCAGGCATGTCATACGGTTTCCAAGCAAACACTTCGATGTTAGAGATCAAGAATTCCTTGATCTCTATTCTATCGATGTTGGAAAAAGATGAGCCAAGTAAAAAGAACTTCTCTGGGACCTTTTTGTCTATTGTTACCTCCAACAGATCTTCTACTGCCTTCTGTTCGGCTGCTTTGCCAACATCTGCGAATAACTCGTTGCTTTCTAGCTCGTCTACTATCTGCATGAAACCTTTGGCAGCTCAGCTGCCATTCACAGTCACGAAGCATTGTTTGGCTATGATTAGGTCTCCCAAGATTTCTTCAATCACTCTAGCTTCGTTAGGGAATCGCATCACCTGATGGTAGGTTAACGCTGCTGCTCACATGGCGTGCAACCATGCTCTCCCCAAAATAATGTTGTAAGTGGAAGGGACTTTCAGCACCCAGAATTCCACTTGCTTTGTCATTGTCCCAGCTTTGACTGGAAAAATTATCTTGCCAACCAATCATTCTGGCATATAGGTAAAACTGACCAAGGGAGATGTCGTAGGTGCTAAATCTTTGTCCTCCAATTTGAGTTGTTTGAAGGTCTCATAGTACATTATCTAGCACGAGCTCCCTTGGTCTATTAAGATTCGCTTGATGTCAAAATGCTTGACATGCAGAGTCACCACTAACGCATTGTTGTGAGGGCTTTGCAACCTTGCTAAGTCCCTGTCAGAGAAGGTGATAACGTTTTTTACTTCTGTCTTCTCTTTTTTCACGGTTGGTTGTACACTCAATACTTCCTTCATGTGCTCTGCCTTTTTGATCATCCCTCTGAGCTCACAGACTCTTTCAGGCTCAATGATTCCATGTATCACGTTGATCACGCCTTGAGGAGGTCCTTCAATTGGCATCCTGTTTGGCTCGTTGTGGTCAGAGGCCACTAGCCGAGCTACTCTGTCAATATATTGGTCTAAGTGACCCGCGGCCACCAACTCTTCCAAATGATGCCTCAGAGGCGTGTAGTTTTCAGTTCGGTGCCCCACCTCATCATGGAAGGTGCACCTATATCTATTATCATAGCCCCTTTTGCGCTTATCCCATTTTAGCTAGCCGCCGAACGAAGGGTTCATCGCGTATCTCGCTAAGAAGCTAGTATATAGGCTTATTGAACATCGTGGTGATGGCAATGTGGACTCTCAACCTCCTTGTCTTGGAGTCCTCATTGTTTGGTTATCTGCCTCGACCATTTTTGTTTGGTCGATCCTCCTAGTCGACTGTGTTAACTTTTGCCACAGGCTTTTTAGTCCGACATCGCTGTTGTGCTGGACTTTGCCTTGGCACGAGCGCCATCTTCATCTATCCTAAAGTTTTGATGCACTCTCTCTATCAGGGCTTCCATCATGAGGGATGGTGTCATCGTCATTGAATCCCTCAACTTATAGGCCACAATCAAACCCCACTTGTACTGTGCAATAGCTAGGTTGATAAGGGAATCGCCTACTTGGTTGAAAGTCTCCCAATATCTATTGTTGTAAGCCTTTAACGTTTCTTTCTTGCCTATGTCAATGGCAAGCAACTGGTCTATCTCGATGGGGATCTTAGTGTTTGTCTTAAACCTGGTGACACATGCCTCCTCCAGTTGTGACCATGAAGCAATGTTACCTTCTTGAAGCCTCTCAAACCAAGTCAAGCCTAGGTCGCCTAAGCTTAAGGGAAACAAGATACACATTAGAGCCTCATTCCATCAATGTATGGCCATAACTTGGCGAAAGTGGCTTAAGTGCATGTAGCGGTCTGACTTCCCCTCATAGGTTGTGAACTTAGGCTGGTTAAAGCCCAAGGGTGATTGTGCGTTCTCTATCGCTAGAACGAACGGCGAGCTTTGCAACCTTACTAATACTTTGTCTTCTGGTTTGTAAGTAAGGCACGTCATTAGTATTCTAAGCTCAACACTTTCATGTGTCCTAGGAGCCAGCTGCTGTAGAGCAGAGACCCTTTGAAGGTCGCGTGCTTGGGCGTCTTCTCTCATTCGAGCCATTTCTTCGAGCACAGTTCGCAGGTCCGTTGACCTAAGCAACTCAGTGTGCTCAGAAGTGGTTTGGTGTGCATGTGAAGGTCGATAATTGCTTCTCTTTGTGTAAGACCTTTCAGTCCTCATTCTCTCAGGCTTGGTTTAGCCTCAAAATGTGCTTTTGGGGTAGGATCAGGCAAGTTCCTGGGATATCTAGTAACAAAGAAGGAGATTGAAGCCAACCCTGATCAAATCAAGGCTATACTTGACCTTAAGAGCCCGACGACAGCAAAGAAAGTCCAGAATTTGATCGGCAAAGCAGCGGCTTTGAACCAATTCATAAATCGGAGTTCTGACAAGTGCAAACCATTTTTCCAGCTCTTAAAGAAAGCCACAGACTTTGTCTAGACAGAAGCTTGCAAGGTCACCTTGGTCGACCTAAAGAAATACTTAACTACCCCACCTCTGTTATCAACTTTATTCCCAAGATAGGATTATTCTTGTATTTGGCAGTCTCAGACTACAAAGTTAGTGTGGTGATAGTCTGAGAAGAGGAAGGAGAACAAAAGATAGTTTATTATGTAAGTAAGACTCTGGCGAGTGCAAAAACCAAGTACCTACCGTTGGAGAAGCTGACACTTGCTTTGGTGATGGTAGCAAAGAAGTTGAACCATTACTTTCAAGCTCATAAGATCATAGTGCTAATTGAGCACCCCCTCAAATCTTTGCTGCAATATGGAGATTTGTTTGGAAGGATAGCGCCATGGTTTGTAGTTCTATGTCAATATGACATAGACTATAAGCCAAGGACAACAATCAAAGGTCTATTCTTGGCTGACTTTGTTGTTGAGTTTACATTGAATGTAAGACCAAGGCCTAAACCTATGAACCTTGGCCTGGGAGGGATATGAGAACTAAAAGAACTAAAAGAGACACAAATAGTTGCACAAATCCCCAAACCTACAAGAGGTAAGGAAGCCTAGAAGGAAGAGTCAGAAAAGCCAAAACCATGCAAGATTTACATCGACAAGTTTTTCCGACTCTTTGTCGACGACAATTCAAATCAACAAAGAGTGAGGGAAAAAGTTGTTCTGGTTTCACCAGATGGGCAAATATTGGAGTAGTCAATTAGACTGGGATCCAAGGCCTCAAATAACAAGTCATCAACTGTTACTCTGGTACTGAGCTTGAAAACAGGTAGGGCAATCGGAGAGTTTTCTAGATCATACACCAGTAAGTTGGAGAGTCGGCGTTTTCTGCTCCTAGTCCTTCCTGTAGGAGTGTTAGAAGGTTGGTGATGGCATTGGTGCTGGGATGGCGAGATGAACTGAGATGGAGCCGAGGTGGATGGCTAATTGATTAGGTTTGATGTGGAACCCTGATCTAGGCAAGGAGATGATGTTGTTGCAAGTGTTGTTGCAAATGGTGGAGTCTTGCTTTAGAATGGGATGTCGGGCAAGGACGATCTGTATGTCAGAATGTAATTGAGAAGGAGCAGAGCTTTCCACTCGTTAATGGGGTGTTTAAGGAGTCAGGTAAGGTCTTTCTACTTGACGTAGGACCTACAGAAAGATTTACTCGACTGGGGTAGCTTTGCAAAGCAAAGAAGAAAAATGTTAGAATACGGTTAAGTATTGAATGATGACTATGAAAGTGTATGGTCTAAGGCCCTGTTTGTTTTCAGAGATAGAATGGAGGGGATTCATAGTGAGGGGATTAATAGTGAGGGGATTGTTAGTAAGGGGATTGATAGTGAGGGGATTAATAGTGAGGAATTGTTAAATTATTTTTATATAAAATAATAAAACAAATAAAAAAATATAAAAAATTAAATATTAATATTTTAAAAAAAATTCCCAATATATAAAAAATAAAAAATAAAAAAAATTTTCTAATCCCCTCACTATTTTTCTAATACCATCTCTACCTCCTCCTTACCAATCCCTCTTCCAAGGGGACTACTAATACCAAGGGATTAATAGTCCCCTCCCCATCTCTCAAAACAAACACCTCATTAGTAATACCAAGGGATTAGTAATCTCAATCCCCTCCCTATAACCCCAAACAAACAGGGCCTAAGTGCTTACCCTCTGTATCCCTAAAAATATCTCTGCGTAAGGGAAACAGATGCAGGTCGTCGTCTGGAGCAAATTTCCAATTTGCTCGAGACGATCAGATAATCTTCCCCAACACCCTTGTTGGAGTTTGGAAGGTCAGCTATCATTTTATAGGTAGTGGATCTGGGTTTAAGGTAATAGGATATGTCATTAGTGGACTTGAGGCTACACATGGTGTAGCAGTATTGAACGTCAGACAATGTGAGCCTAGTGTTATGTCGGCGACACAACTCGGCTATATCGTTGACAATCCTAAAGGTATTGATCGAAAGTTGCATGGGGTTAAGGCGATAGTAATGCATCATCTCAAGAAAAAGAATGTTAAGGGGGAATCTAATCCCACCTTCAACGATTGACAGCATGAGGAAGGGCATGTAGTTGTCCCCAAGCATAATGGAATCGTTCTCACTAGCTAATCTAATTTGAACATCAGTTGCGATGTTGAATTCTCGGTGGAAGTTTTCTAGCTTAACTAGGGTGTCTACCCTCCACTTGTGCATACCCATGGTCTCGGAAAAAATGTTTTGGTATTGTTTGCCTAGGATGGTGTTAGTTCCCGCCATGTTATGAACGTAGGGTTTCAGAGGGTCCTGTTTGGGTGTTTTGGCTTGAGGATTCTAAAAATTCCTAGAGGTGTTCTATGGTTTGTTTTCTTACTATCCTAGCAATTTTCAATTCCTAATCTAAAATGAGCAAGACAATGGCATGAATGTAAAAGATCTGGAAAACAACATAGGTTTAGAGTTTGAAGATTATGAAAGGATAAAGTGCAAGAATGCAGTAACATGTACAGAATATGTATGATAAAACGAGAAATGCATGTTTAAAATTTTTAGGCTATGGGATTAGAAGGTAGAAACTCAAGATTGTGTTCAAATCATGGAAGATTTTGTTCAGAGTTACAAGAAATAAGGATAATCAAGTGTACATTACGAATGACAGATATAAAATTAGAAATTTATGAAAAACAGGTTCAAGAACATGAAAACCAAAACTGAAATTGAGGAGTTAAGGGACTTACAAGTCGAAGGTGATGAAATGGATGACGAAGTTGTGTTCACCGGAGTGGGACAGTCATCTTGATCTAAACAGAATGTTTGAATGGTCGTCGGAGATGGTGAACAAAGTGAGTTATAGTCGAGCTTAGATGAACAACAATGAGACTAAAGAGAGAATGTCTAAAAGAGAAGAGAAAGAGAAACATTTGGGAAAAGTTTAGGGTTGGAGAGAGAGGGAGAGTTTTTGCTTGAAATAAAAAAGGTGACAAGAGAAATGATTCAAATGACTTGGGTGACATGTTGAATTGACATCAACTGACCTCAGGCAACGTGGGACAAATATGAAATGATGCCTCTAATTGATAAGATATGACGGGTACTGTAGACGCGCCCGAACGTCCCGGGAAAATCCCGTTTTGTTCATTGGGCTTACTACAGTTTGGACTCAAATGTCACAGTTCTTAATCTGATCTCGCAAAGTGCAATACGAGATTGATAAATCACCAAAGAGTCCAAATTCGGCAAATCGTTTTGAAAAACTGATTTTTAGAAAGAAGTGCCAAACATGGACTGCTTTGCCAGATACAGAGTCGCCACGTAAATATTTTATTTTGGAGAATTTAGGAAATCCTGACTTGTGCCTAAGGCCACGTGTCCGTCATCACCAAAGTTGCCTCGGCTCGGGAACTTGGGTACGATTGGAGAAGGTCATGCAATGAGCACCCCCGCTCGCTCGATCAAAGATCGGCCACTACTAAACATGATATCTTGTTTTTGAAAACATATGTGCTCTTATTTCGGTTATTAACCTAGAATTACTATGTGATGCGCACAGCATACAAGTATAGACTGGATCGCCTAATTTGGAACAAAACATCTTAGGTTTGTTTTTTAAAGCGGTTTGCTACTCGCAAGTAGACTAAAATGCGGATTTTGCCACCCTCAAGTGGGCTTAGAAAATATGGTGATTTGCCACTCTCAAGTGGGCTTAAAACTCGCAATCAATGAATTGTTCCAATTCAAGTAATCCAACCTTCACCCATAGGCAATTAGGCAGGTATATCACATAAGCAGTTAGCCTCATGGCAAGCATGCTATCATGGCAGTCACTCACACACATGCAAGGATGCTAAAGCATAAACACTCACCGAGTACTCCAAGCCAAAACAAAAACTAGTTAGTAATCAATGCATGATCTTAGTTCATGTTTAAGATAGCTAATGCAACACATGCAAAATGCAACTAAGATAGGCTCGGCTATTCTAAGATGGCATATGAGATGCTATAGATAACACGCATTCAACTTAGAATTGAAATACGATGCAGTTAGTATGATACGCCGAGCCCGGTGCATGCAAGACAGATGAATGGATGCAATCATGCGAGCATAAGGATGCTAATTGAAACATGCCATAAAACTAACCATCATAAGCTGGTAAATAAAAGGGAGAAAGGCGTGGGGTTAGAAGACATGCATCACACACACGCACACTTATTATAACAGTTGGCCCTCTTGATGGAGGGTCTGAATAAATAATACAACACCAACTAGCTAATTTAAGCTAATCTAATTAAGCTAGTTATTACACAACCACAATGAATAACAAATTACAGCTAATTATTACATAACTCTAACTAATTAACAAATTAGCTAAGTAAACAATTAAACTATCATGCAAACTACATGAAACGGACTACCTCAGCTCTGCCTTGGATGATGACTGATGCATGCATGCTTGAATTTCCTTGTCGGGAAATCCATCGCGATACCCCGGCTTGCCTTTGTTTGTAATTGATTTCAGAACACTGCGCAAGGCTCCAGAAGGCTGAAACTCCACCCTGGGAATCTGTGGGAAGGCCACCGACCAGCTATTGGCCTTGGAGACCACCTGCTGACCACCTTTTGTGGGAGAAACCAAAAGGGGTGGTTGGCCTGCTAGAAAAGCTGGTCGGCCGACTAGTTTCTGCCTCTGGTTTCTGGTTTTCTGCAACAAGGAGCAAAAGAGAGGCATGGCAAGGTATTTTCAACATATGTGTGCACGACCACTCTCCCCATCATTGTACAAGCTCAAGGGAGTGTGGGTTTTGATCCTCGGGCCACCAATCACTCATCTCGATGCATGATGGCCGAGGAGTCGAATTGCACGACTCAATGAGACATGAATGCACATATAAGCAACTAAAACCAACAACTCCATCATGGGTGGTCAAGAGTGTCAGCGACCGGGAATCGAGGCACGTTTCATCACTTGGAGTATGAAACGTTCCTCGTTTCCTGTGTTTGGACTAACTCCTATTCCAAACACAATGCAACAAGTAGAATAGCATGGCATGTACAAATGCAACTCTAGTATGCAATCCTAAATGTAATGCGACTAAGTGATGCAAACATGCAGAGGATGACATGCAAGCATGCAACTAGCATACACAATGCTATGGACTAATCAAGGGCATACTCAATGCACGTGGATTATATGGCATGCATACACAATGCACTAACATACGCAATGTTATGAACGAGGCATATGCAATGCAATGATCGAACATGCGATAACATGGACTATATGGCATACACAATGCAAGATAGACTTAAACCAAGATGGATAGACCTCAGCCGCACCCAAATTAGTGGCCAAACATGATGAAAACAAGGCAATGACACACACACAAGCATGCACAATGCAAGGGATCAAAGCCTAAGGTACGAGATACAACTCTACAAAAGCATTGAAAGGATGAAATATTGCATACAATGGCACAAGTTCCAGCTCTGAAATAACATGCAACATGGTCCCGAATCACGCAAACAACTCACATAATGCATATTGGGAGGCTCAAATACCGAAACTAGTGAAGCACATTACACTAGAGGTATGCAAAGTGATGCTCAAATGACCAAACCAACCCCAAATAGTCCCTATGTAGGCCCAAAACAGTAGCAAAATGGACTAAGATGATGGTTTGAAAGGTACAAAAATGAAGCTCATGCAATGGTCCATAAATGAGGCATACAAGCACAACTCTCAAACGCATTTAAAGAGTGATAAACATGGGAATATGGCAACCTTATACGCTCTGAAATATCATGCTTAATGATGCCAAAACATAGAAACACCTTAAGTTAAGCATGCAAGGGGGTTTAAAACTCAAGGCTAGGCAAGGGTATTACACTACAACCATGCATGGCAAGCATCATTCGACCAAGAGGCCTAAAAACAAAGCTAAGGCAGCCCAAAATATGAACAAAATCAGTTTAGAGCATGGCCAAAATGTGCTAGAATCAAGGGCCAAAACCACATGCAATGTAAGCTAGTGAGCATGGTTTACACTACAAGCATGTGAAGCATTCAAGAGACTACTGAACCAGCAAAAGACAGAGGTATGACATGCCAAATAACGACCAAAAACCCACTAAAACATGACCAATGCATGCAAGAATGACATGCTCCTTTGATAAGCTATGAAGAGGGTTATTCTACACATGCAAGAGGCGAACCCCAGATGACAACACCAACTCTGGACAGAGCCTAGGCAGGCCCTAAAAGTCACCAAAAGGGGTTTGAACCAAGGCTTGGAAGTGTGAAAACAAAGGCTCCTTTGATAGGCCAAAAATGCTAGTAAACAAGACAACAAGAGAGAGGGTCACCCCTTTCTGATTTAGGCCCTCAAAACCACATGCTCACCACTGAAAATCCACTAGATTTCAGTGGTAGGAAGGCCAAGCAAAGATTAAATCAAAGGCTTTATGGCATGGTACAAAACAAGGCTATTTAAAGCATGCAACATGGTAGATGACCTTCAACACCAAAATGGTCTTAAACAAACATCAAAAGGACCTCAAAACAAGACTTTTTTCAGTTGACAACAAAGCTCAAATAAGCATGCAAGTTTGGCTAAGAGAGTGATCAGGACAAAGCTTTAAAAGAGGGAAAAGAGATTACCCTTGAAGCACAGCAAAACCAGCACCTTCTCCAGCCCAAAACCAACTCTTTAATCTCTGAAAATACCCTCCAAGAACCTCAGATCAATGGTGGAGGTGTGTGGCTATGAGGTGGGGTGCAATAGGCCAAGAACAATGCACTTTTGAACCCTAAATGTAGAGATATAGAGAGATATATATTTTTGCCTTAGAGAAAATCTGAACCCTCTATAAGGAGAGGGAGAGCCTCTCTTATAGAGGTTTCAAGCCAAAGCTTCTCAAAGAAGCTAAAAACCAAGGCTCAAGATCCTCCATACACGTGTATGAAGGATGCAGTCTGTGCCTTCTAGCTGGCACAGCTGGCAAGCACTTACAGGGACAAAACTGGAGGGAGTAGGCCGACCAGTTAAGATGGTCGGCCGACCACTTCCTTTAGTCGGCCGACCAGGGTGAGTGGTCTCCCTCAAAGAAAACTGGTCGACAGCCTTATTTAGTGGTCTCCCAACTGAATGCAAGCTAGTGGTGTGGTGGGAGACCAGCAAATGTGGCCCAAAGACCAAGAAAACCAGCTTCCCGACAAGAAAACCGGCTGGCGGGGAGAAAGTGGTCTCGAAGGAGAAAAGGTGGTCTCCCACCCTTGTACCACCTCCCAAACAATGAAAATAAGGTTCATGCCAAAAATGAACCAACACCGATGCAAAACGAGGGTTCGGGGGGCAAAATGTGCGGCCAGGTGCCCCGAAAACAGGCTGTTAAGCACCAAAAGTGGCGCGCGACCACAAAGGTGGTCTCCCGGGCCGCAGTGTCCCTCTAAACAGAGGAAACAAGGTGTGTGCCAAAAACCGTGCCAAACGGAGAATGTTAAGCCGTCCCGAACCGAGGCGCGTGGCCGACGGCTCCGAAAACCGGAAACTGGTCTCCAAACGGGAACAGTGACCTGTGACCACGAAAAGTAGCCTACGGCCACTGAGAGATGGTCTACAAGACCTCTCCCTCCCTCCGGGAAGAGAAAGCAAGACCTGGTCCGCAAACCGAGGCAAAGCACAAAGAGTCCCGAGGTCCGAAGGTGAGGCTCTCAGCCAAGAACTCCGAAACCTCGAAACGAGCACAACATGCGCAATCATCGAGCGCTCCATTGATGACGTCTGAGTCTGAAGGTCGGTCAAAAATAGGGTGTCTACAGGTACGCACCGATGGGGTGGTGTCACATGTCTTGACAATTTTGAAGTTTGTTACAAAAACATATTTGGAATCTTGGATTCTTGAACTAGCAGGTGATTATGACATCGGTTAGTAGTGCGATCTCAATTGAGATGATAGACTCGAATGAGACAGAACATGTTGGTTCTTAATTCTTGATAAGTGGACACTTGAAGTCCTTATTTACTAATGCTGACGAGACATGATCTTGGTCGAAGGAGCATCATCCAACATGTTGTTAGCCGAGATGTTGAGAGGTCAAACGATGTAGGTTTTATCACCTCAGGATGCCGAGGTAACAGAACCTACGGGGCAGTTGTAGGGACATATTTTCTGGTTATTCACATGGCTGAGGTTATTAGCCGAGGTGCCATATGGAGGAACCAAGGTACCGAGGTTGTTTGTTTGTGGCCGAGATATTCGAATCTAGGACAGAAGTCCTAGTTGATGATAGGTTCTCTGTTTGGATAGAGATGAGGCTCTTAATAGAGTTCATTCTAATCTGGATTAGAGGAGTCCGAGATAGATGTTATCCCTTTAAGGGATAGAGTCCTAGGAAGTGATACTTCTAAGGGTCAAGGGCACTGCTGACTATAAAAGTAAGGCACCCCTATAGGTCTAAGGTATACTTTTACTTGTGAGTTGTATACTTGTGTTTGATATCTGGTGAGATAAGTTTCTGAGTTGATCGTTAAAGTGCCACCAGGTGGACCAGCCACCGTAGTGTTACTTGTCTTCTTGTGTGTAGTTTTTGAGCTTAATCTATTCTTCTGTGTGAGCTACAACTAAGTTCCTAGGATCTCGACAAAGAGATCTAGCTTGTTTGTAAGGTCAAAAATCAACACCCACACTAGGGCTATATTACTTTTGAAGAACTCAACCAATTCAAGACTAGAGCAAACAACACCTAATATATCTCTCCAGATCAGAGATTTCCTGAGGTTTTTAATAGGTAATGGCCACTAGCCCCTTCCTACCTCTATGTATTTGCTGCAAATCACTTATTTCCAAAGAGTATTATCTTCAGACCCAAATCTCTACCACAATTTCAAAAAAAAAATAGTCATCATAAGTCTAACCCTTCTAATTCCTAAGCCTCATTGACTTTTGCTTTGTGAAATCTCCTCCTATTTGACTAGATGGATTTTCCTTCTAAGCTCATCACCTCTCCATAGGAAGATAGACTGGACTTATTAGTAAGCAAGATAACACAGATTTTATCAATGTCAACCTACCTGCAAAGGATAAGAATCTCCTTTTCCAAGAAGCCAACTTTTGTTTGCATTTGTCAATCACTAGTTGTCGAGTATAGGGACCAAAATGACATCAACGACAAAATGTAGAGACTATTAGTATAATTTTGAAAGATAATCTTTACAATGACAAAATGATCAAATGATCGGATTTCCAGTGAGGGTAATTATCACGCACAAGATTCAGACCACAATGGAAGTAAAAGAATGCAAGAGTTGGAAGTAAAAAATAATTCTTACAACACCACCTATTATATCTATTCCTAAAGGTCAAGTTCGTTCGAACATGTGCCTTTCATTCACAGAGTTGTGACCTTTAGGATTTGAATTTGAATAAATTCTAATAGCTTCTATCTTATGCAGGAAGGTTTTCCAACCAACAAGGTTTGATTAGGTGTGAGAGAGTCTACCAAATTATGGTGTGATTATCTCTCATACATTCATCTCCCACTTGATCACACTATAATAATGTGACAGAACCTGAGTTGGACATGTTTACCTTGGTACTAGAATTTTGCCTCATGCCAACTTTCATATATGAGTTTACCTTATAGATCTATGTCTAATTATGACTTGGCCATACACGCGCACTTTTTTGCCACTAATCTGTCTACACCCATACAAATGTGTTCTCCCACTGAAAACACATTCCAGATGACTTCAATTCACTATATTTCAAGTGAACGACATCAATTTTCCATGCTGGGTGTATAGTCCATACCCAATCAGCATTGACAACTTCAACCGCACACATTCCCCATGTGTCGACCTACACTGAATTTATAGTTAAGTACTTCCTCTATGGCCCATTCTTGAAGGTTTTCCTTAACATACCTTATACATTTCATGCTAACTATAATGTCCGTACCTTGTCAGTTCCTTTATCTTATTACTTAACCAAACATATGTTTCCATGCAAGGTAGAGTCGCGTAACATCGGTTATCCAGGTGTCCCCAAAGTCATCCAATTATGCTCTTATATAAGTAGCCAAACTTCTTAGGTAGGCATTTTTCAATCCTATATTAGCTACATGTTCTCCGAACTTTTCGAGAGACAACCCTTTGGTCATAGAGTCGGCCACCATCTCTTCCGAGGGTATATAGTCAACTTTAATTTCTCCCCTCTCCACTATATTCCAAATGTCACAAAACATATCAACTAGTCTAGCAGGTATACCTAGTTGTAAACTGTCAACAAATCATTTTATCCAGACTGCATTACTAACTGCTATGATGTAAGCTATGTACTTAGCTTCCCTAGTATACATTGCAACACAACTTTGTTTCTTACTTGACCAGGAAACTATTGTTCCACCAAACAAGAACACATGACCATTACCAGATTTCTATCATCTATATCTCTTGAAAAATTCGCTTCAGTGTATCCTTTTATATATAGATCACACAAACCAAAACACAATTTTAAACTCTTGGTTTCTTTTAAATATCTGAATATTCTTTTAACTGTTTGCCAATATTCCTTACCTAGATTGGATTGAAACCTACTTACCAATCCTACTATATGATAGATATCAAGCCTTATGCTTGTCATAGCATACATTAGGCTACCAACTGCCTGAGCATATAAGACATTTCTCATTTCCTCAATTTCAGACTTATTTTGAGGACTCATACTTTTACTAAGACTTTGTCCCTTGCAAACAAGTGTGCTCAAAGGATTGCAATTATCCATATTAAATCTTTTGAGTACTTTTTCCAGATATTTCTATTGATCTAGATATAATAACTTTAAATTTCTATCTCTTGAAATTCTAATTCCCAGAACATATGTTGCAGGACCCATGTCTTTCATTTCAAATTTAGATGCCAAGAAAATTTTAGTTTTCTTAATCATATCTGGACAATTTGCCGCTAAGAATATGTCATCGACATACAAAGACAATATTGCTAACTTGTTATCATTTTTTCAGATATAAACACAGTGATCTAATGGACTCACAACATAGCCCATTTCCAAAATAGCTTAGTGGAATTTCAAGTACCATTGTCTTGAAGATTGTTTAAGTCCATACAGGGATCTTTTCAACTTTTAGACTTTATCTTCGTTACCTTGGATTTGAAAGACATCTGGTTGCATCATATAAATTTCCTCTTTTAATTCTCCATTGAGAAGAGTTGTTTTAATATCTAACTGATACAATTCCAGATCCATCCTGGCTACGATTGCCATTAGAATCCTTATTGAGGCAAATTTTGCAACAGGAGAATACATATCTACAAAGTCTTTTCCAGGTTGTTGAGTGTGAACCCTTTGGTTACTAGCCTTGCCTTGTATTGTCACAACCCAAACCCACTTCTACAAGTTTAGCATCGTAACCGGCCAGTAATCCAGAATTACCGAAGGCCTCTGAACAAATTAACAAAATTAAGGGGCTAGTGGAAGCAGATATCACAATATAATGTCCATAGAGCTGTGCAGAGATATATGAGATAGAAAATTTAAAACTTTATATACATATAAGTGACGTCATATTTACGTTAGTCTTATGTCACCAAAACCCTCATATACAGACCATACAAAACTTGCCCAGACAAAAATAAAAGAAATACAATAGTTTCAATTTTCTGCAGGCCTACTGATGTCATGACCCAAACCCACCCCTATAGATTTAGTGTCGTAACTGACTAGTAATCCTAGGATTACCAAAGGCCTCTGAACAAATAAATAACATACAGGGGCTAGCGGAAACAAATACAAATTCTATAACGTCCATAGAGTTATGTAGACATATATGGGACTGAATATTTAAAAACTTAATTTACATAACCAAGACGTCATACCGACGTCACGATTCATACATACAGACAAACAAAGGCTTGTTCAACTAACAAAAGGAATACAAAAGATCTTTAACATGATTCACAAAACTTGACCACTGTAAATAGGAACCTCCTCGGGAGGCATCGTGGCTGGCTAACGAAACTCCAGGCCATCAACTCTAAGCCTGGTCACGCGCCTAGTCACCTACATACATAATAATACGATGAGGTAGAGCCCAATGAATAACAACAGAGTATAGGATTTATGAATGATGTCCAAACAGTTTCAAGAATCAGAGTTCATATCAAAAACAGATTCAGATTCATATACGTAACCAGAAGTCATAAGCAGTTATATGTGGTACATCCATTGGCTATCATATCATCTTGGTCTTGGGACCCATATGCATAGTCGGTATTGACGAACCTAAAGGTCCATATCTTGTGCACAAGTAGCCATGGCATTGTTTTCCTCAGGCAAGGGCCATGTATAAACCACGGTATTGTTTCCCCCGGTAAGGGCCATATGCTGATAAGCCACGGTATTGTTTCCCCCGAGTGAGGGCCATGTGAACTAAGGATGCCACAAATACATTTCAGAAAATTAGACATTCATTTATTGTTCATAAAATAGCAGTTCATAAACAGATCATATCTTATCATTCTGAAAATACTTATAATCAAACATAGCTTTACAGAGTTGTTACTCATAAATAGCTCCGATAGGAAAATGGACAGAGCAGACAGATCTGATAGCCTATGGTGCGTGACCTACATAAACACATAACAAATGCACATTGAACTCACACCCGGAAAACACATAACTCATTCCTTTTTTATCTTGGTGTATTTCTAATCCTTATCCTCATTATTATGTCTTAATGAAGGCTTAGGAATGCCTAAGATGTAATGAGAATGCCAAAATGTAAATTGAAACACTTAGTCAAATTTTCAAAAACAAGATAGTCCGTTTGAGCGCAACTTCTGTTGCTTGAGCAGTCTGCAAAAATTTGTAAAACTTATGGGAGCATGAATTTTACGCTCTAGCTTAGACTTATTCACTCGAGCAAAAGCACAAAACAAATGGTGGCCGCTCAAGCGCAACATCTGCCGCTCGAGCGGTGATACCGAATTTTGGAATTTCCTTATTTGCTCCCCAAGTTCAAAACTCAATTTCAAAGCTTTAGAACACATCTTTTTGGGCCAAAACTTGGTAAAACATTGAGAAACTCATAGTATGTAAAGAATTACAAACCATTTCATAAAATGAAGCCCAAAAGCTTTGCCAATTGTACAAAACAAAACTCAAAACTTTGAAACATGACATGTATGTATAGAATTGAAATCTCTTCTTCTCAAAACATAAATTCATGGAGTGAAAAGTGTAAAAACGTGAAAAATCCTTCAAGTCCTTCTACAAAAGCCTCATGCATGTGAGAGTCAGTTGAAATTCAAACTTAAAATGGGATTAAAATGTATGCATGCATGATATGATCTTCCTTTCTATTCCTTCAACTCAATTCTTGCATTACTCAACTTAATTCTTTGAATTCATGTGCTAAGTGACTCAATTATAAGGCTAAAAGGTTGAATTCTTACCTTAAATGATCAATTATGCTTAGATGCTAAGTTGGTTAAGCTCATAAGTCAAATGCTCCAAATTTCTTCTCAATTCAATCTCCCTTTCTCTTGAACTCAAGCTCCTACACTTAAACTCTCTCTCTCTCTCTCTCTCTCTCTCTCTCCTACGTTTTGCTCTTAAAGAAATGAAGATGAATGTTATTGAGTCATTAATAGCCTTATATAGGCCTAGTTAGAAAGCTCTAATCAATTCTTAATTAAGCTAAGCAATTCATAATTACTTTATTCTAATTATTTTGGTTCCGAATCGAATTTCAATTAAACCTACCATAATTCTCTAAAAATTCCAAATAACACATAAACCAATTCAATTTCGTGATCAAATACCGATAAGGCCTTCAATTCATATAATGAAATAGAAACACAGATAGATCTTCCTACGCCAGACAGATAAAACACATATAACACAATACATATGCAATTAATGTAGAACTTGCTCTTAATTATTTATTAGGCATGCTTAGTCATGGTTTAACAGTTAATCACAATCGGGGTTGTTACAACTGATATGCCATCCTTGTTGATCACATGTGTGATATCCCTGTTCCGTAATATGTTAATTGGTCCTTAATATGAATGTGATTATGTGTTAATATGATTTTGTGTGCCATTATGTGAAAATATGTGGTTTTGAATTTCTATCTGTTCATCGTAGGAATATCTGTTTGATTATCTGCTTTGGGAATTAAATTGAAGGCCCTATCGGCCATTGAAACCAAAATTGATTACGCCATTGTGATTAGCGTAATTTTTAGAGCCTACGGTGAAATTTAATTGGAAATTGATTCGGATCAGATTTAATTGATGAATTAGTGCCCAATTATTTAATATTATTAAATTGGAATTAGTGGGGTTTGTTGTATTAAGGCACTACACCCTCAATTCTCTCTTTATAGCTTCATTTGGCTGATTTGAACTCAAAGAAGAGAGAGGGCCGGCTATAGAGAGAGAGAGAGAGGGAGGGAATTGTGTAATCTTGGCTCAAGGTTTGGGGAATTTGAAGATTAAACTCAAGAAATTGCTATAGTTTGGAAGATTGAGCTTCTAGTTGAGTAATCACCCCTTGGTTCATAAGTTTGAACTTGTGATTTTGTGTATTCAAGCTAGTTGGGTGATCAAGTTAACATGAAATTGAGTTGGTTTTGTTGAATTTGAAGTCTTAGAACACATGCATGTAAGAAATTGCCATAATTTTCCATGTACGAGCATAAAGTATGTAATCCATCTTGAGTTTTGATTAATGACCATGTATTTGATCATCTCTTCACCAATTAAGTTGAGGATATTGTGTATATTTCACATGCAAGTGCAAATCATGGGAGTTTGAGTCTTGCATGTTTGAATCTAGTGAGTTGGTGATGAGTTTGAGTTAATTTGAGACATGCATGTGATTAAATTGTGAAATTGAGCTTCATTGTGTTGTAATTTGGTATTTATAAAATGTCAGAATATGTATATGTGAATTTTGAGCCAAAATCATGCATTTGGAACCTTTGAACATCAAATTAAAGCTCAAGAACATGTTCTGGATTTTCCAGAATTGTGATTCCCGTTCGAGCGTGAAATTCGTGTTCCCAGTATTTTCTGCAGACATAGTGTCCGCTCGAGCGGGTAAGTTCACGCTCGAGCGGGGAGCCATGTAGAGAGGCCTTCCGCTTGAGCAGCAGAGTTCGCGATCGAGCGTAAATTTGACATAACCAGTACTTTTGCAGGCCTCAAGGGTCCGCTCGAGCGGGGAAGTTCACGCTCGAGCGGGGGCCCTGTTTTCTGAAATTTTGAAAAGGCATTCTATGTTTCGTTTTCTGTTCCCTTTCACTTCTAAGTACTCTTAGGCATGCATTAAGCATTGTAATTGAGTTAAAGAGATAAGAATGAAGCCTAAAGAGGAAAATGTGAATTTAGAACGGATCGAATTGTTTGTGACCCTTTTGTGTTCATGGAATGTGTAGGGTCGAGCTCCAGGGCAAACCAACCAACCGATCACTGTGAGTAATATCTTAACAGAGATATCTGAAATATGTTGTTGTCCAATTGCTTACTTCTATGTAAGTTTTATAAGTTCACTGATTCGATTGGTGGACAGTGTTGCTATACCAAATGGATGGGCCAGAGGCCGTTTTGACATGAATGAATGGGCTAGAGGCCATTTTGGCATGAATGAATGGGCCAGAGGCTATTTTGACATGAATGGATGGGCCAGTGGCCGTTTTGACATGAATGGATGGGCCAGAGGCCGTTTTGACATGAATGAATGGGCCAGAGGCCGTTTTGACATGAACGAATGAATGGGCCAAAGGCCATTTTGTCATCTGAATGGGCCAAAGGCCGTTTTGACACAAATGAAAGTTCGAATGGGCCAAAGGCCAGTTTGTTTGGAACCGCAATCACTTGACCTAAATTGTGTATATATGTTAAATAGAAATATGAATTGGGCCTAAGGCCGTTTGAAGCATGTTGTTCTACATATCGTCTGTATAGCTTCTTTAATTGATATTATTCACTCGACTTTTGCTCACACTCATCCATGTGTTTGTAGGTGAGCCAAGAGAAGTCCAAACCCAGCCCCAGTGAAGTTTGTGAGGAACAACATAGGTTTTGAAGAGTCAGCCCTTGCGTCTCACGCACGAGACCCGTCTTCGCCTCTTTGTCATTCTGTTTTATTTTGTCATATGGGCGAAGTCTTTGAATATGTTGTATATAGTTTTGTTTGGCTGACTTAGACCTATATGATCCTGTATGTACAGAGCTTTGTGTGGTACATATTTTGATGTGAGTTATTAATGTGCATATGTATGGTTTGTTATGATGTGCCATGTAAGCACAGCTCTATGGACAAATTTTTAAATTGCTTCCGTTTGGCCCCCATTAACTCTGTTAAAATACGTTTGGTTTGGTTTGAGGCCGTAGGTAATCTCATGATTACTGGCCGGTTATGTCCTTAACCCTTGGGGGCGGGTTCGGGTCATGACAACATGCCCCAAAAATGTCACAAAATCAAGCCAGAATTCAAATTTGGAAAATTTTGCATTCAATTTCTTTTCCCACAAAATCTGTAGCACAATTCTCAAATGATTTTCATGTTCTTTCCTGCTTTTGGAGTAAATCAATATATCGTCAATAAAAACAACAAACTCATCAAGAAATTGTTTGAACACCCTATTCGTTAGGTCCATAAATGCTGCAGGTGCATTAGTTATCCCAAACGGCATTACCAAAAACTCATAGTGCCCATATCTAGTCCGGAAAGCGATTTTCTCTATGTCTTCTGCCTTAACCTTTAATTGATGGTATCCGGATTTAAGATCAATTTTGGAAAACACTTGGGCTCCCTAGAGTTGGTCAAATAAATCATCTATCCGAGGTAGTGGATATTTATTCTTGATGGTTACTTTATTCAATTCATGGTAGTCAATACATAGCCTCAAAGACCCATCTTTCTTCTTGACAAATAAAACGGGAGCACCCCAAGGTGAAGTACTCGGTCGGATAAACTTTTTATCTAATAGTTCTTGAAGTTGGACTTTCAGTTCTTTTAATTTAGAGGTTGACATTCTATAAGGGGTTTTGGAAATCTGTTGTGTTCCAGGTACTACCTCAATGGTAAATTAAATTTCTCTTTCAATCAGATCTCTGGGTAATTCGTTGGGAAACACATTAGGAAACTCGTTAACTATAGGAATGTTCTCGACATTAGCATTATTAGCAGTCATATTCAGAATGCAACATAAATAACCTTGACAACCTTTTTGCAACAGTTTACTAGCTTTCATAAAAGAGATCAAGTACGGTGGAGGAACTATCCCATTCCCAGCAAATACAAGTTTAGGTAAACCAGGTGATCGGGAGACAACAGATTTATTCACACAATCAATAGAAGCATAATACTTGGTTAACCAATCCATGCCCAATATACAATCAAAATGATCAATACTCAAAGGTAGTAGGTCAACATATAATATCATATCACCGATCACAATATCACATGCTGGATAAATGTAAGCACATACCATAGAACCCCCATATGGTATAGATACAAATAACAAATACTTCATAGATTATAATAGTCTAGTCAACTTCCGTGAAAAAGCATGCGACACAAAAGAATGTATAGAGCCAGAATCTATCAACACATACGCATTCTGAGCACAAATAGGGAGTATACCTAACACCACAAACTCGGTGTTCTAGACATCCCCGAGCAGTAGTGAAAACGCTCTCTCTCGCCTCAAAATTTCATTGTCCGTATTGGTTTTGGTATTTATTCTTGATGTAGAAGCGGACTCGACTGAACTTGTCGTGCGACGATTGGCATCGTTGGACCCAAGCAGACAATCTTTTACTATGTGGCCAATGTTGCCACACCGAAAAAAAGCACCAGATGTATGATAACAGACACCCTTATGTTTTCTTCCACATTCAAGACAAGCAGGTGCAGATCCACTACTTTGACTTAAGCTGCTAGTAGACCCTGTGTTTTGCTTCTTGTTCATTGCAAATGAATGACCCTTTTTGAAATTAAATCCCGATCTCTTACCTCTCCATTCCGTTGTTGGAGCTTTAGTCTATTTCATTGTAGCTAAGTTGGCTTCAGTCATTAGGGCTCTATTAAGCACATCCACATATTTAAGAAATTTCAATACACCAACCTGATCAAACACGTCTAAAGCCAAACCTCCTTCAAATTTCTTAGCTTTTTGTGATCTGTGTCCACCATGTGAGGAGCAAATCGGACTAACTCAGTGAATTTAGCCTTATACTCAGCTACAGACATGATGCCTTGCTTCAACTATTCAAATTTAAAAACCTTGCGATCTTTGAGTTAGCGAAATAATGTCGTTGTTTATCAATTCTACTTAGACCGGAGGGGACAAAGGAGGCAAATGTTGTTGTCTTTGTTGCTGTCTCATTGATTCTGTTAAGGCGTCAAGCATTTGTTCCATTCGGCTCATGCTCAAAGGATTCAGTTGCATCATTACTTCTTGTACTCTCCATTTGCTATAGGTAAACAGAGCATTGATAAACGTAGGCAACTAATTTCTTTTTTGACAGTGTTTAGTTCCGTTCATTCCAGAGTCATTTCATACTAGTTTAGACATGTTCACTTGATGTCACACACTCACACATGCAGATGTAATGTCCCTAATTCTTTTCTAAGACATCTTATAACTCATATGAACTCGTGTGTGTGGTATAACACGTGCTCTGATACCACTCTGTCATGACCCAAATCCGCCCCTATAGATTTAGCATTGTAACCGGCCAGTAACCTGGGATTACCGAAGGCCTTTGAACAAATTAACAAAATTAAGGGGCTAGCAGAAGCATATATCATCATATAATGTCCATAGAGCTGTGCAGACATATATGGGACAGAAAATTTAAAACTTTATATACATATAAGTCACGTCATATTTACGCTAGTCTCATGTCATCGAAACCCTTATGTACAGACCATACAAAACTTGTCCAGACAAAAACAAAAGAAATACAAAAGTCTCAAACATTGATCAACCACATCAAAATGAGAGCCTCATCAGAAGGCACAGTGGCTGGCTGACAGAATAGATCTCCAGGAAATCATCTCTGAGCCTGGTCACGCGTCTGATTACCTACATATATAATAATACAATGAGCTAGAGCCCAGTGAATAATAACAGAGTAAAGAGTTAATGAATGATGTCCATGATAGATTCAGAAGTCAGAAATAGATTTATATACATATTCAGATTCAGAATTCACAGATAATCATACATGGTACATCCATTAGCACTAACAGACAGATGGCTCTGTAGACGTCCCGAACGTCCCGGGGGCGGACCCCCCCCGGTTCTGTTCACATTGGGCTCAATACAGTTCGGACTCAAATTGTCACGGTTCTTAATCTGAACCAAAGAGTCCAAATCCAGCAAATCGTTTTGAGAAAATAGATTTTTAGAAAGAAGTGTCAAACATGGACTGCTTTGCCAGATACAGAGTCGCCACCTAAATATTTTTTATGGGGGAATTTAGGAAACCCTTACTCGTTTGCCGAAGGCCACGTGTCCATCATCACCAAAGTTGCCTCGGCTCGAGAACTTGGGTACGATTGGGGAAGGTCAGCTATAAGCACCCCCTCTCGCCCGATCAGAAGATCGGCCTCTATTAACCATGATATCTTGTTTTGAAAACATATGAGTTCTTATTCCGGTTAATTAGCTAGAGTTTACTATGTGATGCGCACAACACACAAGTATAGACTAGATCGTCTAATTTGGAACAAAGCATTGCATATCCGCTCGTTTGAAAAATGGTTTGAAATTTGCTACTCGCAAGTAGGCTAAAACACGGATTTCAATGAGTTGTTCCAACTCAAACAATCCAACCTTCACCCACAGACATTCAGGCAGTTTATATCACATAAGCATATAGTCACATGGTAAGCATGCTGTCATGTTAACATTCACACTCATGCGAGATGCTAAAGCATAAAAAAGCTTACCGAGTACTCCGGGCCAAAACAAAGAACTAGTTAGTAATCATATGCATGATCCTAATTCATGTTAAGGCGGCTAATGTATCGCATACAAAATGTCAGTAGAATAGGCTTGGCTAATCTATGAATGGCATGTGAGATGCGGCATATATCATGTATTCAAGTTTGATTTGAAATACGCAGTTAGTATGATGCGCCGAGCCCGGTGCATGCAATACTGATGAATGATGCACGCATGCATAGCATAAGGATGCTAAATTAAATATGCCCTAGTACTAACCATCAAAGCAGGTAAGTAAAAGGGAGAAAGAAGTTGGGGGGGGGGGGTTGGAAGACATGCACACACGCACCCACACTTATTACAAATTTGCCATCGCTCGGAGGGACCGAAAGAATAATACAATTTAACTAACTATCAAGCTAATTAAATATTACAGACAATTAACTAGTTAAGCAAATTAACTAAGCTAATTAAGCAGTAAAAACAGCCTCGGAAAGGGGGCCCAATGCATGCGCGCTCGGTTCTGCTCGGAAACCCACCACCATGCACAAGTTTGCCTCTGTTTCCCCTGCTCTGCTCCTCTGAAAATTGGACAACTCCCAAGGTATGCTCCATGGACACTGTGGATCACCACCGACCAAGTGGAAACCCCCCACCGACCATGTCCGGATGGTCATCGACCGTTTGTTGAGCTCTCGGCCATCAATAATTGGTCGGTCGGCACTCCATGTAGTCGACCGGCCAAGTCTTCTTGCAGAACCTGTTTTGACAGCAGCAGAGAGCAAAACAAGGCATGGCAATGTATTTCAAGCAAATGTGTGCACCAACACACCCCTTATCATGTTTGTGACTCAAAGGGGTATGTTCCTTGATTCTCGGACCACCAATCGCGCATTTTAATGCGTGATGGCCCAAGGAACCAATTTGTGCATTTTGACTTCAAATGAAATGCAATGCATAGAAACATACCAAGGGGCTTTCAACCTCTATCCTGGCTTGATCAAGAGGTGAAAGATGCATGCAATGATATGCAACCTAGACATGTGAGCTAAGTGTGCAACATGAGATGTAGACAAGTAAGCATGCAATAGGCACACAACCTAAGCAAATAAGTATGCAAGACATGGAACAACTATGCGAGCTAATCAAGCATGCAATGTGCAACTTAACCATGCAAGCATGCAAGGTGCAACATGGACAACATGTTAGGCAACTTAACCGAGAGAATGCATGCCAAATGCAAAGCGATTGAAGCATGCGGCGCATGCAATAGGCTAAGTATATGACAACACATAAGGTGAGCATGCGACAACATGCAAACAATGGACTTAAACCAATTTGGGCAGCCCTATACTAGGCCCAAAACAGTGGCCAACATGCTAAGGAATGAGAGGCAAAACACACACAAACATGCACATGTTAAGGCCTAAACACTTAAGCATATGGAGACAACTTTTAAGCACACTTAAAAGAGGATAACATGGACATATGGCATACATTATAAGCTCTGAAATCATGTTATAAAATGATGCTAAATCAATCTAAACAAGGCAAACAAAGTATGCAAACAAAGTCCAAGGTCTAAGGCTCACCAAAGGGGTATTGAACTACCCTTATCAGAGTTTTAGCATGTTAAAACAAAGCCAAAAATACAATGACATGGCATCCTAGAGGCCTAAACATGATGGCATACATGAAGGCACAAACATGGAGCATGAAACACCAACCCTTTAAGGCCTTAAAGGAACACCAAATGCAAGCATACAAACACACCACAAGGACTGAAATGGCATGGCAAGTGGTTCCAAACCACTGAAACAAAGCAAGGATGGCATGCTAGAGGGGTCAAAGCTTAGGGCATACAAGAGAGGTTGCATAGTAGCTATACAAAGAAAAGCATGGACTACCCGAATGACCAAAAACAGACCTTTAGCACATCAAAACAAGCACAAAAGCTTCACAAAGCTTGGCCAAAAACATGCTAGAACAAGGCTCAAAGCACAAAGCATGTTAAGGCTAAAACATGGCATTACAAGACATGTATGCAAGGCATGCATGGTGTGTCTAAACCAAGTAAAAAAAGAGGTAAAACATGGCAAAATACTACCAAATACCTACTGAGACATGGCCAACATGAATTCAAAAATGATGCTCACACATGAGGCTTAAGATGGCAAGTTTGGAGACAACAAGGAGAGGGGATGACCATCTCCTTCTTAGGACCTTAAACCACCATCCTCACCACTGAAATCCCTCAAGATTTCAGTGGTGAGGAGGCCCAAACAAGGTGGTCCCGGAGCTCACCAAAATAGCACAAAAATGGGGCCAAACAAGCCCTAAGAGGGGTCCAACAACCTCAAACAACAAAGTGACCTTAAACAACTATTTAAAGCACTGAAAAACAAGACTTTTATTAGTTATATACAAAGTCTAAAAACAGTTGCAAGATAGGTTAAAAGGCTGTGCAAAAATGGGGGAAAAGGGGTAAGATTGTTACCCTTGTAGACCTCCTTCAAGAACAATGGTCCAGCTGGTTCTTTGAGCTCAAAACCACCCAAGAACTTCAAGAACAGCTCCCTAGCACCTCAGTGGCCAAGGTAAGGTGTAATGGTGGGTGTTTGTGTGCAATAATAAGACCAAACACACACTTATACACAAAAGAGAGATATAGAGATGGGGGATATGCAAACCCTAACCCTAATATCAGAGCCCTCTGGAAAAATGTTGTAACCCTAATGGAGGGAGAAGAGGCTCCCTCTTATAGAGATTCACTCTTGCAAAGCTTCCAAAACAAGCTAAGCAAGAGTGAAATCCCTCTATACACGTGTATGGAGGGGAGCAAAGTGTATGCCAGGTAGCATAGCTGGCATAAAAAATATGTGCAAAAGCAGATGTACAGTGATCGGCCAGCCGAAAATGCTATTTGACCAAAAAAGATGGCCGGTCGACCAAAAAGAGTGCCGGTCGGCCAAACATTGGCCGATGGCAACAAACCAATGGCTGGTAGCCTCAAGCCATGGTCGGTGAGGTATGGGGATGGCCAACAAGCCATTCCCTGCCCTCCAAAGCAAAAAACACAAGTGTTTGGTGCAAAACCAGACACGAAACAGTCGAGTTGAGAGATCCCGAGGCAAGGCACGTAGTCGAGACCTCCGGGAACTTAAGACGAACACAAACAAGGATGATCACCGAGTGTTCAAACGGTGACGTCCAAGTCTTGAGGACGGTCAAAAATGGGGTGTCTACACTCATGTTTACATGAGACGGTCATAAGACCCATATGCAGAGTAGATACAGACAGATTGTGGTTATGCTTAACCAGTTCCATGATGGAACCTCTTGTACCAGGTAATAGACAGATTGTACATGATGCTAAGGATGCCATGATACATTTCAGAAAACTGGACAATCATTCATTTATACGAAAAGTAACATTTCAGAAAACTGATCATACAAAGAAAACACTTATAATCAAACATAGCTTTATAGAGTTATTACTCACAGATAGCTCCAGTAACAGAATAGTCAGAACAGACGGATCAGATAGCTCAAGGCACGTGACCTACATAAACACACAGTGGATACATATTGAAACACACGCTGGAAAAATACTTGACTTATTTCTTTTCAATCTTGGTGTGTTTCTAATCTTTATCCTCATTATTATGTCTTAATTAAGGCTTAGAAATTCCTAAGATGCAATGAGGGTACCAAAATATAAGTTGAAACACTTAGTCAAATTTACTGAAAATAAGGTCTTCGCTCGAGCGCAACTTTAGTCGCTCAAGCAGTCTGCAAAACTCTGCAAAACTTTTGGGAGCTCGAATTTTACGCTTGAGCCAACTTTGAGTCGCACGAGCAAAAGTGTAAAACAAAGAGTGATCGCTCGGGCGCATGTTCTATCGCTCGAGCAATGATGCAGAATTCTGAAATTTCCAAATTGATGTTCAAGATGCCAAACTCAAGTGTAAAGCTTCAAAACACATCCTTTGGGTCCCAAAACTTGAGGAAACATGTCTAAACTTGTAAAACATCAAGAATTAAGGATCATTTCCCAAAATCAAGGCCCAAAAGTATGTCAATTGTTCAAAATTCAACTTGAAACTTTCAAAACATAACATGCATGAATTGTTATGAACTCAAACCTTCCAAAACATGATCAATTGAGGTTAAATGGTAAGAAATGTGATGAATTCTTAAAACCAAGCTAGAATTACCACATGCATGAGAGAATTCTTTTAAAAGCAACCTCAAAACTCCATGAAATGCACATGCATGTATGGTTAACTTTTTTTTCTTACTTCTTTAGTTCATTTCATGCATCTCATAGCTTAATTCCCTTGAATTCATGCATTACCCAACTAAATTTCAAAACTAGAGGATAAAATTCTTACCTTAGATGCTCAAGTATGTTCTAAGTTTTTCAATTGCTTGAGTTTCCAAGTCAAAACCTTCAATTCTCTACAATTCTTCTTCATTTCCTTAAATTCAAACTCTTCCTAGGTCTCTCTCTCTCTCTCTCTCTCTCTCTCTCTCTCTCTCTCTCTCTCTCTATTTCTCTTAGGTTTTTCTCCTTAAGAAAGATGATGAACAAAAAGAGTTTTAATGTGTGTATAAGCCTTATATAAGGCTTGGTTAGTGGGCTTAATTAACTTGAGTTAGAATAAGCAATTGGGATTATTTTATTCTAATTATTTGATTCCAAATCGAATTTCAATTAAACCTACCACAAATTTCTAAAAATTCCAAATAACACATTAACCTAGGCAAATTCGTGATCGGATGCCGATAAGGCCTTCAATTCGCGTACCGAAATAGAAATACAAACATATAGTCCTACCATGAACATATATAAAAACAATTCACACATTTAACGCACAATTAACACATAATTTCTCCTTAATTACTGATTAAGCATTCTTAATTAAGGATTATAGGCTAATCACAAATAGGGGTTGTTACATGTATACTCTAAACTTCCATCTACTTTGAATTTTTTCTAAGAACCCATTTGCAACCAATGGATTTTCTTCTATTTAGGAGATCGGTTAATTCTCAAACATCATTTTTCTTGATAGAATCAAGTTCTTTATTCATTGCCTGAAGCCATTGAGTAGCGTCACTGCTAATTATTGCTTCATTGTAACTAGTAGGATCATCTACTAAGTTATTGAGTTCCTCAACTTGAAAAACATAATGGTCTTTTAAGACCATAGATGGACGTCTTGCTCTCTTACTCCCACTTGTCTCAGGATTCGAATCAGGTAAAACAACATCACTTTGTTTTCTTTTCCTCCCACTATTAGGTTGATTTGTGAGAATTGGTGGTTATTGTGACAAATAGGGGAGAGAAGAATCTAGAGATACCTTGGAGAGCAATTCAATTTGTTTAATTGTAGTAACAGGATGAGTGGATTCAAGAAAAAAGCATCTCTACTTTCTTTTAATCTAGGTTTAGGATGGTAAAAACGATAACCACTCCCATTTTCGACAAAGCCAATAAACTTGCATTCCCAAATTTTACTTCCCAATTTATCCCTTAAAGGGTTGGGAATAAGTACACGTGTTTTACATCCCCAAACTTTGAGATTGAGAACATTATGTTTAGTACCATTCCAACATTCATAAGGTGTTAGAGGTTTGGCTTTTGTTTCAACTGTATTTAATATGTATGTAGTAGTTGACAAGGCTTTTCCCCAAAAATGAAGGGAAATATCAACATCTCATAGACCTTGTTATTTTCATTAGAGTACGATTTTTCCTTTCTGCAATCCTCATTTTGTTGTGGAGTGTATGGCATTGTAAACAAATGTTTTATGCCATTTTCCTTGCAAAAAGAATCCATAGCCTCATATTCTCCACCTCTATCATTATTCAAGTAGAAAGAATCCATAACTTCATATTCGCCACCTCTATCATTATTCAAGTTTTTAATGGACCGATCAAGTTGTTTTTCTACCTCTAATTTATATTCCTTAAACTTTTCAATTGCCTCCGATTTGTGTTTAAGAAGGTAGATGTGTCCATATCTTGAATAATCATCAATGAAAGTAATAAAGTGTGTCATGCCTCGATGAGTCTTAGTTCTTAAAGGGCCACAAATGTCAGAATGAATTACTTCAAGTAATTTCGATGATTTCCAATGTTTTGAAAATGGCTGGCTAGTTATTTTTCTTTTGATGCGTGGTTCACATGTATCAAAATCATCATAACACACTTTAGGCAATAGTCCACTTTTATACATTCTAGACATTTTATTTTTATTAATGTGACCTAATCTTTAATGCCATAAATAAGAACTGTTACTAGTAGAGACATGCAAATAATCATAAATACGAACTTTATTATTATCAATAGGAAGAGAGTACATGTCATTCACTCTTACACTTTTCAGTAATACACTTTCTTTCTTGATCAACACTGTGCCAAGCATAAATTAATTTCAAAACCCTTTTGGGTTAACACTGGAATTGAAATTAAATTTCTTCGGATATTGGGTACACACAACACATTATGGAGTATGATGGAAGATCCATTAACAGAGAATTTGTAGTTGTCAATGCCCAAAACATCACTGTAAGAGTTGTTGCCCATATAGACTCTGTTTTCACCAATCTTCTTTTTAGTTAAATCCATGAACATTTCTTTACTTTGCACTATGTGTCTATTTGCTGCAGAATCAATCCACCATGAATTTGATGAAGGTTTAATTATCATTGCTTCAGAACTTGTCATGGCAATGGGTTTATGATCCTTTCTTTGCTTGTTCTTAGAGCATATGGCATTGATGAGTCCTTTATGACTGCAATTGTAGCATGGGCTTGACTGGTTCTTGTTGTTTTGTTGTTTTGGTCACCCTTGTTGCTTCTACCATCCAGAAACTACCACCCTTTCTAGAATCCCTTCTTCCATCTTTTCTTGAAATGAGTAATCTTCCTCTTATTGAATGGGGTGTGGGAATTATTCTATGGTTGTGTCGAAGATTGTGCCATCAACAAGTTAGAAAACAATCCTTCTTGGCGCATTCGCTTCATTCTTTCTTCTTCCAAAACTAAGAGTATAGGCAAAGTTACCATTGAAATCTCTCGTCTGCTATGAGTTAGAGATGTGACAACATGATCCCAAGACAATGGAAGACTATTAAGTATGGTAGTTACTTGCATCTTGTCCGACAAAGGGTGATCAACGTTGGATAATTCTTTAGCAATTAATTTCATTTGATTAACATGATCACAAATATTATCATTATCACTCATACAAGTGTTATTATATTTGTCCAAGAGTAATTGTATTTGAATGTCTGATCGAACTCCATACTTACTTTCTAGTGCTTCCATCAATTGTTTTGCAGTCTCATGTTCTTCAAATAGCAGAATAATATTGTCTTTCATATTATGTAACAAAATTGCTTCTGCCATTGCATCATCCTCTATCCACTTGTGTTGAACCCAATTAGAATCTTCATCAGGCTTATAAGTCGATAGAGTGTACAAAGTTTTCTCATGTGTAAGAAGATAAGAAATGTGGCATTTCTATGCTCAAAAATTATTTCCATTAAGCATCTTAATTCTCGAAGTATCAATAAAATTTTTAATTGCCATTCTAAAATTGTGTTACAATAAAAGTACAAATGTGGATGCCAAAAAAAAAAAGGATAAAATAAATATAATAACAATTTTAATAAGCTTGAGCCTTGTAGTTGTTGAGTCAGTCCCTGTGATAAGCAAAACGTTGATTCGGTGGAGCAACACGTTCTCCTTGCCTTGGGTAAGAATAATGATGAAAACCCAATGGCCAATTGACTTTTGGCCTTAGTTCAACAACCCTCTCAATCCTAAGTGGATTTGGCCCTCTATCACAATGACTGTGAGAAATTTGAGAGTGAAAACGATCAGGAATAGTAAATTCAATCCTCTTGTGAGTCTTATGAAACCAAGTGCGAGCCCAAGGAACACAATTGCGCCTATTAATCACTTCTTCTTTTGGAGTTTCTTTACGTAACACCCTTGAATAGCCTCTTTGTTTGATTATATCAATGATCCACAGAAAAATTCTCAAAAGAATTATGGTGATATTGGCTTTTGAATGAATGAGAATGAGCTGAAAAACCACCTGAAAGTGGGTTATGCCAGTTCAAAGGGTTGGACGGACTAGCATGAATCGGCTGATGTTGGACCAGCAGCTCAGGAAGGTCAACGCGCAGGTCAAGAGGTAGAGCAAAAAGGCACAGGTTAGGGCCAGAAAGGCACGGGTAGGGCTAGCACGCAAGTCATCTGGTTCTAGGTCGTCGAGCTGGGTAGGCTGTGGTACTGGGCTAGGCTGCGCTTTTGTTGCGTTGGGTTGGGCTGCCTTCTAGGTTGGCCCCATCTAATTCTTTTTAATACTTAAGCCAAGTGCAACAGATTTTCTTGTTGTATGCCTAATTCTTGGACCCTTCTTATTTGGTTTTGAATCTGGCCCAATTCCTTGATTTTTCAAAACAGATGCAACAATGGGATTATTACTTCGATTGTCCTATGATAGGTGTTGAAGACCAAATTTTGAAATTCAATTCTTTTGGGTCAATCCTTTTTCGTTTTTCACAACGAATTTCACCATTGTGATCGAAATTCTGAAAAGAACAAAATGGTGATTATGTGGAGACGTTAATGGAACCGAAAATTATTTAGTAAAATTTCTTCCACCCGTATAATTCGACTACACTTTCGGCAAGGTTCGGTACAATATCACCAAGTGTTATTTTCTTTGGATATTTCTTTAGGAAGACAATGCGTTGGTGATGATTAACTAAACAAATAGAATTAACCAAAGCAGAATCTTTTCGGTCAATTACTTTCTGATTTTTTGGTAAAAAGATTTTGGAAAATTTCGTTGTTCCAGAGTGTAGTTGAACATATCTGCAATTTTGTGTAAAATTGGCTCTGATACCACTGAAAGATAATCTTTACAATGGTAAAATGATCAAATGATTGGATTTCCCATGAGGGTAATTATCATGCACAAGATTCGGACTACAACGGAAGTAAGAGAATGAAAGAGTTGGAAGTAAAAAATAATTTTGACAACACCACCTATTTATAGATGTTGAATGCATCTATTCCTAAAGGTCAAGTTCATTCGAACGGGTGCCTTTCATTTACAGAGTTGTGACCTTTAGGATTTGAATTTGAATCAATTCTAATAGTTTCTATCTTGTGCGGGAAGGTTCTCTAACCAATTTAATGTTTGATTAGATATGAGAGATGTAGCACTTTGGGTTTTTCTTCATCGCTCAAGCGATGGATTGGTTGCTCTAGCGGTCTTTCAAGTCTTCCAGTACTTTTGTAGGTCTCTGATTCTAAGAGTCGTTGATGTTCGCTCGAGCAATCTGCCTTGAGTGGTTTGAACTTCTGAGAGTTCGTATTCTTCGCTCAAGCATAGGTTTTATCGCTCGAGCTGTCTGTCCGAATACAGCAACCATAAAAGTCACTTTTGGTCATATCTAGATCACTTTTGTCTCTCTTCTCTCTCCTTCCACCATGGTTGAGCTTTCAAGCTCTTCCAACCTAGTTTTCATCTACTTCTACTCATCTTTGACCCATAGACCTTTAGACCAAAATGTGAAGGATCACAAGAGCTTCATTTCAATCTAAGCAAATCGTGTTTTTGTCGCCGCGAATTTTTCGGCTTTCTCCTCGTCACTTCAAGAGGTAGGGATTTCCTTGTTCGTCTTCAATACCTCATCTATAGATAGACATATGGTAGATTTTATTGCATAAAAATCGTATCTATTATGGATTTCTTTGAAAATCATAAAAGGAGATCTAGGGTTTGAATGTTTGGAGTAGATGATGGATCGTTTCACACACCAAAAATAAACACTAAACCATACCACATTCCTTAGAATAACAGTAAGTCCAGGTATCAATCCACAGGGACAAATGGGAAATTAAACTAATTTAATTGTTAAATTCCTAAATTAATTTTGATAAAAAGATTGAGGGATATCATGACTAAACGAAAATTAAATGAAATTGAGAAATTGAATTGACAATTAAAAGTAGGGTTTGAGATATTAATTTTTGGGAAAATCCTAGGGCAAAGAACTCACAACTAACCACATAAATACGATTTAACATCGGCCATCAATTGTAATCCAGTTTGAACTACCCAATATTTCACAACTACAAGTTTGAAACATTGATCAAGAAGATTGTTGTGTTCAACATACAGGCACGAATCACCCCAAGTAGCACGAGTCGTTTCCTCTAAACTATGGTAGTAACACGACCCGTCTCTCGTAGCATGACTCGTCTCATGCTTTGAACACAAATCCAAGGAAAACTAATGTATGGAAATTATTAAACAATCACATACAATAAAATACTTGAAGAGATGAAAAGGAAAATTATTATAAACTTCTAAAACATCCATACATTTATTCAAACCGTTTCACAATCCAAGCCTAAGAAAAATCTCTTTACATGGCTAGAGTTTCATCAAAACCCTAGAAATAGTAGCCTAGCCACTCATGGAGGAGTGAGAAGAGGTGGAAGAAGAAGAACCCTCCATGAAAATTGCCTTTGAAACTTGAGAATCTCCTTTTTCCAAACCCTAGCCTCTTCTCTCTCTTGGAATTTTCAACCCCCTAATTATAGCCTCTTTTCTTCTTTTTATTCCCAGCAGAACAGGCTTCAATTTCCGAGCATGCAGCCCTAGGTGGGCCGCTCAAGCTCCCATGTGGGCCACTTGAGCGGTGGTGGGCCGCACGTGCGGTGGAGGTGGCCAGCCGGGCATTTCACTACTCGCATAGAGAATCTACTTTTGTGCCACTTTTTGCTTGAATTTGTGTGCTGCCCACCAAATCTGTACAAGTGCACAAAACATATCATCTCCACCAAATAAACAAAATTCAAAGAATATAAATGTAACTTAAGCGGCCTCAATGTGGTACCTTTCGACCTACATCACATCTCCCAACTTACTTTTTGCTAGTCCTCGAGCAAAACAATAGAAAAAAGAAAAATAAAATACTCTAAGCCACTTTTGTAGCGATCACGATTGCATTTAGCATATGCAACAAGCCTTTAAATCATAAAATTATCCTAAGTGGACGAGTATAGTCTCGTGAGGGTTTCCAAAAATGATACCCATAAACATTAACATATTCACATCTGCCCAACAACAATTAATCACACTACACTCAAGAATTAACTTATGTGCTAGTACAGTGCAATATTAAGCAATGATGAGTCATTGAAGGCACAGTAGACAAACATAAAGGAATCTATTGAGCAAAGATCGCAATTCAGTATTACAAACATTTAGTTTCATGTACTTGTGAATGCTAGTAGATACATCATCAGTACCCTCAGTGTAAAGTGAAATCCCCATAATTAGTTAATTGCCCACTATAATAGCTTAGTGTAACTTACAATAATACCCAACATATACAGAAAAACTAAACTTTTGCAACCAAGATTCTCATTTTTTATTTTTTTTTTGAAAGATTGTGCAATGTCCTAATCCATTAAGCTTTCTAATCAACCCATGTAACAAGTATTGGGCCAATGACTCCCAAACTAGACGGTTTTAGGGCACTAAGTGTGAAGACACCCCTACAGGCTTCATAACTCGAGCTGAAAATGCTACAAACCCGAACAAGTCTTTATTTTTTTTTCTTAACTGTGCAATGTCTAGGTCCCTTAAACTTTCTAATTAACCCATGTAACAAGTATTGGGCCAATGACTCCCAAACTAGACAGTTTTAAGGCACTAGAGGTAGAGACACCCCTATGGGCTTAATAACTCAAGTTAAAGAGGATACAAACCTAAACAAGTCAAGTTTTTTTATTTATTTATTTATTTGTGAGAATCGAGGCTACTCATTTATTCTTTTCTACAACACTAGCAATTATCAATGATGTACACCAGGGATTAGAATAGAGAGGTCACCGCTATGAAAGTGTGTTCATGTGAATCAAGGTATACTCATGACAAGTGTACTAATAACACAAAAACAAACAACTCTCCTAGTGCAAACATCACATGCGAGTATTTACCCAATAAACCCTTTTCATACAAGTCCACTATGTTCCCCAATTAACATATGCTTATATCACAAGCATACTAGCAAAAAATGAACATCAAGTGAAGTGGTGCAATCAAGTGTAGCAAGTACAAACATGAATTATTTTATAAATACCCTCACTGCTAAACTAGAATACTACGTTGTCCTCAATGTAAACAACAGTACAATAGATAAGAAAATGAGAGAGAGAGAGAGAGGGGGGGATCTTACCATACGGCATAGGCGCACATCCAGCGAGGCGGGGACGAACCAAACACACACACACACACACACACACAAACACTATTTTTAGGGGTTTTTGTTTTTTTTGTTTTTTGACTGTACAATATAAAAGGAAAAGAAACATAAAAGAAAACAAAACAATAAATAAAGAAATAAAGAAATAAAACAAAGAAAATAAAACAGAAATCACTAATTTAGATCCGGCGGTGGTGGAAAATGCTACTCAAATAAGGCATGCATCAGCGTCCAAGTCCCATTGGGTTTTAGCATAAAGCGTTGGCAGCAGAAGCTGAACCTCAGTGGGGTCGAGTGTGTAAGTCCCTTGGCCTTTGATGAGTGCTATAATGAGGTTGGCAAAGGGGAGGACCCATGTAGAACCCCCTCGGGTGTTGCGCAATTTGACTTCGTTCAGTATCCGGGCCATTTGATTGAAGATCAATGACGAGACGTCGACCTAAAACCAAAAATCAAATTGATACAAGGCACAGAGGAAGTCCCGTCGCCGTTCTTTCTTATGGCCTAAAGGTATGACATTTGAGAACCACATCAAGAGAGAGGAGGCGGCATGGCAAGTTAGCCCGACGGATGCTGATTCGGTTGTCATCATCTTGTTGCCCCTCATAGAATTCAGTCACTAATGTCGGGACTGTGAGTTCCCAAGTGAACATCGAGAATTGCTCTACATTGATTGTGTTTATGGAGCAGTGTAGAACCTCAGCAATGGAAGCTGGTGTGATCACTAACTCTACTTCATGTTCTAATAAAAAACTCACACAATGCGAGGATAGGCTGGTTCAGTGATGTTGCAGATGCCTACTAGACCCTGGTCTTCAAGTTGTTGCACACTCTATGTAATGGGTTGGTGGCACCAGAAGAAGGCCACATCAAACGGTGTATCAGAGGCAATTTGTTTGTGTGCCCAGACGTCGATTGGCATATCCCCAGTGGTCATGTTGGCATTGCGAGGCCGTTTGGGTGCTCGACGGGACAATGTAGCCATACCTGCACAAAATAATACAACCAACACAACCAAACACCTGGAACTATGATATCAGAACTCATCAAATAGCGCATGCATGTATGAATCATTCAAAACCTCATTGTCATCACACCACCGGATTTGTTTTTTTGTTTTTTTTTTTGAATACTATCCTAAATTAACTTACACTAAGTTAGCATGAAAAAAATTGACAAATGCAAATATGAAATACAAGGAATAAATAAAAATACAGAAAATAAAATAATAATAATAATAATAATAACTAAACTACTAACCAATTAAACTAACAATTAAATTAAAGTAAAAAAAAATAATAATAAGAAGTCCTAACTAAACAATTAAACTAAACATTTTTTTTTTGGGGCCGCACGTGCAGTGGTTGGTTTCTTTGATGCCCAAAATTTTCTCTTTTATTTTATTTTTAATTTGAGGGTGGGCCACACATGCACCGAATTTGGCCGCATGTGCGGTGGTTGATGTCTGGTTCTAGTAGCAATTTTTTTTTATATGAGGATGAAGATGATGAACAAGCCTCAAAAACCACCATTAAACTACCAATATACGAATATTACAAGTGAAAACTAAGAAATCTAAACAAAAAAGGGGTGGTTACCTTGAAAAAGTGTGAAGAACAAGGATGAAGAAGAGAAGAGTTAAGATCCGTCGGAAAAAATGGCCGTCGAAAGGTCGCCGATCGGATAAGATGGTGATACTCCGATGGGAAGGTGGTGGTGAGAAAAGGATGAGTGAAGGTTGAAGAAGGAAGGGTTGGTAATGGTGGGGGTTTGTGGGTTTGTGAGTTTGTGAGTTAGAGAGAGAGAGAGAGAAAGAGAGAGAGAGAGAGAGCAAAGAAGATGATAAGGTAGAGAAAGAGTGTGTTGGGCAAAGATAGTCACAAGAAAGGGCTAGGGTTTAGTTTTATGATTCGTGCATTTTTTTTTTTTTTTTGAAGAAAAATAAATAAAATACACATTATTATTTTTTTTAGGAAATATAAATAAAATAAGTAAATAAAAATAAACACATAAAGAAATTAAAATTCACGAATTTTTTTTTTAATTTTTTAATTTTTTGAAGAAAGATAAATAAAATAAGTAAATGAAAAAACTAAAGAAATAAATACATAAATGCACGATTTTTATTTTTTATTTTTGTTGGAATAGGCTACTTATGCAGCCATGGGGGCCGCACATGCGGCGAAATTGGGCCGCTCCAACGGCTGTGAAGTAGTGTGCTTTTGGGCCTGTGCCGCTTGTGTGGTCTGGGCCTCTGCTCTTGTGCTCCAATTTTTTGCTTTTTTTGTTTTGAACAGATGAACCGCTCGTGCACCCATGCGAGCCACACGTGCAATGAATATTGGGCCGCTACAGCGACGCTTGCACATAATACTTTTGGGCTTGGGCCACTCGTGTAGCTTGGGCCTCTGCACGTGCGCCCAAGGCGTGGACTCTTCGCTCGTGCCCCATTTGAGCCACATGTGTGGTCTACTTTTTTTTTTTTTTTTTACAAACCCAATTACAACCCAAAAAAAAAAAAAAAAAAAAAAAAAAAGAAAGTTCAAACCATTTCTACCTTCATTATACATCTAAAATAAAAATAGCACTTCAAAAACATCTAAATGCTCAACAAAAGTATAATCTTCACGCAAAAACCACAAGTACTACTTTTCTCCCTAATAATGTTTGTAACTTGCCCTATTCTCCAACAGAGTGACAGACTGAATCGAGGCGCATAAAGCTAACTCGACCTATGGAGGTGCCATACAGAGTTCAAGCTGGGGTGGTTTTGAAGCAATCCCCACACCCTTGGGTATTTAAACCAAACTTTAGTTTCAGAAATTCCAAACCTTTGCGTTCTAAGCTTTGCCATTCGAATTCTAGTTTCCACTGTCTCAGTTGGTCTACTAGGAACTCACTACAAACACAGTTAGGTCACTATACTAGACCGTCAGATGCTGTTCGGGCACGGCTAACACTAAAGGAATTACACCTTTAGAGGATTTAAAGTCTCCTAGACTCAAAACAATTACGGTGGAAGATATATTAGGTCCGTCAAGTGGACAATCTCAATCATCTCCCCTTTCTCAATATCATCCATATAATGTTTCAATCGTTAGCCATTAACCTTGAAGGTCGTACCATCTTTTGGATTTTTAATCTCACCCACCCCATACGAAAAGACTTCGATAACCTCATATGGGCCATCCCACCGAGACCGGAGTTTACCCAGGAACAACTACAATTTGGCATTGAACAGGCACATTTTTTGGTAAGGCTCGTAGGACTTACGAGAAATGTGTTTATCATGAAATGCCCTAGTCCTAGCCTTGTAAATTTTGGAGCTCTCATATGCATCATTACGGAGCTCCTCTAACTCATTCAATTGGAGTTTCCGGTGGTCACTGACTTTGACCATATCAAAATTGAACTTCTTAATGACCCACAAAGCCCGGTGTTCTAACTCAACAGGGAGATGGGATAGTTTTTCGAACACAATCCTATATGGAGACATCTCGATGGGTGTCTTATATGCAGTGCAATAGGCCCAAAGTGCATCAACTAACCTAGTGGACCAATCTTTCCTATCGGGCCTCACAATTTTCTCGAGGATGTGTTTGGCTTCCCTATTAGAAACCACTACTTGACCACTAGTTTAGGGATGATAGGGAGTGCCAACTTTGTGAGTGATCATGTATTTGCACACCAATGCCTCGAAGAATTGGTTGCAAAAATGTTTTCCACCGTCACTAATTATGGCACGTCGGAACCCAAAACGACAAAAAATGGTTTCATTGAGGAATTTAACTACAACTTTGTGGTCATTCATTCTAGTGGCTATTGTCTCAACCCACTTGGAGACATAGTCCACAGCCACCAAAATGTATTCAAATTTAAAAGAAAATGGAAAGGGACCCATGAATTCGATGCCCCAAACATTAAAAATCTCAACAATCAAAATAGGGGTCATCGTCATCATATCTCTTCGTGACATAGAGCCCATGCTTTGACAGCGTACACAAGCTCTACAGAAGTTATGGGCATCTTTGAAGATAGAGGGCCAGTAGAACCCACATTGTAAAACCTTGGCGGCTGTTTTTTGCCCATTGAAATGGCCACCACATGCATGAGAGTGACAAAAGGTGAGAATGCTATGGCTTTCAAGCTCAGGCACACAACGCCAAATCACTTGATCCAGATAATACTTGAACAATTTCGGGTCTTCCCAAAAATAATGCTTGACTTGTGAGAAAAATCGGTCTTTGTCTTGCTTAGACCAAGTTTTAGGAATTTGACCAACTGCCAAGTAATTCACTATGTGAGCAAACCACGAGAGGGTCACTTGTGATATCGCAAAAAGTTGCTCGTCCGGAAAAGAGTCATACAAGGCTAAGGGATCACTTGTGTGCTCAATAAGGATTCAGGATAGATGATTAGAAATGACATTCTCAGATCCCTTCTTGCCCTAGATTTCCAGGTCAAACTGCTATAGAAGTAGAATCCACCTAATCAACCTAGGTTTGGTCTCTTTTTTGGACAATAAGTACCGCAAAGAGGCATGGTCAGTGAACACAATGACTTTAGACCCTAGGAGGTAGGACCGGAACTTATCAAGTGCAAAGACAACAACTAGTAACTCTTTCTCAGCGGTAGTGTAGTTTAATTGAGCATTAGAAAGAGTATAACTAGCATAGGATATAACATGAGGCACTTTATTCACCCTTTGGCCTAAGACGGCACCGAGGACATAATCAGATGCATCACACATAATCTCGGAAGGAAGGGACCATTCAGGAGATTGCATGATGGGGGCAGTAGAAAGGGCTGCTCGAAGTGTTTCGAAAGCTTTCAAACATGCATCATCAAAGATAAAAGATGCGTTCTTGGCAAGTAAACTACACAAAGAACAAGATATTTTGCTAAAGTCTTTGATGAATCAATAGGAAAAGCCTGCATGCCCTAGGAAAGACCTAACTTGACGCATAGATGTGGGTGGAGGAAGGCCTGCAATTAGGTCAACCTTAGCTTTATATCTCTATACCTCAAGGGACACAATGTGTCCTAACGCTATACCCTCGCGAACCATAACATGGCTCTTCCCCCAACTCAAAACAAGGTTTGCCTCCATACAATGAGTAATGACTTTAATTAAGTTCTAGAGACATTCCTCAAAAGATGGCCCAAACACGGAGAAGTCATCCATGAAGACCTCTAAGAATTTTTCCACCATATTAGAGAATATAACCATCATTCACTATTGAAAGGTAGCTAGTGCATTGCAAAGCCCAAAGGGCATTCGACGATAGGCAAAAGAGCCAAAAGGACATGTGAATGTGGTCTTTTCCTGGTCATTAGGATACACAGGAACTTGATTGTAACCAAAATAGCCATCGAGGAAACAATAGTAACTCTGCCCTGCTAACTGCTCTAGGATCTGATCAATAAAAGGTAAGGAAAAGTGATCCTTCCTAGTCATGGAATTGAGCGTACGATAATCAATGCACGCTCACCACCTAATGGTGGTTCGTGTGGTGACTAACTCTCCTTACTCATTCTTAACAATAGTGATGCCCGATTTCTTTGGCACCGCTTGTGTGGGACTCAATTACTTGCTATCCAAGATGGGGTATATGATACCTGTATCTAACAATTTTAAAACCTCATTTTTTACTACCTCTTTCATGTTAGGATTGAGTCTCCATTGCATTTTACGAGAAAGTTTGGTGTCCTCCTCTAAGTGTATATGATGCATGCACATGAAGGGATCTATCCCTCTCAAATTGGCCACCGGCCACCAGATAGCACTCCGATGTGCCACGAAAACACTCATTACTTAACTCTCCTGCTCTGTAATTAAGTCAGATGCAATGATGACCAGTAAAGTGTCCTGAGGCCCTAAAAAGGTATACCTAAGTGTGGCTTAAACTCAAGCGTAGGTGGTTGTAGACATCCCATTTTTGACTGCCCTTAAGAGTTGGGCGCCATTGATTGATCACTCGATGATGAAAGTTATGCTATGCAAATGTTTGATTTCTTCAGCAAGAAGAGCTCTGAATCCCAACCTGACACTCTATTCTGGACCAAAACTATTTTGACCAAAACTTTTTTTTAGACCTTAAAACCCTCTCTTTCAAAATATTTCCAAAAAGTTTCTACGGTGTTCCGAGGCTCGCATTTCGTTAAAAGTTGCACTTTTCGATAAACCGAGCAAGGACAAAGTGGAAATAAATGGAAGAGAGGTGAACTCTTTGAAAAATCCATTTAAACATCTTATTTAGAGGTTTGAAGTTGAAGAAAATAGGTGGTGGGAAGAAAACTAGTTGGGGAAGTGGTTGAGCTTGAAACCATTAAGAGAGAACTGGGCAACCTCACTAAATCAGGCCTATCTTTTTGTACACTTTGACTTTAGTTGTGAGGCCACCACCATTGGAAAGTGGACTTTCAGGGCTTCAATTTAAACTTAAGAATCTCCTAAAGTCGAGTCCGGATGAAGGAGATATGGCCGTTTGAAGTTAGGCATCAATCTGATTAAAACAAAACTGAGCAACATTCACTAAAATAGGCATTTCTCTTTCCACACTTATAATTTAGATTTGAGGCTGCTACCATTGGAAACTAGACTTCCGAGACTTTAATTTATACTTAAGAATGACCTAAAACCGAGTTTGGATAAGGGAGATATGCCCATTTGAAGTCAGGCCTAGAGGCATGGCTAGCAGGTGGCCAGCAAACCACCATTTTTTGCCTGCCGGCCACCACTGGCCATCACTACTAGCCTGCCGGCCATCAGTGTAAAAACCAGATATTTTCCTCTAGTTGTTTCCACACTGCTCCAGCTGTTCTTTTTAGATATTTTCGACCAAAACTCATATATTTCAATATATAGAAGACCTCTTTTCTTACTTTCAAGGTTAGAAAAACATTTAGGAGCGAAAATATTTTTGAAAAAAATCTTCTCTCTCTACAATCTAAGATAGGAAACTATGATCAACATTATGTTATAGATTAATATAATAAACAAGATTTATAATCAATTAGGCTATAAATACCTTTTCAAAAAAAAATTTCTTCTTTGTTTATTTTTATTTATAATTATTATTACTCTATCCGTTTCAGCATAGTAGTCTTGTTTGTAGAATTGTGCTTAGTTAAGGGTTGTTTGAGGTGTCCTAAATAAGTACACTTTTTATCTTTTTGGAATCAAAAGTTGAGGAAAAAAAGATGGATGTTTGGATTAACTTTTTGACTTTTTACAAAAAAAATGTGCATTAAAAATTGTATAAATAAGTGTGTAGGAGACGTTAGTGGATTCGGCCGTACATGTTGGGCAGGCTAGTGGGTTGGTTATGAGATGAGAAATGATTGCCTACTTTTTGGGCTTGAATTGGACGTTGTTGTTCGGCCCGTGGGGGCTCACCATAGGTCCCGTTTTGCTAATCGGAACCGTCAATGTGTAGAACTCGTCGAGTATTATATGTTTGTAAGAAATCACGTTGATTGGATATTGATAGCTATCTAATCGTGTTAGTTTTTCTTGTCAACTATTAACTATAATACCATCCATTTTTTATACAAACTGATTTGATCATGTAGTTAACGATTTTCGATCAACGTGATTTTTTACAAGCATATAGTTCTGGATGAGTTTTACATATTCAACAGTTCGGATTATCAAAACGGGACCCGTGGTGAGCCCCATGGGCCCAACATTTCTGTCCAACTTAGTGATTTTATATATGTAATTCCTTTTTTTTTTCCTCTCACGGTACTAAAGGGTCAATTCAGCCCCGAAAATTATGTAAAGTTTGTTTGATTAAAATATTATTTATATTAATTTTTTAATATTTTTAATTTGTGAATAGTGATAACTTTTTTACTTTTTTTGTAACTTTTTGACTTTTTTTAAACACCCAAAACCAGGCCTTAGCTTCTCCAAACATATTCTCACCCCTTACTTTGAGTGTCTTGTTTATTTAGAGTTTTTAAAAATTAATACCACATCCATTTTTGAAAACTCTTTCCAAGAAAGGAAAATTTGGAGTAACCAGCCGTCCTTCCGGACGTTCGGCCAGTCGACCGAAACAGTGCTAACTTTTCCTCCTTTTTTTATTTTTTATTTTTTATTTTTACAATTGGCACATGTTATTTTTTCTATTTTAGATAAAAAAAAATTTATGAGTTTTGAATAGAATTTTGATTTGTGTGTTTGGTTATGAGTTGTAAGTTTTTGTATCAAATATCATACGTCACATAAAAAATTTCAAACTCAATTCAAAACTCTTTTTAAAACGCTTTTCAAAACTCTTAACCAAACAAATTTTTCATACTCAAATCATAATTCCAAAACTCACAAGCTCAAAATGCAACTCTATTATCAAATCATAATTCCAAAACTCTTCCAAACACCACCATAAATCACTCTCAATTATTATACTTGAAAAAATATTAACTTTTCAAAAATATCCTTTGACAGTGTAATTATTACACTTCAAAAGTAATGTTAATAAATTTAAAAGAAAGACAGAATAGAAAATTTATATTATTTAATTCTTGATTTTTTTTTTAAAAAAAAAACTAATATTTTAAGATAATAAAAAGTAAAATATAAAATTAATATTTTGAAATGGATGGAGTATATTTTTTGAATCACGAATCCTCTCTCTCAATATGTTTACTTGGTGTGAAATATGAGAAAAGTTATTAGTTAGTTTTGGAATATTGCCTCATATCATTTATTGAGAGACAAGCATTTCATTGTTTCCTAAAGAAGATAAAAATATAACAGATTCTACTAATTTAACCCATAACAATTAAGTTGGAACACCAACTCAACTTATTCCATGAGAAAACAATCAGCTTGTTTGGTTTGGATTTTCAAGATTTACTTTTTAAAAAATTAAAATTTTTTATTTTTTGTATTTCTTATTTTCACTGATTGTTTTTAATATTCTATGTAATTTTTTTTTAATTTTTAGATACACTTAACATAAATACACTTAAAAAGTATAATATTTGTAAAACAAATCTTTAAAAAATTTACTAAATACCAAAAATACAACAAAAAAAAAAAAGAGAATTCAGAACATTTTTCGTATTATTGTATATTTATTAATTTTTTAAAATATTTTACTTTTTAGATATATTTAAGTAAGATGTATTTAAAAAAATAAAAAAATTATTTAAAATTTTAAAAATATTCACTAAAAATAAAAAAAATAAGAAAAATAAAAAAATTGAATTTTCAAAAAATTAATTTAAAAAATTAAAACCATAACTCTGAATAATTTTTCGAAATCTGAGGGAGGAATGATGTCAAATCAATCGATTTATCATTGGTATTTCCATCAACAAACGTGATGGAGACCCTCAGTTTTCCCCGCTCCCACCACTCCCACACACACGTGGGGTTGATTATTGAAATAAGAAAAAAATAAAAAAATCTAAGGCCAACCAGACCTAGTGAACATTATGCTTCCATCAATTTGGAGTTTTTATGGAGGGTCAAGTTGTGGGAAACGACAAAAATGTGTTGAAAAATACTATAAATTTCAAATTTTTTATTAAATAAATGATTAAATGCCACATATGAATATAGAGTTTATAAAATTACAAATCTCACATCTATATGAAATATCTGATCATTTATTCCATAAAAAATTTAATATTCCTACCATTAATCAAATATTTTTCACTAGTTTTGTGGAACCAGTGAGGGAGTGAGGGTGACAGTAAAGAGAAAGCATTTGGTGGCGCTGAGGCACATGCAGCTTAATGAGATGGCAACATCAAAGCCCACAAGCTGTCGGCCATCTTACAGTGAATATTCCACTTATTATTAAAAAAGGTAGGGCTCATCCCTAGTTCATTTTGTGAATTAGACAGTATTATTGAGTTCGTAAAATTTATTATGAATTTTATTTTAATAATTTGAATCATTCAATATATAAAAGATGTTTAAATATTTTATTCTTGTAAAAAATTACGTTGATTGGTTATCTAATAATTCTTCAATTAGATTATATTTTTGCCAATGATAAAAATAAGGGTAAATTACATTTACCTCCCCTGAGATTTCTAACAAATACAGGGACCTCCTCTGTGGTTTGAATAATTACAATAACCTCCCCTACTTTACCTGACATTGTATAGATTCCCCCATTTTTTGACTTCCGTTCACAAAACTAACAGAAACTGTTGATGTCATCAAAGATATACGTTGAAATGTCCATAATGCCCTCAAGTATCTTGTTGAGAAAACCAGAGAGGGATGGAATCTGTACTGTCGTTTGTATAATTTATCTAAAGAAAACCTTTATCTAAAGAAAACCAGAGGGAATTTTGTTTAAACACATGAAAACATTTTTTGAAACCACATGGGAACTTTATCTAAAGAACAACTTTATTACACATGAACAGATAATTATGTTTTCATGTAAAGAAGAACATCCACAGTTCTAGCAAATAACAGCCACAGAACAGATACATGTATATAAACACAGGAAAACATATTTTGATTTCTAGCAAAGAAAATAAAATCCAGATAAATTAATTTCTAAATTTGTTTAACAGATATATGTATATATATACACACATTCAAACATGTGAAGAATTTTTTTTTTCTTCTAACAAATATATATACATACAAATATATTGACAGATATATGTATATATATACAAATATATAAACATGGGAACAATTTGTTTACCAAAAGTATGTTTATATATATACATATAAACACTTGTTTATATGTATACATATACACATATACACTTGTTTAGATTTTCAGCAAAGAATTGAAACCCATGAAAATATATTTTGATTTCTAGCAAAGAAAATAAAATCCAAATAAATTAATTTCTAAATTTGTTTAACAGATATATGTATATATACACATATTCAAACATGGGAATAATTTTTTTTTTCTTCTAACAGATATATATATATATACAAATATATAAACATGGGAACAATTTGTCTACCAGATGTATGGTTATATAAATACATATATTTTATATATATACATATACACTTGTTTGGATTTTTAGCAAAGAATTGAAACCCAACATATATTTATATATATATATATATTTCGCTGTCTGTTTGGATTTCAAAAATCAAACATTACAGAGCACATTCTAGATCTACATTAACTAATCTAAAGCAAAAATTTGAACTTTCTTACACTAATTAGTGGTGTTTGGAATCCACACCCAAATGATCTAAAGCAAAATTTTTAACTTTCTTACACTAAATTAGCAAAAAAAGATACAAATACACAACTTCTCTGCTTCTATGAAATCATTGATGGATCTTCTGCCATCATTGTCCACCACCGCTCTCAAAACCATAGATCTAGGGCTAGGGTTTCAGAAAAAGACGAAGAAGATGAGGAGGAGAGGAAAACCGGGCGGCGGGCGGTGAACGGCGGAAGAGAAGAAGAAGGAAAGATTGTGGCGACGGAAGGAAGAAGACAAACGGCGAAAGGAGCGACACCTCCGAGCTTCACTCTCTTTCTCTCTGGTGTTTTGATCTGATGAGATAAGAGAGAACAAAAAAATAAAAATGAAAATAAAAGTTGAATACTCCAATCAAAGGGTATTTTCGTCTTTTCACGCTGAAATAAAAGGGTAATATGGTCATTTTGTATACAAAAGTAACGTCATTTGTGTATAATTGACGGATTGGGGGAATTTGTACAATGTTAGGTAAAGTAAGGGAGGTTACTGTAATTATTGAAACTACAGGGGAGGTCCCTGTATTTGTCAAAAATCTCAGGGGAGGTGAGTGTAATTTACCCTAAAAATAAGTACTCGACGAGATCTACACATTAAAATATTTGAATTATCAAAATGGGATCTGTGCAGGCCCAATAACATCGTCGCAAAGCCTTGCCCTTTAGAAAATTATTAGTGCTGCAACAGCATCATGTGTTTTTGTTCTTAATCAATCATCAATTGCCATGTTCTTCGATTAATTTTCTATCATTAACAAAAGAGTAATGCCATATAAACAAAAAAAATTCATATATAATTTTTACATATAATGATGTGATTCATTGTGGACCTTTGATTTCAAAATAAAACACCATTGAATATGAATTTATTTATAATAATAGTATTGTCACATCATTCTTGTTAAGTTTTTTATATAAATTTTATATATGTTTAGAATTTTTCTTAACAAAAATCAATAAACTCTACTTCCGTCACTTATCACTTTCAAATTGTGACACCAAGACTAATCTTGAGATTTTCAGGCCTACGGCAAAATATTAAAATTGGAGCCTTTATGTATAAAAAAATTATTTATTCAAAATTTTACTTTAAAAATATATAATATAAATTCAAAATAGTTTAATGCGAGCCATACCTTGGGTAAAATTTTAAGAATATATAGTATTAATATATACATAATCATTAAAAAAAAATTGTGGAAAAATAGTAATTAAATACTTGTAATTTTTTTTTACTAATACCCATACCCTTTCATCAATTTTTTTATTAAATCAAAAGAGAAACATTTTTTTTAATAAAATTTGAATTTAATGAAAAATAAAAAAGATAAAACACTGGAGATATTTTCTTTCATCAAATTTGATGAAAATAGAAATTTACGACAAGAAAATTTTTAAAAAGGTTTTGAAATTGTTTTGATAAAAGGATTGGAGTAGTTTATATCAAATTAAGTTTTTTATTCAAATTTAGAATCAAATAAGATGAATAATAATAATAATGATAATAATGAAGGATTGAAGATGCTCTGAGCGTCTTTAATTTAGATTGTGAAGCTATATTAGTTAATTTAATTTTTCATTTTTAAACCTACTAATGTCATAAGAGCTCAAACTATTTGGGAATCTTAAAATTTGACAAAAATTTGGGGCTCAAGACAGCCTTACTCACCTTAAGTCAGGATCAGCCCTGTGTGACACAGCATACCAATGCCTATAAAGCATCAAATATGTCCCTTGATTAAGTTAAAAATTTTAATTTTTGAAAATAAAGATAAAAAATTAAAGAAATACTAAGTCATTTGTCATGGGTAAAAATGTAAAATGTTATATTAATATTTTTACTAAAAAATAATTTTTATGTCCCACTCTTTTCGGGACCGGTCACTTAGGCGACAATACATATATTGATAGGACGAACCTTTCAAATCTAGGGGAACCGTACCCAGTGTGAGAGTGTGGGTTTAAATCCCTACCTATGTGTGAATTCGTAACTTATTGTTACATGATTAAGCCATCCTACTATATTATATCATTTAAAAGTAACCTTTGAAGCCGGATTTCCTAGAGTCTTAACTCCAGAAATTATACCTATATGATTAACCCAATTTTCTAACTTACTAACTAAAAAGTTGTAAAAAATTAAAAGCAACTTAACAAGTCAACATCGAATGCCAATAAAGATTAGACTAGTCTCTTTAGGTGTTTATTTTGGGAATCAGATCACGGAAGAAATAATATCATGGGTTTTATACATGTATTTTTTCAAGTATAAAGTGAGTATAAATATCATGAAATTATTTATACTATGCTTGGTTTGCAATGAATAAAACATATAATAAGATTTAAAAGATTATATTTTTAATATTGGGGTCATAAGTCTAATTTCAAAATTTTTTGAGAAGTAATAGTCCCAAATTTTATTTTTTAAAGTCTAAAGGATTAAATAATTTGAAAAATCATATTACGTCTATCTATCTATATATCTATTTGTGTACTATCCATTTATCTGTTCACATCACCTATTTGTTAAAGTGTTATATATCTGTCCACTTAAGTTTTTTTAACTATTCATATCACCACCATCAATTCCAACTGCCGGTAACTTTTTGACAACTTCTCTAGTAATTTTTCCGATGCTAGTGGTGGTTAATTTGGCATGAGGTAAAAATAAAAAATATATTCAAAATAATAGTTTATTCTTCTCTTTAAATAAAATTTATTGAGAACTTTTTCAAATTAAAATGTAATCTTCTTACGTGTCAAAGTCAATCAAATGAGCCCTTGGTTTAAGGTGGGTTTAATTCTCACGAAAATATCTTGTGTGAATATGAATATTATTTACAAGGGCATTTGGTTTAGTTGTTACCCTTTCTGGAGTGAGGTCTCAAGTTCAACTCTTATGAACATAAATTTGATATGTTTTTGTGGTTGCGATTTATTTCTCCCCTATTATGAGTAAGGGTGGAAATTTGAGACATGACACAATAATACGAGTTGAACCGTACACGAAATTAGCAGGTTAGTAGTGACCATTTCTTGACGGGAACATATATATGATACGATCCGATAACATGAATATTAAACAGATTAGGTTAGATCTGTATGATACAAAATTGACACAGATAACCCGTATAATGAATAATTAGTTACATATTTAATATTATTTTCACTTAAGAGTATCATGGCATTTTTTAATCTCTACATAATTATATCTAATTTATTAAAAAGTATGTAAAATACAATTTTAAGTTTAATATAGGTTTTTGCTTTTAATTGAAGTTAATGTATTTTTTGTCTATTATTTGAGTTAATTTGGTAAAAAATATAATAATAAAATATAATTTTTATAAATTAAGTTGAAATCAAATATTTTTATAAATATTTTCATTTAATAGAGATTAGTTTTATTAACTTAACTTGTGAAGAAATTTTTAATTTTTTTTTCATACATTTGATATTTTTAGTTAATAGTGAATTTTTTTTAACAATTCCGATTGGTAGTTCGAAATTAGGAAGGCTCGAATGGCCTGAGTCCAAAACAATGTCGTTTTGGATTTTTTTTCCCCTTTTTCTTTATCGTTTTTCTAAAGATGAAGAAGAAGGAGAAGAAGAGGAGAAGAGGGAGCTAGGGAACACAGAGACAAAGAATCAACATCATCTTCATCAACACATCATCATCATCAACAATATCTTCATCAACATCATCAACAACAACATCTTCATCAACACATCATCATCATCATCATCAACAACAATATCATCATCATCACCATCACTATCATTATCATCAAATTTTATTTTTTTTTAAGCTTCATCTTCAGATCCAGATCTACTATAGGGAAAAAAAAAAAAAAAAAGGTAGAGAAAACAGAGCGCCACCACCGGCAGAGAGCCATTACTGTCGATCTTCCTTCTCTTCCTCCTCTGCCATCACCGCCATCGCCTCTTCTCTCTCTCTCTCTCTCTCTCCCCTCTTCTCTTCTCTTCTCTTCCCTCTGTATTCAAAAGCAAGAAAAAGAAAAGCAAAAAAAAAAAAAAAAAAAAAGAATACCCAAAACGACACGAATTGGATTCGGATCCAAAATGATATGACATAATAACATGAAATAATAAAGGGTCGGGTTAGTGTTAAGGTAATTTTGAGGTGAACCCGAGATGACACGACACAAATATGATCCAACACGACACGACGCTCACCCCTCATTATGGGATTTGTACGTTGTTTAGTTGTGGTTGTTGGGTTTAGTCTTGAGCTTGGTGGGCTTGCTATGTTAATTCTGTTAGACTTTTTTGACTTTCTAAGTATCGTGGGCTAGTAGTTTGTTTAATGATATAAATATTTCTTATATTTGTAATTACTATTCTATCGATTGGCAAAAAAGAAGAAAAAAAAAATATGAATGTTATTTTTAAATTTGGTGACACTTTTTTTTTTATTATTAATTTTAAAATCAGTTTGTTTTGGGATTTTTGAAAATCAAAACACACGCTAACGCTCCGTTTATTTCGGCAAAAAATATTTTTTACATAATTTTTTTTTTAAAAAAGAATATTTTTCATAGAAAATGTTTTCCTATGTGTGGTTTCATTCTTCAAACTAATGCGTTAATAGTTGCATTAGTGGTGATAGCAGTAGCGACAGCAGGGTGGACATGGAGGTGGTGGTGGCAATGGTGGTGATGGCAATGTGGCGACATTGATAAAAATTTAGTTCGAAAAATGTTTTTTGTCATTTAAAAGTAAAAAACATTTTCCATCCAAATAGACTTGTTTTTCGTTGATAAAGAAGAATATTTTCCGTTAACTTTTATTTTTCATCGTATCAAACACTGAAAAATGCAAAAAATATTTTTAAAAAAACGTTTTTTGCAAAAACAAACGGAATGAGGACTTAGCAATCAAAAACCCCCATGAATGTTGCAATTAACATTGACGCCCTTCCCATCTTAAAAAAAAAATAAAAACAAAACAAAAACAAAAACAAAACTATTGAGGCACTAGATTGGCCATAATTTTGGTATTTTACTAAGAAATTAAACTCGTTTAAATCTTTTTACTGGGATCTTATCTTTCATATATTTATTGAGACTCTTTTTCTTTTGTATTATGTTATATTTTATTTTTATCATTACAATTGCAATTAATTAAATACTATCCTAATATCATATATTTAAAAAATTTAACAAAGAAAAAAACAACTGGCACAAACAAGGTCGGCATTAGTAACCTATGTGGTCGGCAAGGGCCAAAAAAAAAAAATTAAAATTAAAAAAAAAATTTTAAAAAAAAGTAAACAAACTAAACAACTATGATTATGGTGCCTCAAAATTTCAAAAACAAAATGAGTACAAAATTAGATTGAAATGATTATGGTGTCAAACTTTAATGGGAAAGAATAATAAATATATGGGTAAATTACAAATCCATCCATGAGGTTTTCTTAAAGTACATATTGCCCCTTTATACTTTGAAAAATTACAAATACCTCCTTGTTAGCATTTTTTATTTAACAGAATTAACTTAAAAAAATGAAATTCATAATTGCTCTCCTATACAATAATAAATTACCGAAATTATTAATTGAAACATATTTCTAACGTCATTAAAAATTGTTAATTGACTTGATGATTTATCAATGAAATGGGCAATTTATTATGAAATTAGAAACCTCAAGGGGCGAAATGTAATTTTTAAAACTACAGAGGGTAATTTATATTTTAATCAAAACTCAGGAGATGTATTTGTAATTTATCCTAAATATATATAGTAAAACATGGGATACAACTCTTTGTGTGTAACTCATAACTCAAAATTTGTGAGTGTATAAGGGCTGCGCTACTCTAGTAAGAATGGTTTTGGAAAAATTGTTTTTTCTTAAATTTTGGTCTATTTTTTAAGTGGGACTCATATGTCAAGGTTGGCGGGTATTGATAGTAACGCGTTCTATGCTGAGTTGTGATTTACGTAATATATTTGATTGTTCAAAACCATTATCGGGTGAATAAGAAATTGAAGCCAAAGTAAGCTCCATAAAAATGGTGTTTTGGTGGATTTTCCAAAATTGGAAGAAGGAAAGCCTGTTTCACATTACTTGGCTAGGCTAACATTGTTGGGTTTATAAACCTTAGGTTTACAACTTGGGGAGGGCCCCCAAGAGGTACCCAAGTTTTGTGCAAGGGTAAAATTATGGACAAAGTGGAATAAACCCATTAGACGCAAAACAAACAAAAACGAGCGCCGCCGCCTTCCGTTCGGTCGAGCGGGCTGGGCTTGGGTGTGTAGTGTGAGGTTGGGTTGGGCTTGTCTGGCCCAATTCTTATCTTTTTGGGGAAAAAACATTTGAATTTTATTTTTACTAAAATTAAATTCTTACCGTTTGGAATTTGAAATTCAAACTTAATTCCGAATTGACCCCAACATATTGAAACGATGGCAGTTTGGTCCAACACACCTGTCTAGATTTTCTTCCAACCGAACAGGTCTACTATTTGTTCATATTTCAACCTGAACAGGTTCTATCTGTCCGAACAGGTTTTTACCTGTTCAACACTGTCCCAAACAGGATTTTTACTTGTTGAAATATGTTTTGAAAAGCCACCATTTCATCTATAAACAGACAGTCCCTCATTTGGATTTTGTATTCAATTTTCGTTCTTCTTCTCTGCTTTTATTTCCTGCATTTTGCTGCATAAATTCTTTGTGACAAAGAGTATAAACAAAAAGTGTGTTCGTTGGACATTTAATTTGTAGTGCTGCTACTAAATTGTCGTTGATCATTTCATCCTAAGAGATAGACGTCCATAATCTATTTAACACCTGAGAAAGGATGAATCTGTCTTAAGGAGACATTGTAAAACACTGGACTTGATCATCATTAGAAAAGTTTTTCGATAAGTATTTTCCTACTTTTATTTTCTTTCCTTCCTCCTACTTTATTTCCAATTTTTGTTTGGTTTCTGTAATTAAACAAATTTTGAAAAATCTTTCTTTTTAATTTTTTTTTCTTTTGCGTTCTGAATAGAAATTAAATTAATAAAGTGAAGATTGTACAATAATCTTAAGACAAAATTGTTTTCTTTATTAAGTCTTCATTGTATTAATAATTTCGCTTTTGAACCTTGTTTTATTTGAATCCAAGAAAATAATTTTTTGGTTTTTGTAACAAGAAAATTATTGTGTTGTGTTTTATTTTTCTGGTTTTAGTAACTAGAAAAGTAAAATTATTTTGTGTTATAACTCATTTTCTGGTTTTAGTAACTAGAAAATTAATTTGTGTTTTGGTTTTGGTTTTGGTTTTGGTTTTTTTTTCTTCTCATTTTTGTAATCAAATATTATGGCTTGTGCAACTAAAAGTAGTACTCCAAATCCGATTGCTACAACAACTCCGGTTCTTACCCAAAACCATGTTCAAGTTCCAATAAGTCATGGAGAAAAACCAGAAAAATTTAATGGCACTGAATTTAAGAGATGGCAGCAGAAAATGCTATTCTATCTTACAACTCTTAATCTTGCTTGGTTTCTCCATGAAGATGCTCTAGTACTAAAAGATGATGAAAGTGATTGGCAAGTTGTTACCGCGGTAGATGCATGGAAGCATTCTGATTTACAACCCTCTGAATACAACAAAAGAATTGTGGGATTCTTTGGAGCAAAAATATAAGACAATGATACTAGCACAAAGAAATTAAAATTGTCACCGGCTTATTTCAAAAATTATTTAAAACATAAATACAAAGAGATGACCATGGATGAACTTATTGTAAGACTGAGAATTGAGGAAGATAACCGTAAGGCTAAAAAGAGAAATGATAAAAATCTCATTGAGTCCAAGGCTAATGTAGTAGAATAAGTGCCCAAATCATATAACAAGAAGAGGAAGTTTTCTAATGATTGTCCTAAACAAGGCGATAACAATGGCAATAAAAAGTTCAAAGGAAAATGCTATAACTATGGCAAGATTGGACATCGTGCCTCTGATTGCCAACGCCCTAAGAAGGATTGCAGAAGTACAAGCAAAAAGACCACCAATCAAGCCAAATGCGGCAGAAGTCGATTACATTTTTAACGGGGTAAATGACATCAATCTCTCTGCTGTGGTGTTTGAAGCTAATTTGGTTGGAAAATCCCAAAGAGTGGTCGGTCGACACTGAAGCAACTCGACAAATTTTTTTATAATGAGGCTGCAAATGGTGAACAACTATTCATGGAAAATTTTTCTACTTCTACTATGGCTGGACAACGGAAAGTTATCTTGAAGATGACATCGAGGAAGGAACTTACCCTCAACAAAGTGCTGTGTGTACCAGACATCCGGAAAAATTTAGTTTCTAGTTCTTTGTTAAGTAAAATGGTTTTAGACTTGTATTTGAATCTGATAAATTTGTATTAATAAAGAGTGGTATGTATGTGGGTAAGGGATACATGAGCGATGGTTTTTTCAAGTTGAATGTAATGACTGCTGTACCAAAACCAATTATTAATAAGAGTAACACATCTTTTACTTACATTCTTGAGTCAAATTTATGACATGGTAGATTATGACATGTGAATTTCGATGCTTTGCATGGACTAATTGGTTTGGACTATATACCAAAGTTTGAAATTGATCCTTATCACAAATGTGAGATATGTGTAGAAGAAAAACTAACTAAGGCTCCATTTAAATCGATTGAAAGAAAAATCGAACCTCTAGAATTATGTGATCTTAATTCGTTTAAACTAAATGAAGTAAAAAGGATTTTATAACATTTATCAATGATTGTACAAGATATTGTTATGTATATTTACTTAGAAGTAAAGATGAAGCCTTGGCAATGTTTGAACTTTACAAAACTTAAGTTGAAATTCAACTTGGTAAAACCATTAAAATGGTTAGAAGTGATAGAGGTGGTGAATATGATGCACCTTTAAATGAATTTTGTGCACAACATGACATTATTCACCAAATTACAACACCTTATTCTCTACAGCAAAATAAAATTGCTAAAAGAAAGAATAGAACTCTTAAAGAAATGATGAATGCCATGTTACTAAGTTCAGGTTTACCCGCAGAATTTGTAAGGGGAAGCAATTTTGTCTACTAATTATGTCCTTAATAGGATACATCACAAAAAAACTAACAGTACTCCATATGAATTATGGAAATGTCGACCACCTTCCTACAAATATGTAAAAGTGTGGGGGTGTTTGGCAAAGGTAGAAGTTCCTATTCCAAAAAAGACAAAGATAAGATCAAAAACAGTGGATTGTGTGTTTATTGGTTATGCGCATAATAGTAGTGCATATCGGTTTCTAACTTATAAATCATAAATACCTGACATACATGTGAACACTATTATAAAGTCAATGAATGCTGTGTTTTTTTAACATGATTTTTCTCACAGGAAAGAACAGGACTTAAGTTCACAAGAAAGAACTTATGATTATACACAAAGTCAGAGACTAGTAATGGTCTCGACCAACGTGATTTTATGCATACCTGTTAGAAAATGAGCCTTAGAGTTTTAAGGAAGCAATGTCATGTCCTGAAGCACCTTTGTGGAAAAAGGCTATTAATAATGAAATTGAATCCATTATGCAAAATCATACTTGGAAATTGATGGATCTTCTATCCGGTTCTAAACCTCTTGGGTATAAATGGATATTTAAGAGAAAAATGAAGGCAAATGGTTCAATAGACAAGTATAAAGCAAGACTTGTGGTAAAAGGTTACAGACAAAAAGAAGGTCTGGACTATTTTGACACATACTCTGCTGTGACAAGAATGACATCCATGTGCATACTTATTGCTATAGCAGCATTGTATAATTTATAGATACATTAAATGGATATTAAGACAGCTTTCTGAAAAGGTGATCTAAATGAAGAGATCTATATGGAGCAACCCGAAGGGGTTATAGTGCTAGGGCAAGAAAAGAAAGTTTGTTGGCTTGTAAAATATCTTTATGGGTTAAAGTAAGCTCCTAAGTAATGACATGAAAATTTTGATCACGCTATGTTACTAATGCCCCAAATCCGGGCATGACCGGCCGTTAGCCCAAGGCACACATAAGCCTAAACATGAACCCAAAACCATAAAGAATAAATATGATGATAGTCCAGAAATAAATAAATCAACACTCAATCCAGTGACATACCACAAGTGAAAAAATATATATATATATACTAAATGGGACACAAACCGCCCACAAAATAAAATAATTCTAAATAAAACCCAACCACAATGTATGCACAAAACTCGACAAAGCAACCTAAAACAAATTAAATAAATGTCCTAGAGGCTCATGCAATTGAGTCCCTGCTACGCCGTGAGTCCACTCTAAGTCCTTCTAACACCTGGAAATGGTAAACAACTAAGTCAGCTGATAGCTCAGTGAGTAGCAACATGGATAGTAACTATAGTTTTGAAAATAGGGTTCAATTCCAAAATAAGATATATATCATAGAAACTAGATTGACATACAGGTTGGTAAATACAATCTGTTTCAAAAATAAGGTTCCACAGTTCAACACTTAAAATACTCATGTCTCACAAGAACATGATAAATGACATTTTCCACTTAAAACAGATTATAACATGAACACCAATAATTTTCTGGGTACCAAGAAAAACAAATAATATGCCACACGGTTCTCAAGGCTGTAAGCCCCGTTGGATCCAATATCGAACTAAGAGTCATCCTCAGGGTGGCACCTGGGCCTTTTCTCAAAGACGATCCGATTGAAGGTCACCTAGTTGTTTTTAAAGGTCTTTTCCTTACAATCGTTGAGCACTAGAGTCATCACGGCCCAACCCGGATTTGTTCCCTAGTGGCCAGAGTCACCACACACAGTGGAATAATTTCCCTGGACTAAATACACACATGGTCCCAATAATCAATACACATCATTTTCGCAAAACATGGTAGTTTATCATTATAAACATGAGACCAAAACAAATAGTTTACAGTATGCCAAGTTCACACATGTTTCAGAAATAATTTGATTCCATTGATAATATAATAATTTATCAAAACAGTTTAGTCTTAAAACAACAATTTAATTTTTCAACAGTTCAGGGTAGGGGAACATTTATAAAAATACGTAGCATGAAACTACTCACCTGGAAACGAAATAATATAATTCTCGAATAGAGTATGAAAGTCCAACTAGTGCCTTGAACCAATATGAAAACTACACGTCACTATTAATTTAAAAATACTAAAGAATACGAACTAAGTAACCCCAAACTAAAGCGCACTAACACAACTCAACCCAACTCGCTGTTACTCTTAAATATTACCTAAGCTCATGTTCTTCAAGGTCTAAAATCACCCAAGACATAGGTTCCAATCGAAACTTAATTAAAAGTGACTTTAAGATAAAATAGAGTTTTTTTCCAATCTATTCGCTAACTTTGAAAATTAAAAACCTACTCCACGTTGTTCGAAAAATTCTAAAACCCTCCAGATATCAACGAATATATTCTAAGTTTCAATCCCAATTGGTTTCACTTGATTTGCTCATCAAAATAATTATCTACAATTTATTATATCCAAACAGGTTGTTTTCTGCAGCACTTTAAAGAAATTGACGGTTCTCTTAATATACACGAGCAATCAATGCAAGGCCAAAAACGTATGAAACTAGACTCGTAACCGGTTCTAATGACACTAATTTGATAATTTTTGGATTTATACCCAAAGAGAACAACACTCCCGAATTTACTGTTTCGGACTGGTTTCCTGGACAGATTTGAATACCTCAATTTATATGAATTTTGACTCCCAAAAATTATGAAAAAAATCAGATATACAATTCAATATGTAATTGATCTACTGTAAAAATTTTAGTTCAAAATTCATCCGTTTGATATGGTTTTCTTAATTTTTAAAGTTCGTGATTATGTGCAGACACTACAAAAAAATACACTTTTGGCGACTAAATTTTTAGTCGCCAAAAGTCCGTTTTTAGTCGCCAAATGTCGAATTTTAACTTTTGGCGACTAAATATTTTAGTCGCCGGTTTTGTCGGCAATACGTGGTCGCGCATGGCTTTGGCGACGAAAAAACTGTTAGTCGCCAATAGACAGGTCTTCAGCGACTAAATATTTTGTCGCCAATAGTCAATTTCATTTTTGGCTATTTTACCTTTGCCGACTAAACCGTTTGTCGCCAATAGTTAATTTTTATTTTATTATTTTTACCTTTGGCGACCATTGACTTTAGTCGCCAAAAGTATATTAAAAAAAAAAAAATTTTGAACCTATGTGCTCCCAGCGAGTTTCGAACTTGCAATGTCCCCCACTACCACCCACACGCCAAACCCTATGCACAACACTCCCTCCACTATGCCAGCACATCATCTCATGAACATATATGCAATATATATTATTTATATAGTATATTAACCGCAATTAATACAAAATAATATTCATAAATATAATTTTTTTCATTCAATATATAATTTATGTTAAAAATAAATTATTTACTAAAAAAAAATTTAGGCGACTTTTGGCGACTAAAACCATTATTTAGTCGCTAATTGTATTATTTTGGGCTACTAATTTATTTATTTGTCGCTAAAAAAACAAGTTCCAATTAAAAATCAGCACTTTTGGCGACGAAACCTAATTTTAGTCGCCAAAAACGTCCACTTTTGGCTACTAAATAGAATTTTAGTCGCCAATACTCAGTTTTTAGCTACTAACTTTTTTTTTGTAGCCAAAAAGCTTGGGTTTCAGCGACTAATCTGGTTTTAGTCGCCAAAACACCTACAATCAGCGACTATTCTGCTTTTTAGTCGCCAAAAGCAGCACCTTTGGCTACTAAATTGGTTTAGTCTGCAAAAACCATGACTTTTGGCGACGAAAATTCTGTTAGTCGCTGAAAACCATATAATAGGCGACCAAAATGATTTTTAGTCGCCAATACATATACATTTGGCGACCAAATTGTTTTAGTCGCCAAAAGTCTTCATTTTGGCGACTAAAATGGATTTAGTCGCCATTTCTGCACCTTTCAGCGACGAAATTCAAATGTTTAGTCGCCAATGATGATTTTTGTTGTAGTGAGAATTTTTTAACTAAGAATAATACCCATTCTTTATATATGAATTTAACTCCTCAAATTTCTTAACAGTATATATATATACAAAATATATAAACCTACAACCTCCATGAATGAATAAAATAATAATGGAATAAGGATAAAAACAAAACCAAAAGGAAGAAGAAAGATAAAGACCCACCACACCCAAAAATTCCTTCTTGCTTGCAACCCTTCTTTTCTCTTCTTCTTTTCTCTCAACCTTTCTCTCTCTCCCGTGGTGGCTCCTGCTGCTGTTATGAATAGTATGAGGCAACCTAGGGTTACATATGTATCTACACAAAAAGGCCCTAAAATATTATCTTTATATTACTTTATTTTCTAACACATTAATTAAATAAAATATAACTATTATTATAACAAAATATACTTACTAACTTGCCCTCAATATTTAAAAAAAAAATAAAAAAATCTTGCCTCTAAATTAAATGCTTTCACCACAAATTTATTTTAAGTTTAAAAATTAATTTGCACCTTAGAATTCACCACCAAAATATTTGAGATTGTAATATTATTATTTAATTATTTACTAAATTTTTATATTCGGGTTCTCACAGGTTTAAGATAAACGAATGCGACAAATGCGTCCATGTTAAAAACACTGACAAAGGTTATGTCATCGTTTGTCTTTATGTGGATGACATGCTTATCAATGGAAGCAGTCAAAACATGATCAAATCAACTAAGAAAATGTTGAACAAAATATTTGATATGAAAGATATAGGACTCGTAAATGTTAACTTAGGAATGAAAATTGGTAAAACATTTGATGGATATGCATTATCACAAATCTCATTATATTAAGAAAACTCTTGGTAAATACATCAATGATGATGTAAATGTAGCAAAAACACTCATAGACATCAATTTTTATTTATTGAAAAATAAGGAGATGCGGTGTCTCAGTTAAAATACTCTCAAATCATTGGAAGCCTAATGTACCTAATGAATTGCGTGTGTCTTGATATAGCTTATGCTGTCAGTAAATTGAGTAGGTACACTAGCAACCTCGGAGAAGACTATTGGAAAGTGATCATTCAAGTTCTTAAATATCTAAGATTTACCCATGATCATGGCTTAAACTTTACTCGATATCTAGCAGTACTCGAAGGCTATTGTGATGCAAATTGAATATCGGATACTAAATATTCAAAATCCACTAGTGAATATGTCTTTACTTTGGGAGGCGCTGATGTTTTTTGGAAATCCATGAAACAAACATGTATCGCATGATCCATAATGGAATCTGAATTCATCACTTTAGACAAAGTAGAAGAAGAAGAATGGCTTTGCCACTTCTTAGAAGATATTCCAATGTGGCCAAAACATGTGCCTGTTATTTGCATTCATTGTAACAGTCAATCTGCAGTAGGAAGGACACAGAGTCTTATGTATAATGGTAAGTCACGACATATTCGTCGTCGACATAATACCGTAAGGCAATTACTCTCAAGTGGAATAATCTCAATAGATTATATAAAATCTAAAGAGAATATTGCAGATCCCTTAACGAAAGGTTTGGCAAAAGAGCAAGTATATAATTCATTAAAGGGAATAGGATTAAAGCCTATTACATAAGAGTCATCATAATGGTAATCCTACTTAAATGATTGGAGATCCCAAGAACTAAGTTCAAAGAGACAACTAAGTTATGTGTGACTTGCCAGAAATCACCAAGGGATTAAAAATCCCTACCCATTCCTATGGTGAGAGTGATATTTGCAACATGTGTTATATGCAGAGGTTTAAGGATAAGCTTTGCTTTTAATAATTACTTATATCTTGATTTAGGCATAAAAATCAAGACGAGTATAAGAGATACTCACAATAAGAATCACCTATATGAGTGTCGAACTGGGGCCGATTTTATGAGAATGAAGAGGCTAAATTCTCTAGAAGCACTCACGAACAACCAGGAGCGTTCAAGGCCAAAATGAACATAACTATGAGAACCACGATGTGTCAGAAGATATTTTATATGAAATCTATTGTCTTGGCTTACACTAATTGCTGAACAATTTAAGGGATCATATCCGTTGGTTAGCTAATAAGTCCGATAGGTTATCACTAAGGAAGGTTCAAGGTCGAAAGCTACTTATCCTGATGCAAGATATTTTCGATTTATACTCTCTCGAAAAATTTTGCATGTTGTTGCATTTTCGTTGTCATCAAATTCCATTCATGTGGGGGATTGTAAGAATGGTTTTGGAAAAAAATTGTTTTTTCTTAAACTTTGGTCTATTTTTTAAGTGGGACCCATACACTGAGGTTGGCGAGTATTGGTGGTAACGCATTCTATGTCGCGTTGTGAGTCACATAGTATATTTGGTTGTTCAAAATCATTATCGAATGAATGGAAAATTGAAGCCAAAGTAAGCTCCATGAAAATGGTGTTTTGGTGGGTTTTCCAAAATTGGAAGAAGGAAAACTTATCTCACATTGCTTGGCTAGTTTAACATTGTTGGGTTCATAAGCCTTGGGTTTACAACTTGGGAAGAGCCCCAAAGGGTACCCAAGTTTTGTGGAATGGTGAGGTTATGGGCAAAGTGGGCTAGACCCATTAGACCCAAAATAAAACAAACGCGCACGCGCATCACCCCCGTCGTCTGTTCGATGGGGCGGGCGGACGGGTTGGGTTAGGCTTGGGTACGAGTGCATGGTGTGAGGTTGGGTTGGGCTTGCCCAGCCCAATGCTTATCTTTTTGGGCCAAAAACATTTGAATTTTATTTTTTCTAAAATTAAATTCCTATCGTTTGGAATTTGCATTTCGGTTTAAGATTCAAACTTAATTCCGAATTGACCCCAACATATTGAAAGGTTGGCAGTTTGGTTGGTCCAACACACCTGTCTAGATTTTCTTCTAACCGAACATGTATGTTATCTGTTCAAATTTCAACCTGAATAGGTTCTATTTGTTCGAACAGGTTCTTACCTATTCAACATTGTCCCGACCAGGTTTTTTTACTTGTTGAAATCTGTTCTGAAAAGCCACCAGTTCATCTATAAATAGACAGTCCCTCATTTGAATTTTATATTCAACTTTCGTTTTTCTTCTCTGCTTTTATTTCCTACATTTTGTTGCATAAATTCCTTGTGACAGAGAGTATAAACACAAAGTGTGTTCGTTGGATATTTAGTTTGTAGTGCTGCTACTAAATTGTCGTTAATCATTTCATCCTAGGAGATAGACGTCTACAATCTGTTAGCACCCCAGAGAGGACGAATTTGTCTTAAGGTGACAGTGTAAAACACTGGACTTGATTATCCTCAGAAAATATTTTCGGTAAGTATTTTCCTATTCTTATTTTGTTTTCTTCTTCCTATTCTTTTTCCAATTTTTGTTTGGTTTCTGTAATTAAACAAATTTTGGAAAGTCTTTCTTTCTAATTTTTTTTCTTTTTGTGTTCTGTTTGTTGTTGAGTACACAAACATAAATTAAATTAATACAATAAAGATTGTATAACACTCTACATTTGTGTAATTATTTATTTAATTTTGTATGTTTTTCTGAGATGTAATTTCCAAACATTATTTGATATAACACATAGATGAATGCAGGCCTGTTGGCTCAAATCCTAGGAGAAAACTTGTCTTATTTAGGTTTATGGAGGGATTTGTAGGAGATTATTTATTTATTTAGTTTTTCACAAATCTCTATATAATTTACATCTAAACACAATTTTAATTTTTAAAAATTTGATCTGAATTTTTATATTCAAAAATCATATTAATTCTATAATCATATATGCATATTTATCTTACAAAAATAAAATAATAATAATAAATATAATTAAAAAAAATTCATATTTTAAGACAAATTCAATAAAATCATATATTTACAATTGTTAAAATCAAATCAACAAAGTGCAACTTTATAATAGACCCCGTACCCAAATTGCATGATTCAATTCTCGTGAGGTTATTAATCTGTAGGCCTGATAATTCTGTGTTTGTTTTGAAATCTTGTTTCAAGATTATTAATCCAATGGATAATTAATTTAACAAATTTGTAGGATTATTAGTAATGTGGTAAGAGTGAGATTATATATCCTGAGTTGAGAATTAAAATAAAAAGACTCTTTTGCCCTTGACTAAAAATTAAAATATTTATTATTTTTATATCATTTTATGTTTTAGAAGGCTAAAAATAATTTTTAAAAATTTAAAAATATTTTTTGATATTTATTTTATCAAATTAGTTTATATTTAAAAAAAATTAAAAAAACAAACCATACATAGCATTTGTATTTTGTATTTTTATTTTGCTTTTATTTATTTATTTATATTTTTTTTTTTCAAAACCACGTTTATGAAGAAATTTTGATAAAGTAAAGATTGTGAAGAAATATTAATGGAGACTAAAATTGGAAAAAAAGATAAATATAGTTGTAACCCTACATTCATATATTTTATTATCTAATGCAAATCAAACAATAGACAAGGGATAAGTTATCCTACTAATCCAATTGGATAGTCACACTAATTTGATGGGATTATTAATACCTACACTATTAGTCTTGTGAATCAAACATGGCCTTAGAGGATCGGGAGAAGCCTCAGTCTAAAATAGAAAGACACCCCTATAATGAATTTATGTGTCTTTGACAATTTTAATGGGCGAGTATGGAAAAATTGTGGGCAACGGGGGGATTAATCGATAGAATTAGAGAGAATTAGAGAGGTCAATGCTGACTCCATTCGTACCCTCAAAAGATTGGTTGGACACTGCAACTTGATGAATTTTTTTTTTATTACTATGTTCTTAATCAAAATGATTAAAAAATATTTGATATTTAAAAAAGTACAAATCATAATATTTTAAGCACTCAATCTCATAACTAGTCCCAATGTTCATCTCTCTCCTCTATTCTCTAACTTTCACTCTGTTCATCTTATATCTTCATACTCAACCCTATTTCCTTTGAATATATTATTCTTACATTTTATTTCATATTGAAATTAACAATGAACAGTGAAGAAAACGTTTTCAAGTGTTTTTTTTTTATATTAAAAAAAATGTATGTTTTCCGTTCATTTTCTTCATTTTTGGTCGATGGTTTTATGAAATTTGTTCAAAAATTTAGTTCCAAACAAATTGCATTTATTTGGAAACTTGTTTCTAAATAAATTTCACTTCTTCGGCAATGTGTTTTGGAATTATTTGATGTTGTTAAGTATTTCATATTCGAACAAATGTCTATCTTTGGCTCTGTGTTTTCGTACATTTAATTTTTTAACTTCTTTATATTTCAGTTCTGAACAAAAAGAACTTTATGGTATTATACCTCTAAGCAAATTACATATATTTGGAAACTTGTTTGTGAATAAATTCACTTTTGTTCAGTATCATATCCAAACAAAATGGAAATATTTGCCTCCGTGTTTTCATACATTTAAAATTTCTAACTTCTCCTAAGGTTACAACTCTCAAAAGAACAAAATAAAAAAAATAAAAAAAAGACTTCTAGTACGACACAACCCAACTCAAGCAATATCATGAAAAGCATTCAAAACAATCAATTGATCACCAAAAAGCATGTAAACCTAAGCACTTTTTTTTTAAAAAAAATATATACATATATATACATATATATATTTATAAAAAAGAAAAAAGAAAAAAGGAAAAAAATGCATCAACTAGCAAACAATTTGCTATGAAGACAAGGAAACTTACCCGGATTTCGCAACGACATGACAACAATAAAAATGTAAGACATAACAATACATAATGTCCCAAACATGCTTGATCGTTTAAAAGTCAGTAACTGAACTATAACCTTAATTCAAATAGAATAGTAGTTGTAATAGGTGTGGAACCTCAGGGACCAAAAGGCTAAGTTGTGTTAATTATCGAAATTGATTATTAACATAAAACTAAAGTAATTCAAACTATTAAAGAAAAAAATTTAAATTAATGAGTATTTAACGATCAAGAGGAATTAGGGTATTGAATAAACCTTAGCTGCATAACTATGAATATCGAACCAATTTCGGGATTTGATTAATTAAACTATCATGACCTGTCGCAACTACAAGCCCGAATGGTGTCCTCAAGAAGATTCATATAATTATGACTTAGGCATAACCTATCTTTAATGAGAACGAATTGTCTTCAACCAAGTTTAGGCACGACTCGTCTTGTTTAAGGAGTAGTTGTCCCAATCCACAATTACATGCACAATTAAAAGAATTGTATAACCATGTATTTAAAACTACAAGAATCAAATACATCAAACTCAATAGACAGAGTTGAATCTAGTACAAAAATCTATTGTCTCAAAGTTGTACAATTTGTATCAACAACCAATCCCAAAATCAATAACAAAATCAACATTACTTGGTTAGGGTTTCATCTAAACCCTAATTATGGTCTTGAGCCGCTCATGGAGAAGAGACAATCCATCAAGAATGAAGGAAACGCCATGAAGAACTTGTTGGAAATCCTCTTTCTAAGTACTAGCCATTTCTTTCCCAAAAGTTTCAACCCTAAAACCAAGTTAGAATCTCCTATTTATACTTTGCTCCTTCTTCTCCTCTTTTTTGGTCAGAATCTGTGTGCTTGCATTAAAAGCATGAACTAATTTGGTACATGTGCCCCTAGGTACACCACGAGCGGCTGTCAGGCACACCTTGGCTTTATTTTGTAGACGTGCACTCATGCACCCGACAACCTACGCCCAGGCACACCTTGAGCCTTGATATTTCAACTTGGAATTGGCTCACTTTAATTAGTTGTGCACTTTGATCCTTAATTCTCTTGATTAGACACTTTGATCGCATAAACACAACAGACCTATGTAACACACAAATTCATTAAATCTATCAAATAACAATTGATATGGACATAACTAATATAGTTTGGGGGGGCTTCGATGTATACATTGTAACACCTATCAATGCTACTAAATAAGAAAGCATGAACCTAAGCCTAGTTTAATGGCTACTAACATGATTTAAAGCAAACAAAGCAGCTAAGACATAACAAATCTAAATATGCTAAAATTATATGATGATTAAACTGGGCCATATGCATACAACTATGAAAATTAAATTAACCTAAAGATGCTAGATATTGTACATAACTAAAACATGTAAAAACAAACCAAAAATTAACAAAACGCTAACCTATATGATCATACCTGCATGCTAACACCCTAACCATTATCATCTACGCAGAACATGATAAAAACATTATGAAATTAAAGAAAAATAGAACACTTACTTCTTGGTTTGAAACAAACAGAAGAACACAAGAAAAAGGCAAACAAACTTGCTTGATTGCTTCCCTCAAGCTTTGGCTATACTTTGATCAACTTTCTTCAACCTTAGATCTACTTTAGGCTACTAATTAGCTACTATTTCAGGGTTAGATTTTCGGATTTGGAGGCTAGGGTTTGAATATTCACTCTTCTAGTTTAACTCAATAACTCAATTCAACTTTAACACTTGGAATCATGAAAGGGGGCGGCAAGAGGGTATATTTAGAGCCATGGGGTGACTGGGGGGGCTAAGAAAGGTCACCCTAGGAGTTCTTTATCGTTAACTCACAACACCTCCCGTCTAAATCGTAAAATAATTTGTGGACGCTGTGTTTTTTTGTGTATAAGGTGCATTTCCACACAGTGTTATACCAACTTGCTTTCTCACATCGATATAATCGCTACTCAATTTTTATGGAAAATTAAGAAACATTTAACAATGAAAACTAAAGTACGAGAACTAGTCCATTACAGCTAAATAATCAAGGTTCGGGAACTTAGGTATGAAAGGGGAATGTCATTAATTGATGCACTTGTAAGATCCCGGTGTCCCACATCAGAAATGGAAGGGGAGTTCCTGGGCTATAAAAATAAAAACTTGGATCCTTATATAGCATTGAGGCCTTTTCCCGGATGGTGAAACTCTAGCAGAACTCCCCAGTTAAATGTGCTTAGGTTAGAGTAATTCTGGGATGGGTAACCCATTAGGAAGAACAAATCTGTGCGGGCATGGCCCAAAACGGATAATGTCGATGACATGTGAAGGGTTGGGGCGTTACAGCACCCCCTTTTGCCCAATCAAGTGATTGCTCTCTCTACTAATATTCCATTTTATGAGATTTACACAAACTTGATTTAAACCCTATCTTTACTAACCCTTAAAACTAAGTGATTGAAATAAATCAAATATTACTTAATTTAGATCTAATGAATAAAGCCATATTTTCCATGAAAACTCACAATTTTCCATCAAAAATAGGTTTTAAATCTTAATGGCATAAACATGAACTAAATCAAGAAATATTCTTGAAAAAATTCAAAACAATCAATTTTGCACAAAAAGGCATCTAACCATCAAGTACAAGCATTATGCTATGAAGAATAAGAAACTTACTCGGATTCCACTACAACGCGTCCAACATGCAAGACACAAATTAAATAAAGTACAATGAACCTAAACATGCTACTAAACACACAAGATGCAAACCCAAACCCGACTTAAGCTACTAACATGATTTCATGCACAAAAAGTAACTACCACATAAAAATGCAAAACATGTAGAATATACAATGATTAAACTGAGCAATATGCATGATTATATCACGAATACATTACCCTAAACATGCTGTTTGTATGATTTAATCAAAACATAAATAAAGTGAAAACATGCAACTTAATTAACCAACATACATGATGCTTTATGGTAAACTAACACCTTATATATGATTACATCATGAAAACAAGACTAGAAGCTACTGAAATACAAAAAAAAAAAAAAAAAAAAAAAAAAAAAAACATAGCACTTACTCGCTGGTTTGAATCAAACCAAAGAATGCAAAAAAAAAAAAAAAAAAAAAAAAAAAAAGAGGCAAGCTTTGCTTGCTTGAAAGCTTTCCTCAAATCTGTTGCTAGGGTTAGTGTATCTCAGATTTTAGGGCTTAGGTGAAAGGTGGTAAGTTTCTTTTTCTTAAAACAACTCAAAATTTCTCTAAGTGTTCAACCCCTCAAAGAGGGGGGTTGCGTGTTACGACCCCATTCCGCCCCTAGTAGAATGGTGCCATGATGGCTAGTAATCCGAGAATACCAAAGGCCAACTTACAAAGTTCACACAATCAGAGTATACATATGGGGCTTACATGTGCGGAAGTAATAAATTTAAATCTAATTAGTCTATAAGTGCGGTGCATAAATCAAATGAAATGACATACATTTTAACATGGTTTCACAACTTGAATACAAATAAAATAAAGTGCATAATACATCTTGATCAAAAGGCTTCTCAAGCCGACATATACAAAAGACATAAACTATAAAGCTAAGAAGTATAATCTTCAAGATGTTAGCAAAACATGAATCCAAAACAATTTGCAAAATAACATCTAGGCGTCGTCGCCGCCTTTTTGCTCGTCACCTATATATATATAAAGGAGATGCTGAGCTTGGATACTCAGTGAATGATATTAGTAATAAAGGTTTGAATGAATGATATTCGAGATTTTTATCAAAACAATACATAGCATATCTTGTACAAAATCAAGGGATAAACCAAGTTCATCTATCAAGTCTTTCAAAGCTTCAAGGGATGCTTACTAGCATCAATATAATACAAGGGATGTCATTTTTGACAAAACAAGGGAATAATCGACCCGAAATCGATTAGACAACCCATTCGCACAAGGCCGTCGGTGGCAAGGGAGATATCTCAAACAAGGGTACTAGTTGCATTATAGTCCCCTAGCACTAAGGACTTTCCAAGAATGTCATCAAAACAAGGTAATACTTGATACAAAACTACGAATAATCATTCATACTTGAACAAACACTTTTTCAAAACGAAACAAGCAAAGCTTTTATCAAAACATTAGAACATAGCTTTATTAAAAATACCACTCACATAGCTCTTCGGGTGCAGGGATTAAGGCAAGAATCTAAGACCTACAAATACATGGCAAGGTCCACTGAATGTATTTTAAGAAGATAAGAAGAAATGCTCAAAAGATGGCTATGCAATGTATCCCTAAAACAAGCTTTACATGAGTGTAAATGATCTCGGCATTTCTTTCAAAACTAAGTCGAGACAAGGCAAAACATGTGCTGGGAGTTAAACACTGTTTTTCATCTCGGGAAAACATGTTGGGTACCAACTAGGTCTTGGCCAAGGTCCCAGACCTCTTGGCCAAGGTGTGGTCTCCTAGGCTTAGGTGTACATGCAAGATAGACAAAGGTGCAAGTGATCATGCAAGGTAGGCCAAGGTGAGATACGATGCTTGGCCTAGGTGTGATATCTAGGCAAGAGTGGGTCTCGACGACCACACTTAGGGAAATGAAGTCTAGAAAATCGGGGTTTCCTCTTGAAGAACATGAACATGAAGAACATGAATGCTAAAATCATAACTTGTTATTACAAAATCTGAGATTTCGTGATATGAGTTCAAAAGCATGGACCTGAGTACCCGTACTTGGAGATTTCATGAAAACAAGCACAAAACATGGATCTTGATACAAACTTTCGAATCAAAACATGGTTTTTCTTCAAGAACACATGAACATCATTTTCTCTTTCTAAAACCAAACTTTAAATCAATGCATGGCTCATGAATCATGCTAGATCATGCAATGTGATCATATATATACAAAGAACAACCAGAGAAGATCAAGATTGTAACCTCAAAACACGGATCAAACAGTTCAAACTCTAAGGATCAAGCTTGGAAATCTACTTCTCTCTCAAGAACTCCTTCTTCCTCTTCCTAAAGCTTCTCTCTCTTCTAGGGCAAAGATATATAGCAAATGATATGTTTTCTCAATAGCTTACTGACTTAACCCTCTACTGGGATACGTGGCAACGCCTGGTTGGGTTTCCTCAAAAGGTGACTGAATGACAAGAAAAGAGCATGACAAAGGGTGTACAACAAGTAAGGTGGCAACGTCACTCTGACAAGGCAAGGACCTCGGATCAAGACATAGGCTCTGGCAAGTAAGGTCTCAATGATCTCAGCTAAGAAGGATGACACTTGGCCTAGCTGTGCCACACCTCGGCCTAGATGTGCCACACCTCGGTCTAGGTCATACTAGTCCAGGAACAAGATCACTAGGTGCAAGGATCAAAGATCTAGGATGCCTAGATGATAACATCTCGGCCTAGATAATGCACATCTCGGCCTAGGTGACGCACACCTTGGCCTAGATGATGATATCCCGGCCAATATGCCAGAGTGAAGGTGGAGGTCAACCAAAGTGGTTTCAAGATGGTCCTAGGTGTAAGAGGTTCAAAGGTGTGACCTAGGCTTAACACACCAAGCAAGAAACAAAGCATGCAAGCAACACTTAGACAAAACAAATCAAGGTCTGTAAATGCAAGATTAACAAGACCAAATCATATGAATGCATATGAGCATGACTAAGACAAGGTGAGGGTTGTTACATTGAGGGTGGGTGGGGTTTTTTTTATAGGAAAGTAATAGCCTTGGGGAACACCCTAGGTCATGCTAGGGTTTCCCCATCCTTTCCTCTTAGCGCCTCCCTTCAAAAATGCGCCAATAGTTCAACTAAAAGTCAATTTCTGGGCGTCGAGGGGACGTGCGGCCGCACAATCCATATGCACCTACACCATGCATGTGTGGTTGCATGTACCTCTTAGGTATGTGTGCCATGCATGCATGCACAAGTACATGGTTTGATACCTCTAGAACCTCTCTTTGCCTAAGTAGGCTCGATTAACTATCAATTGACGTTTTTACGTAAAATTGGTTAGTGGTTTTGAAAATGTTCATAAATTTAGACTTAATCGAACTTTTCTCTCTCTCTTTCTCCTAAGTGAGACTGAAAACTTAGGTTTTGAATTAAAATGGGTTTAATAGTAAACTAGCCATTTTTGTAAATAGATGATTTTTGGCTAAAATGGGGTAACACAACAGCTTGTAACAACCTCAAGCATCTCTAAGGATAAAGTACTTACCATTTTATTATTAGGAAGCTTTCAAGCACCTGAAGTTTCAGGGTTAGTCAAAATGGGGTGTCTATAATCCTGAACAAAAGAAAATTCTGGACAGGTCACCTATACGTGTAGGCACACTAGAAATGTGCGACTGCAAAATAAGATATTACATATGCGGTCGCAGAAAAGCACATGTGTGGCCACACATTGGAAGTGCGTACATACTTGACAACCTTTCATATTTTGGGCATACCTCTCTCATCTGACATCAAATTGAGGTGAATCAAAAGCATTAGAAAGCTAACTCAAAGGGATACAAGTTTGTGTGAAATATAAATTTTTTAATTCCAGCTTTTATTATGTGAAAACAGGCCCTCAAGATGAACCGAAAACAGTAATTTTGATTAAAAATAATTTTTGATACGAAAACGGCAATACAGTAGCTCTAACAACTTCAAGCGTTTCAAAAGTCAAAATTATGATACCTTGCATCATCATGATACATTTCAAGTGCCTCAGTCTTAATGATCGGCCAAAATGGAGTGTCTACATTAATCTTCGAAACATCTATAAAGGGATCTTAATTATAGCAATTAAAAGTTTAAATTCGTTCAATCCTTACATATTATGTGCTTTAAAATGTTGCCATAGTGCTAACAACATCAAGACCACACATAATACCTAATGAGAATTAAGGTTTTAGAAAAGTCCTATGGAACACGAGTTTTTGGTAAAAATAATTAGTTTTCCATTATTCGAGCATTACAGATTTCAAGCGATCTTGACTCTATTGAGACCACGCATAATACTAAATAAAGGTTCATGGTTTTGAAAATAGTCCAACAACTATTATTTAGACATTATGTACTTAGTTGATCCAACAACATCGTTGCTAATAGGACCACACATAATACCTAATAAAGGATGAGGTTTTCAAGAAGGCATTCATCAAATGTATTTAGATATTATGTACTTAAGGTGGACCTCACAATGTTGATACCATGAGGGCCATACATAGTGTCTAGTAACATTTAAGGATACCTAACCAGAAATGCTGATGCCATCAGGCCCACACATGACTCCAAATGAAAGTCGAGGTTTTATTTTATAAACTAGTGATACAACTGGATTGTAGGACCTTTATGCTTAGCGATCATATAGTGTCGATGCCATCAGGACCTCACAAGAGTCCCAAAGTAAGAATATGTAAAAGTGAAGCCTCCATAAAAAAAATAAAAAGAGTGAACAGAAAAATAAGGGTTGATGTATTATTTTGAAAGAGGGTCCCTGCTAGTCTAGACTTTGAGAAAAAATGGCTCTTTCGATAGTACCATGGCTTAATCTGACAACTGTATGGCGATCTGAAAAGTTATTGAGCTTCAAGTGGTTGAAGTTAAGTCAACAGTGTGATAGAGCTTCAGTTCCTCTTAGTAAATCGTAGGGAAGATAGGGGAGAGGTTGTTATATATACACACAAGCTAGGAGGTCGCTCATGAGTGAGCTTAGCACATGTCATGTGAGTGAATTTAGTAGGCATCATTTCATTACATAATGTGACTAAAATAGGTTTTGGTGCATGTTAACCTATGCTCTGTACAAATCACACATGCGTGAAGTACAATTTCTAGAAACTTTTCAGTGTGCTTTTTCAAGGTCAGATAAAATTCAAATACCTAGAAAAAGTAGAGTAATAAGCAAAAAAACAAAAATAAAAATACTTTTGTATGTCTTTTGGCCTGTTGGTTGCGGAGATAAAGCCTCAATCTTCTTGAATATATATTATATTTTCCTTTTTCTTTTGAGATATCATAGTGAACTACTAGATATATTTTGACCCATCTTGAACAAAACTAGAGACACTTTTTACAATTTTGAAGCATTTCAATCGCAATGATGACATTCATTTTGCGTAGTTCTTTCTGAATTCATATTTGAATTTTTGATGTTGGTTTTGCTATTCTAATTTCCAAAAAAGGTGACAAAATGTCTTTGGAACATTTCTAGAAGTAACTGAAGCCCTTTCTTCAAGATTTTTAGAAGTTATGGACACATTGGTGACATCGATTTTTCTTCTTGAATCCTTCTTGATTTACACATATGCTCCCGGACATTTGTTTGTTTGTTTTTTTTTCCACATGCAATATACCAAGCCCTAATTGAAGATGTGAATGCAGGAATTTGGCCAAAATCGAATGTTGGTAACTATGTAGCAATGAGTTGTTTTAGTTGGGAATTTATTTTTTAGTGTTTTGGAATTGATTCTATAGCTTCAATAGATCACCTAATTTTCCATTTTAACAGTAAAGGGTCAAATTGCTCATGGAACTCATCATTTAACTAGCTAGTGTAGCTTATGACTTTGAAAATACAATTAAATAAAGGAAAACGAGAGATGAAACTTCTTTTGTTAGAGATGGGTCTTTGTTTCTATGATATGGAGAGAGGTTTTTGCTATGTCATATTTAAATCCTAGGTTGCATAATTTTTTTGTGGCAAATGTGGAGCTTAGGATTGGTGATGAGAATAGGGTGAAATTCTGGGATAATATCTAGATGGGAACATCAAGCCTTAAATCTCAATTTCCTAGGTTGTACCAGCTAAATTTAGGTAAGGAGATCACCTTGAAGATGCAGATTTTTTTGCAGAGACAGTTGAAACAAATAGTGCTTTAATTTTAGAAGGCCTCTCTTTGGATTAGAAGAAGAAAAGGTGATGAGGCTGCAAAATCTGTTGGGAGCAAGGCCATGCCTTCATTCTAATCAAAGGGATTCAATCAGGTGCAAAGCTAAGTAGTCAAGGATATTTAAAGTTGGCTTTGAGTATAACTGGTGCAAGCAAAGTTCTGGATTTGTCCTCAGTGTTCCAAATTTGGTTTGGAATAATTTTGCCCCTCCTAAGGCTAAATTCATTTCTTGGCTTGCATGGAAAGGTAGGTGTAGACACCCCATTTTTGACCGCTCTTAAGACTTGGGCACTACTAATTGCTTACTTGATGATGTAGGCTATGCTATGTAAAGGTTCGATTTCTTTGGAAAGGAGAGCGTCAAATCCAAACCTCACACCCCATTTTTGGACCAAAAAGATTTTAGATCTTAAAACCCTCTCTTTCAAAACACTTTAAAAAAAAAAAAAAGGGTTTCTACGATGTTCTGAGACTCGCATTTTGTTAAATGTTGCGCTTTTCGGTAAATCGAGCAAGGACAAAGTGAAAATGAATGAAGGAGAGTTGAACTCTTTGAAAAAATCTTTAGAATATCTTGGTTAGAGGTTTGGAGTTAAAGAAAAGAGGAGGAGAGAGAAGAAACCCAGTTGGGGAAGAAGTTGGGCATGAACTGTTAAGAGATAGTCGAGCAGCCCTTGCTAAATCAGGCCTATCTATTTGTGCACTTGGATTTCAAATATGAAGCCACCACCATTGGAAAGAGGACTTCCGGGGCTTCATTTTGCATTCAAGAATCTCCTAAAACCAAGGCCAGATGAGAGAGATATGGTTGGTTGAAGTTAGGCATCAATCCGGTTGGACCGAAACTGAGCAGTCTTTACTAAAAGAGGGATATCTCTTAGCACACATGGAATGTTGATGTGAGGTTGCCACCATTGGAAAGCTTACTTCCGGGGCTTCAATTTGGACACAAGAATGACCTGAAAAGGAGTCCACATGAAGGAGTTATGCCTGGTTGAAGTCAGGACCAGGGACTAGTTTTTGCTGCCGGCCTCTATGGGAGTGTGCCGGCCACAAATGGAGCATGCCAGCCATATGCCTACCCAAAATGATCCTTGTCGGCCAGTTGAAGTGGCCGGTCGGCCAGAAATGTCCAGAAAGCTTAGAAATTGCAGATATTTCTCCTCCAGCTGTCCTACACTGCTCCAGATATTTCTAGCCTCAGATATTTCGACCAAGGCTTGTATTTTGCTATATATTGAAGCTATGTCTCTCATTGGAGGAGGTTGGCAAGTTTGGGAGCTTCTCACATTAAAATCCCTCTCTCTGTGCAAATTTTCAGAGCTAAAAATTCTCTCTCTCTCTCTCTCTCTCTATTGTGCTATATTGTGCTTGAAAGTGGTTTTTCTTCACATATTTGCATACAACCCCTTAACCAAACACCCCTATCTTGGAGCTGAGGTTTCTTAAGGCTTGTTTGGAGTTCTTCAAGGCTGGTTTTGGCTCAGAAAATTGCCATCTTGCTGCTGTGCTTCAAGGGTAAGCCTCTTCCCCTTTTAAGCTTATTTTTGTACATTCTCTTGGCCACCTTTGCATGCTGTTTTAGGCCTACTTGTCAACTACAAAAACCTTTATTTTGAAGTGTTTAAAATGGTGGTTTGAGGCCCTTTTGGAGTGAGGGGTGGTCCACCCTCTTTTGTAGCTTATTTGCTAAGCTTTGTGCCATTTTTCAAGCTTTTCAAACAATCTCTTTTTGGCCTTAAAACCACTAAATTACAAAGGAATTTCAGTGGTAGAAAACTTGTTTTGAGGTCCCAAATAGGAGGGGGTGGTCTCCCCTCCTTGTTTCTCCATGCTATGCCTAGTTAGCCTTACAAAGTAGGGCTGATCGCGGGTCGGTTTTGGCCGGGTGCGGGTCAAAACCGACCCGACCCGCACACGTGCGGGTTGAAGAAAACAGACCCGCGACCGCCCGTGGTGCGGTTCGCGGTTTGTACGGGTGGGTCAGTTAGTTGTGCGGGCGGGTGCGGTTCGGTTTGCGGTTTGGGCTCCACATCTGATTCACCATTTTTGTTTTCAAATTTCTACTCAAGTTTATAAATCAAATAAATACAGTCTTATAAACCTTATTATAAATGTGACCTACATGCTACCAATTTTAAATTCACAATATATAGTATATTTTGGAGATAAAAAGTCATGATAAATAATATTTTTGAAAAATATATTCATCTTTTGAAAAGAGAGGAAAAAAAAAATAGAATCCCAAATTAATTTTATAATTTTATCATAAATTAAAAGAAGCAGATGAGAAGCAGATACACAAGACCAAATCTGGGTTGAGAAGAGCAGCATAGAATCCCAAATCTATTCATCATTTAATTTTATAAAAAAATAAATTAAAATGAAAAAAGACCAAATACACAAGACAAAAATCTGGGTTGAGAAGAGAAGCAGATGATGTACTACTAATTTCAAAAATCTGGCACACCCAAGTTTCTTTCTGCAGATCCACATCTAATTTCAAAAATCGAATGAAAAAGAGAGAGAGAGAGAGAGAGAGAGAGAGAGAGAGAGATCGAACCGGTTGCTGCTGCCGATCGCCGGTTTCTGCAGATCCACACCCAAGTTTCTTGCTGCTGCCGATCGCCGGTTTGCTGCTGCCGATCGCCGGCGTCTCACCTCGCCCCCGCTGCTGCTGCTGTGCTGCTAGGGTTAGCGGCTGCTGCTAGCTAAGAAAGAAGGGAAAATAAAGTAATGAAAAGGGGGAGAGAGGAGAGGAATAGACGGGCTAGGTATGGGTGGGCAAACAAATAACTTATTTGTTTATTTTGTAAATAAACAAAAATATAAAAAAAAATAATAATAATAATAATAATACGCGGGTCGCGGGTTGCGGTTTGGGTAGGGTCAGAACCGCAACCCGACCCGAACCCGATTTTTTTGCATAATTCTTGACCCGCACCCGCCCACCTACCTACATCGAAACCGCCCAAAAGGCTGCGGGTAGGGTAGGGTCGGGCGGTTTGTGCGGGTGGGTGGGTTCTGTGCCCAGCCCTATTACAAAGTAACATGTTTTTGTGACTTGTTTTATCTTAGTTTGAGCATGTTTTAGGCTTTATTTTAATATGTTTAAACTGTGTTTTTGGCTAGCTTGGCCACTTGTTGCTTGCATCTTGCATTTGTAGTGTAAAATTGCTCACTAGCCTAGTGTACTTGATGGTTTAGCCTATTAATCTAGCATGTGTATGCTCCACTCCAGCATGTTTTTGGCTCTGATTTAGCATGCTTTAGAACTATTTTGGGTGGTCTTGGCCTTTTGAGGCTTGCTTTATATAGCTATAGTAGAGTTGGCCTTTACTTGCTTTGTGATTTAAGGTTTCTAACACGGTTTGCTTGGGTTGTTTGCATGCCATAGCATCATTTAGCATGTGATTTTAGAGCATATGTCACTGTCACGCACTCACATTTATCACTCTTTAAATGCTTTTGAGAGTTATGCCTTATGCCTTACTTGTGAGCCAATTTGTGTGCATGTTTGTCTAGCCTTTTGAGCTTCAATTCCAGCATGTTTAGGCCACTGATTTGACATGATTTAGGTCTATCCATAGCTGGTTTGGCCATTTGATTTTGATATTGCATGCCTCTAGTGTAATGCTTGTCACTAATTTCAATGCCTTTGGCCCTTAACATGTTGTGCATGCGTTGCTTGCATGGTTTAGTGTCTTTAGCATCTCATTTCAGCACTGAAATGTTTGCCATATCACTCCATTCTTCACTTGTTGCTCTGCTTTGAAAGTGGTCTTGAGCCCCTTGTTGGCTTGGGCATGAAATTGAGGCTCTCATGCCTAATAGTTTTAGCTTTCTCTTGAGGGTTTCTACTAACCAAAAGCATGAGACTTCTTTCATGCTCAAGGTGCTTGTGGCTGAGGCCATCTTTCCCATTAGAGGACTTTCACATTGAACTAAACCGGTTAATGAATGACTCAGTAACTTAAAATGTGTAAACAAGAATTGAATCAAATAAAACATGACTAAGATAAGCATGTTGTTTGCATTGCATGTGTTTGGATCAGACATTAATCCCAACACAAGAAATGTGGAACGTTTCGTACTCATAGTGATGAAACGTGTCACATTTCTTGGTCGCCAACACCCTTGATCAGGCATGATAGGATGGAGGTATTTTGAGTCTTATGTTTGCATTCACTAAGCTTGCGCAAGCTTGATTTTCGGGCCATCATGCATTGAGATGCTTGGTTGGTGGCTTGAGAGTCGAGTGCTATACTCCTTTGAGCTTGAGACATGATGAGGAGTGCGGCAATGCATACATATTCTTGCAAATACATTGCTCTGCCTCTGTTGTCCTCTGTTGCAGCAAAACCAGAAGCCTGGAACAGTAGGTGGCTGACCGGCCAGTTCAAGTAGCCGACCAGCCACTTTTTGTGGCCGACCGACCACCAGTTCATTTTTGTGCAGAAGTAGTCTTGTTTTGGTGCAGAAACAGTGTGGAAGTTGGTTCGATGTTCAGAAGCCAATGCAAGTGCAAACAGAGGCAATTGACGGCAAAGTAATGGATTTCTGGGATGACGCCAACTGAGCATGCATGTCTCCTTCATCCGCGAGGCCGCTTTGTTGCTTTGTTAGCTAGTTGTAGCTAGTTCAATTAAAGTGTTGTAATATTCTAATTAGCTTAGCATAGTTAATTAGTTGGTTTGTAATAATTAGCTTAGCTTAGTGTAGCTTAGCTATTTATTCGGACCCTTCATCGCAAGGGCACAATGTTGTAATAAGGATGCATGTGTGTGTGCATGTCTTCCAACCCCACTTCTTTCTCCCTTTTACTTAACCGCTTTCGATGGTTAGTTTTAGGGCATTTTTTCAATTAGCATACCTTATGCTTGCATGCGTGCATCATTCATTTGTCTTGCATGCACCAGGCTCGACGCATCATACAAACTGTATCGTATTTCTATACACTTACTTGAATACTTGTTTCAAAGCATGTTATCAAGTGTTGCATTCATATGCCATCTTAGATAGTCGGGCCTATTTTAGTTGCATTTTTGCATGTGTTGCATTAGGCATCTTGTATAGTTAGGATCATGCATGATTTCTAACTAGTTTTCTGTTTTGGCTCGGAGTACACTGTAAGTGTTTACACTTTAGCATACTTGCATGTGTGTAAGTGATTTCCATGATAGCGTGATTGCCATGATAGCATGCTTGCTATGAGGCTATGTGCTTACTTGCTTAACTACATGAATGCTTGTGGATAAAGGCTTGATTGCCTGAATTAGGACAATTCGTTAAATGTGAGTTTTAAGCCCACTTTGCAAAGTGGCAAATCATCATGTTTTTAAGCCCACTTGAGGGTGGCAAATCCGCGCTTTAGCCTACTTGCGAGTAGCACTTTCAAACCATTTTCGAAAAATAAACATAAGTTGTCTTGTTCCAATTCTCGTGATTGAGTCTATACTTGTATGCTGTGTGCATCACATAGTAAGTTAGCTAATAATCGGAATAAGAACACATAAGGTTTTTAAAACAACATATCATGCTTAGTAGAGGCCGATTTTTTGATCGGGCGAGCGGGGGTGCTCATTTCAGGACCTTCCTCTCTCGTACCCAAGTTCCCGAGCCGAGGCAACTTTGGTGATGATGGACACGTGGCCTTAAGCATGAGTCAGGGTTTTCTAAATTTCCCAAAACAAAATATTTAGGTGGCGACTCTAGAATCTGACAAAGCAGTTCATGTTTGGCGCTTTTTGATAAAAATCAATTTTCCAAAACGATTTGCCGGATTTGGACTCTTTGGTGATTTATCAGTCTTACATTGCACTTTGTAAGATTAGATTCAGAACCGTGACAGGAGTCTGAACTGTAGTAGTAAGACCAATTCGCACCTTCTCCGAAAGGGGGGCGCGCGAAAAAAGTCGGGCGCTACAGTAGGCTGAAAATATCTGCATTCCTTAGTAGAATTGGAGCTTTGAGAGGTAATAAGTGTTTGCCCTGTGTATTGTGCAAAGCTAATGGTGGAAACTTCTAATCATCTTCTTTTGTCTTTCTCTTTTATGTGGCATGTTTAGTCAAACATCATGTCTTGGTGGGGAATTCAGTGGGTGATACCAGGATCTATTGAAGATTTGATGCAATGGTGGTTGGGGTGGAAGTTTAGAAAAAAAGGAAAAGAAAGTTTGGAGAGTTGTTCTTATTTCTGTTGTTTGGTCCTTGTGGATATACAGAAATGATTGTATCTTTAACATCACTCAACCTGCCATTGATGATTTGTGTGAGTTAATAAAAATTAGAGTGGTCATGTGGTTGAAGTCTTATAATATGGGGTGTTTCTACTCCATTCAAGAGATTGTTTCAAATATAAAATGGATGAGACAAAACCTTTAAGGCTTGGAGGAGGTAGGTGCTTGCTGAAGCTTGAAAAGATGTTGTCTCTTGTTTGAGGTTGCTGGGGCTCTTCCATGGAGTTTTTAGTTGTATTATGGCTGCATTATGACTGTGGTTGGTTTCTCATCAACTTGATGGTGTGCTAACAAATGTTTAGACATGCATTTAGGTGCCAACCTAGTTGGGATCCTTATGTTTGCTTTGATGTTGCCTATTAAAAAAAAAGAAGGCGCAACAGAGCAGTATTGTGGTGGCAGCAGTAATATGCATTATAGTTGTTGATTCCTCTCCAACCTTTGTGGTTGTGCTAGCTCATGATTGAGCTTTTTGCACTTCCCTTCTTTATTGATATAATCTCATATGAAATGTATGTTCGTTATCAATAAAATTTTCTTTTTACTGCTAAAAAAAATAAACAATGAAATGCGTCAATAGTGGTGGTAATGTGATAATGGGAAGAGTTGTTAGGTGTATTGGTCGGAGTAGGTAACCGGAGGAGATGAGTCATTAGAGAAGGAATGGGAGAGTTGTCAAAAAATGGTAGCTAATGATTTTTAATAGAAAACATGAGTGTTTTGGGAAGATGATAAAAAGTGACTTTTTGACTTTTAATCAAACTTTTGGCTTTTCTAGACAAGTAATTTGGGAAGTTGGTAAAAAGTTACTTTTAAATTTTTTGATTAATATTTGTTTATGATGTCAAATCACAATAAAATGACCAAACTACTCTAATTTAATTTAAAATATTTACAACTTCACCTATGTAGCATATTTTGACCCATGAGGGATATAATTATAATTTTACTCGTAACTGAAAACCAACTTCTCAAATGTCTTTAAATATAAAAAAGTTAACTTTTAATTTTTGTTAAAAATTAAAAAAATGGCTAAAAATTAAGTAGCCAAAAGAGGCCATAGTTTTTGAAGAGTTGCTAGCTATGGTTGTCACTGGCCAATTGTATCTGCTGCTGACTAACTTTAGTCAACAACGACTAGTAGAAGCCAGCAGTGCAAGAAAATTTGAAATTGAGGGCTTCCACAAAATGGCCATTTTTTAAACTACAAATATGGTTTTTGTAACAATTTAAATTACTTGCTTATAGCTTGTTTGTGTCAAACTGTTATTGTTTAGTGTAATTTATTGTAAATTAAAATCTAAAAACAGAAGACAAGCACCTCTTACAAAACTTTTAGAAATTAGCTGTTTTTAGCCTATTTAAATAATTTTTGCTTAATAAACTATAAAGTAAAAGTTGTAATAAACAATGAGCTGCTTATAACCCCTTACCAAATAATTTGGCACAGATTCCGCATACTGAAATAAACTATAAGCAACTCATTGTTTGGTGCAATTTATGTTTACATCTTATTAAGAAAAAATAATTTAAATAAGTTAAAAAGTAATTAATAATTTAAAAGTTAAAAGAGATAAATATTTTTAACTTATCATCGATTTCCACTTTATAATAAGCTAAATGAGGCCAAACTCTTTTACTTTTAGCAACCGGTACAAAAAAAAAGAATTTCGGCTTCAAATTTTTAAAAATGATTTTTTGAGTTTTTAATTAGTATTTTTATATTTTTAGTGATTTTTTAATATTATTTTAATCACTTTTTTTTTCTCTTAATATTTTAATATTTTAAGTTCCACTTGATCTTGATATATTTAAAATATATATAATTTGTACACAATTTTTTTAAAATTTTATTAAATACAACAAAATATGAAAATATATTATTATTATATTTTTTGATATTTGGTGAATATTTAAAAAAATTACGAAAATTTTACCTTTTAAATATATTTACATTAGGTATATCTAAAAAATAAAAAATTTACGTATTTATTGAAAAATATAAAAAATTCAATATTCAAAAAAACAATATAAATCAAATAGGGTGAATTTTTTTTTCATTCTTCAATTTTTGAATCAAAATAATTTATTTATTTATTTATTTTTTAGTTACATCGGAAATGAATCAAAGTGATCATGTCCATGTTTTTTCAATGAAAATAATTAATCGGACCCCACATCCCACTGTAACTCAAATCCGTCCATGATTTCACCAGTCATTAAAAATGAATTTGAGGCACATACCCATGTGCAACCTCTCTCTCTCTCCCTCAAATTCATTAAAATTTAAAAATGAATTTGGAAAGTTAACTATTTTTTTTTTTAGATTATTTTAATTTTTAATTATTTTAATAGGTTAAAATTTTTATATTTGTAAAAATAATCATATTTTCTTAGCTAAATGTAATATTTGTGAAAAAAAAAATAATTATAGATTTAATTCGACATTTTATCTTATTAACTATTTAATCTATTTTATTCTTTTTGTAAATTTTAACCAAAAATAAAAAATAAAAAATAAATAAAAATAATAATAATAATGCTAAAACCCGCCCAACAGGGCCTATATATATAGGACATTTCTGAGACAACTTTTTCTACACCTCGTCCTTTTGTTTGTTAAACCATCCGGGGTCGAAATCCAGGATGGGTTTTATATTGAAAGCTGTGTTTCTCTTTCTCTCACTGTTTCTGTTTTCATTACACAAAACAAAGGCTGAGCATTACAAGAATGCTACCAGTTCCATAGCCAGGAAGCTTGCAAGTGGGTGCAATTATTTCCAAGGCAAATGGGTATACGATTCTTCATATCCTCTATACGACTCCTCAACCTGTCCCTTCATAGATCCAGAATTCAACTGCCAAAAGTACCGAAGGCCTGACAAACTCTACCAAAATTACAGGTGGCAGCCCTTCTCATGTAACCTACCAAGGTACAAAAAAATTCACTCTCTCTCTCTCTCTCTCTCTCTCTCTCTCTCCACACTCTCTTTCTTTCCTCTCTAAAATGGGTGTATGCATAAAAATGGTGCAGGTTTAATGGGTTGTATTTTTTGGAGAAATGGAGGGGGAAGAAGATCATGTTTGTGGGTGACTCACTGAGTTTGAACATGTGGGAGTCTTTGAGTTGTATGATTCATGCATCGGTGCCAAAGGCTAAATACACAATCATCAGGAGAGGTTCACTTGGTTCGGTTACATTTCAGGTATGAGTTTGATCTTTTTGCTCTACCCAATTTTTTTCACCTCAGTTTCTCACTTTTCGTATTAAATTTAGCAAAAAATCATTGCTTTGTACAGTAAATGCACGTCTTGTCTTTCACTCTAGCAATGGTAAAGTTTCTATTCATGCATATTAAATTCTATAATTTCAAATCCAATCGTTGCTATTTAATTATGATAATTCGTTGGACTAGACTAACAAAAAACTAAGGTGAGTTTTTGATTGGTTTTATAGTGATGGTTATAGTGGGAAAAGCGGACAGAGAAAGAGGGAGATAAATAAAAAGAAAGTGAAAATTTAAGCCAAACCCGATCTCAAACATGACCATTAAGCCTCCAGCTCATTTGATCACTAACTTTTGTAAACTTCTATGCATTTAATTGCCAGTTGTGTTTTGGCCTATTGCTTTTCAATTTTGAAAAGTATCACATTACATTCACTTTTGACAAAGTTGTTGCGATTAGATTTTGAATTTGTGGAGAAAGCATGAAAAATTATCATTTTTTTAGGCAGCAGAAAGATGTGTAAAATCTTGTTTTGTTTAACAAACATGGAATTAGAAAGGCAACATTGGATTTGAAACTTGACAGTCAAGTTGATAAACTACTGATACTAAAGTCCGTCCTTTTTTGCACTTTAATTTTAAGTTAGTTGGATTTGAATTTTAACACACTGTTGAATTGGGATGCCTTTTCTCTTTTTTTCTTTTTTTTTTGATAAATTACAAATATATCCTCTGAGATTTGCTTAAAATACATATTATTCTGTATGTTTTGAAAAATTATAAATAGTCTCTTGTTAGAATTTTTTATTTAGCAGAATTAATTAAAAAAAATAAAATTCATAATTGTTCTCATATACAATAATACAATTACTTAAATTATTAATTGAAACATTTTTATAATATCATTAAAAACTGTTAAATAACTTGATGATTTATTAATGAAATGGACGATTTGTTATGAAATTAGAAATCTGAGGGGGTGAAATGTAATTTTCAGAATTACAGAAGACAATTCGTATTTTAATCAAACCTTAGGGAATATATTGTAATTCATCATTTTCTTTTCTCTCTGTTCTCTTTTTCTCTTTTTATTCTTCTCTCTTTGTTTTTTTCTTTGGAAAAAAAAAAAAAAAGTTGGATTGTAGTAACAAAATGAATATTAAAATTTTAATTTTATCAATTTAAATATTAAAATTTTAATTTATTTTCAATCTAAATTATTTATCTATTTCTATTAAATAAAACTGACGAAAAAAATATTATTGTAGCCATTAAACTTAATCATTATTCATTGAAATAATTTTTTTCTTCCGTCGGTTTTGTTTAATGAAAATAAGTTGATGATTTATATTGAAAAAAAGAATCTATGATTTAAATTGATAAAATAAAAATTCAAAATTTATTTTATTATAAGAGCAAAATTCTGGAATTTTTCTTGTAATTTTTTGTTTATTTTGTTTTTCAGTTATGAATCTATAAAAGTTAATTTTGAAACTTTTAAGCAATATTCTCAGTGTAAGAATATCACAAAAACAATCTTTTGTTGTGTTTTTGTTTTCTTTATTTTACCTTTTATTTTTGTGTTTCGTGTTTTTTTCGAATGAAGTTTTAAAGCATCAATGCCTCTATTAGGTTTGAAGTTTTTAAAATTAGTTTCTAAGTTTTTAATTTTTAATAATTTTTTTTAATATTTCAATAAAATTTTATTATTTTAGATTTACTTAATATATATACACTTAAAGGTATAAACTTTATAAAAAAAATTAAAAAAATTCTTAAATAGTGAAACATACAAAAAAATTAAAAAAATAGTAAAACATACAAAAAAAATTAAAAAAATTCCTAAATAGTAAAACATACAAAAAAATTAAAAAAATTCCTAAATAGTACATTTTCATTTTTATTTTGCCTTTGTTGATTTATCTAAGGCATTGTTTAGTTTGTATCTAGAGATACAATTTTTAAGAAAAAATCTTAAAATTTTGTTTGATTAAAAATTTTTGAAAAAAAATTCAAAATTATTTTTTCTTTCTACTACATATTAATCAATCATTTTTTTTCTCTCCTCTCTTTCTCTCATATCTTACACATCAATCAATTACTTTTTATCTCGCACCCATATATTCAATTAAAAATAAAAAAGAAAAAAAATTAAATAATTCCAAACTCCAAAACTATTCTCAAAACATACAATCAAACAAATTTCGAATTTTGTAAACTCTTTCAAAAAAATTATTTTTTAAAATTGTTTCATAAATACAAATCAAACATTGCTTATGATTTTCTGAAATATTTTATTTTTGAAGTGAGTCTAGATTTGATGAATCTAAAAAATACAACTTGAAAATTGAAAAATTATTTTTTTATAATGTTAAAAATTCGACTATAATTCTCTAGTATTTTCCAAAAATGGAGTTGTTTATGTAAAAATATTTTCTTGAAAAAATTCAAAAAGAACTCAAACAATTTTCTTTTTTATTTCAAAAAAATGAAAACATAAAGAAAATACAATCAAAGAGGCTATGTGTCAAACTTCTGTTCAATCCTTTTTCCTGCAACCACCTACATGTCATGGTTATCTCGAGTGCATAAAAAGATATTAGAATGACAACAACACATTAGAGAAAAGACAAAAATAAAAAATAAAAGGCACTTCCAATTGGATCCCAGATGTAGTGCGAATATAACACAAATTTCTATTGATCTAAAATGGTCGGGTCGACATCAGCCAGTTGGTTTGTCTAACACGTCTGATTTAGTTTTATTTTTTTTAAGTTAAAAAAAATTATTTTAGTTTATAAGGTTAAGCTAAATTAATATTTTTAATCTGATATATTAATAGCCTATACTTTTAGTCTAGTTCAGCTCTGCTTGGTCATTATTAAATTAATTAATTAATTATAATATATTAAAATATATTTTTTTTTGTTGAGATCTATACTTTATTGCTATTAATTTTATTAAAACTCATATTCGTAGTGATACGTGATTGAATTTATTTAAGAAATCTTTCAATTTATAATGATGTTAATATATTTATTTAAGAAATATAACGTGTGATTGAATTTAATTATAAAATGTTTTTGTTTTAACATATAGTTTGATGGGCAGACTTGAGATTTATAATTATTTTTTAGGTTAGATTGAACTTGGGAAAATATAGACGCTCAATGTTAGGGTCAGGCTTAGGTAGAAATAAAATCCCCTATTATATAGTATCGGCCTAGCCTGAACCCGGGCCAGCCCGACGAATGTCCACCTTTAGTCGTCAATACATTTTTGAAATATGAGATTAATTGTTTCGGACCAATCACAATCTATGTATTATTCACCTACTTTTAAAAAGGTGAACAAATTCATTTTTTCGAGATGTAGTTCAAGTTGTCACGAGGGAACACTTAGGCCTCGTTTGGAAACCCTCCTTTTTAGCCAAAAAGTCAAAAAGTTACTAAATTAGCCAAAAAGCCAACAACTCATACCAAAAAGTCAAAGATTCACTTTTCTCTCTACTTTTTGCACATCTTTTCGTAAAAAGTCAAAAAGTCATCCCAAACATACTAGTTTTTTTTAGCTCATGTTTTAGCCAAATAGCCAAAAAATTATTAAATTAGCCTGTTCCCAAACGAGTCCTTAGGTGCACTTAAAGTGAAGTTTGAGGATTGAATTTGTGTGGTGTTGACCTGTTGCGACAATCTAACTCTACTAACTTATTAACATTGAAGACTTTCAATTTTTATCCAACTGATCATGGAGATGACATTTAAGGTTAAGTTTGGCAACTCTAAAGTAATTTATCTTTTTGTCGTTTTATCTTTTTTGCATCACATCATCTTTTTATTTTTTTATACATCTTTTCGTAAAAAGATAAAAAGTACACTTATTTAGGTCATTTCAAACAACCCCTAAGTGTTAAGGTAAGTAAAATTTTAAGTTCAAATTTATAGAGAGACGTTGCTTTACATTATAATCTAATTATTAACAAATTAATCATTATCTTGTGGAAAAAAAAAAAAAAAAAAAAACTAATAATAGGACTGGCCCTAGTGCAAGGCGTGTTTGACTTGGTTGCCTTACGCCCACAAAGTTTAGCAAAATTAAAGGTCTTCCAACTAATTTTAGGCCTTATTACATTAGTAGGTTAAAAATTAAAATATTGTCCAAATTAAAGGACCCTATAGATTATGTAATCTTAATTAGTTATTTCTAAAATAATATTTAACTGATACTTTATTGTGTGTAGTTCAATTTTTATGTTGGTATTATAACTTTTAATTTTATTTAATTTATTATTTTTATTTTTAGAATGGATTATGTTTTTTCTTGGTGTAAATTGGTTTCTGTTAAAGGGATTTTAATTTAAGGTGCATTGTATTAAAATTTTATAAAATAAATGAAATGTAACATTTTCATAGTAGTTGGGGTCCCTTAACATTTTCATAAAGAAATCTCTTTTCCTTTCAGCTCTTCACAAAAAATTATTATTATTATTATTATTATTATTTTCTTTTTCACAGAGAAATTTCAGCACTTTAAAATGAAATTTTGTAAAGAAATTTCAGCTTAATATTATTGAGCTATCTTAACAAATAATATATATATATATATATTGGATCTCTTCTACTATTCAAAGTTAGAGAGTAATGTTTTATTAATTTTTCCTTTGTTAAATTATAAAACAAAATGATCATATTTTTATAATTTTGAGTTTTTCAAATGATTTCTTCATGTCTTGATTTATATAAGTAAATTTAATGTATAACTTTAGTGATTATATATGTCAGTAGAATTTTTTGTAGGTATTAGCAAATAAAAAAAAAAAGAGTTGTACGTACTTGCTATTTTATTATTTTTTTCTACTGAAATGGGAAAAAAAAAAATTATATTTTATTTATATTTGTGTTACTTTTTTGTTTTTCTTTTTATTTTAAATTTTTATTTAAATGCAGTTTAGATTTTATTTCAAAAACTCGCATTGGCCTCAACAAGTCAAGACAGGCCCCGAGTAACACGTAGAAAAAAAAAAAAAGGAAAAAAAAAAATGAAGAAAGAAAGAAAAAAGAAAAGGTTGCGAAAATCAAGCAATGTACCAAGGTGTTGTCATGGTATGGTGTATATCACCGTCATTGACACGGTAATGAAAACTGGACCTTTAAAATTTTGCAAGAAAAGAAAAAGGACTTTGGGGTCACTTTAATAATGTCATTTTCAATGGAAGAAAAAGTCACGTAGCCGAAAGCGACAATATTACGTGATTGGATATTCGATTCTCCTAGACTTGTTCGAAACTGGTTTAGGTGACTTAAATTGAAAACCCAAGGGTTGGGAGACTTTGATAAGATTTTGGAGTCCAGACTTGTTCGAAACTGGTTTAGGTGACTTAAATTGAAAACCCAAGGGCTGTGAGACTTTGATAAGATGTTGGAATATAATCTGTGAGGTCTAGGTTTTACTTTCTTCGGGGTTGATATCATATCTTTGGGTTGACATCATATATGATTGGTAAGAAAAACTTTTTAAACTTAGGCAAATCGTATCTAATGCTAAGAGTATGAGTTAATATGTACTTGTATGTGAGTTCGTGATTTATCGTTACATGATTGAGTAATCCTATATTATATAACAACCACCTAAAGGTCATCTCTAGAACCTCAACTTCTTATAGAATTTAACCTTTGAGATTACCCCTATGTGGTTAGGCCTTTTGGCTTAAATTAAATAGTTCAAATGACTTGACCAACGTGATACAATGCAAATATCTCTCCATTATATATTTGAAAAACAAATGCAGTGTTCGGTAGAATTTTAGAATTATGATTTGAGAATAGATTTGTATTTTGAGTTTGTGAGTTTTGAAATTATGATTTGAGTGTGAAAAATTTATTTGGTTATGAGTTTTGAAAAGAGTTTTGAATTGAGTTTGAATTGAGTGATGTGACATATGATATTTGATACAAAAACTTACAACTCATAACTAAACACTCAATCCAAAATTCTATTTAAAACTCATTAAAAAAAAAAAAAATCCACAAATATTTATTTTTTGTAATATATAAATAACAGGTGCAAAAAAAAAAAAAAAAAAAAAAATCGAACACTGTTCCGGTCAACCGGTGGGGCGTCTGGTGGGACGACTAGTTAGCCCCCAAATTTTTCTGGATTGGAAAGAGTTTTCAAAAGTGAGTGAAAATAATTTTTGAAACGCTAAACAAATACCATACTTAAAAGTAAGGGTGTGTTTGTTTTGAAGGATTAGGGTGTGGGTGTTTGTTTCAAAAGTTTTGCTCCGGACTAATTGTCCTCTCGGACTATTAGTCCTATATTTGTGGGGCTATCTTATCCCATGGGGGGTGGGGGGAGGGGATAGAAACCATGGGATAACTCATCCCATGTGATTAGACAATGAAATTACATTTTATTAATTTCATTATTTAAATTTTAATAGATGTTTTATTTTATTTCATTATTTAATTATTATTATTATTTAAAATAAATTTATTTAAAATTTTAATTAAAAAATAACATATATTTTTATTTTTATTTAATTTATTTAATTTTTAAAAATAAATTTATTTAATTGTGCAAAAAATAAAATAAAATAAATTTTTATTTAATCTAGCTAAAAATAATTAAAATATTAAAGCTATGTTTAATATTGTTATTACTTAGTAAATAATTGAAAATGATAAAATAGTCATTTGAGCATTTTTCCTTTTCCATAATATCCCAAACAAACATCGGATTTACTAAAAATAGTCCAATTCAGACATCTAATCCCATGACTAAATAAAAATATAGGATACAAATCCAGTCCAACCAAATAGTCCGGGGACAATGTATCCCAAGGACTAATAATCCGATGGATTACAATCCCCCCTTATCTTGTTCCGGTCAACCGGTGGGACGACCGGTGGGACGTTTAGTGGGACGACTAGTTAGTCCCAAAATTTTCCGCATTGGAAAGAGTTTTCAAAATTGAGTGTGAAAATAATTTTTGAAAACGCTAAACAAATACTACACTCAAAAGTAAGTGTGAAACTATATTTTGAAAACTCCACCAAACAGAGCCAAAATTAATCTATTTCATTAACATAAATTTAAATCACATATTAATTATTTTATGCATTTTTCTGTACGAATAACTTGTATGCACAAATGATTCGATGATAAACCTCCTTTCTCTTTCATACTCCGAAGTCTAACCTTACTACTTTAATCAAACTGAATTCTGTTTGGGCTTTGTAATTAGGCGATGGTGCTAAATTAGTAGATGCTTTGGGATTAATTTACTTTAGGATTATAATTTTGGCATTGATAGGGCACACAGGACCATCCTCCTCACAAGATGGCTCAGAACCCGGCCCAAGGCTTGGTCCATCCAAGGCTCAGTGTTATTTTTGGTGAAAAAAAAAAATTTGGTGAAAAGAATAGAAAAAAATATAAAAAATATGTTCAAGTCCTGCCCAAGCCCGGTCCAAACCCGAGCCCAGGCCCACCGCCCTGCTCAAGGCCCAAATACCACTTGGGCCTGAGCCTAATTTTCTGGTTTGTGGCCTGGCTCGGCCTAACCCAAATTTTGGCAAGAGCTCACGAGGCCTGACATGGGTTGGCCCGAGCCCAGGTTAGTCGGACCAAATTTGCACCCCTAGATCACCTTTTGTGTGTACTTTACCTTCTATCTTTTGTGATTTGATTTTAGTTTTGTGCACGATTTTGTCCTATTATTAGGGTTGCAATTCCAATTCGAATTTGAATGGGTTTAATTAGGTTTAGTGGTTGTTCAGGTCTAGACTTTCCGTGTCTAAGATGTTTTTCATGCCTTGATCAAATTTCTATCAATTTTTAGCCCATGCCGCTTTGCCACTATTAGTGCTTTTGCCTTTGTTTGCCTATGTGCCTGCATATATGTTCCAGGAACTCTATAACCAAGTACTCTACAAGATCCTCCTCAAGTTGTAGAAAATTCGCCCTGAAATTTGAATCATAATCATAGTTGATCACCGTAATAAAAAGCATGATGTTTAACATTGAAAACATCTAAGGTAGAAGTTTTAATGAGTAGACATTGAGGTTGAAAACATTCTAATGCCCAGATTTGTGGTTGTTCAGGTCTAAACTTCAGTAGACATTGTAAGTTTCAATCTGTGTTTTCTTTTATTTTTTGTTTATATAATAAATAATGGCCCAGAGGTATATTGTGCATTTCAATGGTTTCTAATTTGTCAACCATTTACTCATAATTGCAAATTGATATCTGAATATAATTAAAACATTGAAGTTAATTAGGAAATATTAAGTGACAAGGATGATTCTAATGTTATTTTCTAAAATATATACAAGCAAATTTATATTGGTATCATAAGTTAACAATGCATATGATTGCATTTCGCACCCCGCTCTCACAAGGATATTAGTAGTGAACTTTGTATAACATTTTTGTATCAATGTATGTATGTATGTAGGATTATGGAGTGAAGTTATTACTATATCGCACACCATACCTAGTGGATATAGTAAATGAAAAGGCGGGTCGGGTTTTGAAGCTGGACTCAATCCAAAATGGAAATGCGTGGCGAGGCATGGACATGCTCATATTTAACTCATGGCATTGGTGGACCCATACCGGAAGAACCCAACCGTAAGATTCACATCTACTCTTTATGTAATATATATATAATTTTAATTATAAATGGTACTTGACCTTAGTGTTTGTTCCAGAATAACTCCCACACTATCACTGAGCTCAAGACGCCAATTCTTCTCTTCATATAATTGACCTTCAAGAATAGTGTTATATGTCATCATAGTCATTTTTTATTTCAATGACAAACCAACATTTTTTTATTTAGTTGTTACACGAAATTGGGTAATAAACCAATGAACAAATAACAATTTTGGTCCTACTAATTTGGTGGGTTTCTATTGCAGATGGGATTATATGCAAGAGGGAAATAAATGGTACAAAGATATGAACCGTCTAGTGGCATACTATAAAGGGATGACAACATGGGCTAGATGGGTGAACCTAAATGTTAACCCTTCAAAAACCAAAGTTTTCTTCCAGGGGATCTCCCCCACCCATTATGAGTAAGACTATTTTTCTTTTAGGCATTCAACCATTGTTTATTTTTTCAGTAATACTACACACTTCAAAAAACAAAATGTGAACTAGATTTATTTTAAATGTTACTTTTATCACATCAAATTTGAATACATATTATACATTTTATTTTTAGATACCCTTTTTTATTTATGCAATTTTCTAGTTAGTTTTGCCGCACATTGAACATATATTTATATCATGCATACAACCAGGGGCTACTCGAGATAATTTGATGTCTAAAGTGACAATTTTAAATAAGTCTTCTTACGCTGTTCAATTTTTTTAAAATGTAACTTTTTAAGGTTTTTGAGATGAAAAATTACAAATAAAATCTTTATACGAGTTTACTAACAAAGCAAAGGCAAAACTAATTATTTGTTTTGTGAAAGCAGAGGCAAGGACTGGAATGAACCATCAAGGACATGCTATGGTGAGACACAACCATTTTTTTGGTACGAGGTACCCAGCAGGTACACCTCTATCTGCTGTGGTTATGAGCAAAGTGTTGAGCAGAATCAAGAAACCTGTTTATTTGCTCGACGTTACCACCCTCTCACAATATCGCAAGGATGCTCATCCAACAGTTTATAGTGGCGATCACACTGGCACAGATTGCAGTCATTGGTGTCTTCCGGGTTTGCCTGATACTTGGAATCAGCTTCTCTATGCAGCTCTCATTTAGTTCAATACAAAAGTGTTCCTAGTCAATTTTAGCTCCATTTTTTTTTTTAAACAAGAAATACTATCATTATTGTTTCCATGATTTAAATTTGCCCGAATTAATTTCCTAGTTAAGCGGGCAATAAAATGTGTAATGTGTAATGCTTTAATTGTAAAGTGGTCTTTGGGTGAGCACTTTGTAAGATGTCATTTCAACAACAAATTGTTACTATTAACCTAAACAAAACTGCATCCACCAAATGGGCAGTTGAAGAAATAATAACCAAATAAAACAAAGATACTACCCTTTCTTTTGAAACATACTAAAAAAAAACTCTTAGCCATAGCACACACCCAAAAAAAAAATAAAACCAAATAAAAAAATAAATAATAATAATAATAAAGAAAGAGAGAAAGAAAATTCAATTAGAGTTCTACCCAAAAAATTTAGTGTAAGGTTGTAAATTTAAACATTGTGTGGTGTGGGTCATATCCAAAATGAATATTGTGTGCACATTTTAATTTTGTGTATAATTTTGGATAATTTTCTTGAGTTAGTAACAATTTTGGCAAAAAGATTAGGGTTAGAGAATTCTTTACCTATCTTTTTTTTTTTTTTTTTTTTTTCCATGGAAAAATTAACATTATTGGGAATTAGAATAAAAAAAATTTTGGACAACCATCCCTCACAAATGGGAAGAGTATCCACAAAGGAGACTTCCAAGTATAAGTTACAATGCCTCTAAGAACTTGTCTAGAAATGACATGAGTTGCACCATTACAATTCCTCGCAATCCAACTAACTATAGTTTATTGAAAGCCCCTCAGCGACTTGCATATATCCTCAATGATCAAGCCAACTTCATGACAATCCACACCATACTTCCCAATGAGTTTACCATCTCAAGCAACCAGTGCCTCTATCAACAGTGCCCTCTTCCTACATGGAACATGAATCGCATTTGCAATAATGAAACTCCCGCTCACATCCATGATAATCATCCCTAGTTCTCTACCTAACCCTTCCTTGTGACGTTTTTTATTAAAATTGACTTTCATCCATCCAACTTCATGATTTTTCCACTTGGCATCCAAACTATTGCCTTTGAAAATTGCCATAATTCATACTAGCATGTAGAAAATCATGTTCTTCACCTATAGCAATGCAACAAGAAACCTCCAGATAAGCATCGTTCCATTGTAATGTGCATGATTCGAACCTTCCAACTACGCCAACTGATTTCCATCCTAACAACTAAATGCTCCATCTTACATTATATATCTTTCCATCACTCCAAGAGAATAATCCACCAATCCCCAAAATAGTACCCCTCAACTAAGTTCATATCCACCTTAAGCGGCAATGCCTTTCAAACACACTGGGCAGAAGGGCATCTAGCTAGGAGGTGGACCGTAGATTCAACTTGCAATTAACTGACAAGGTACAAAAGATCAATGACAACCTTCTTTTCGAAGGGGACTTCCTTAATTGACACAATGTCATGGGCACATTTCCATAAGAAACATTTAAGTTTACCTTGCATAAGTAGATAACACAATCCCTTCCACAAGCCCTCGGTATTATTTCTTTAACTCCTCTCCTCTAAATCTCTTTTGCTCATTGTGGGTGTCGTGCCTTTTTTGAGTCTAAGACATGCATCCCACACTGACTTGCTTTGACCAACAAATAGTTGCCACTTATTTTTTTTAAGGGAAATTAAGAAACATTTAACAATGAAAATTAAGTTAAGGCCTAGTCCATCATAACCAAAAAAATTTCGAGTTCGGGAGCTTAGATACAAAAGGGGAAGTCCATTTGCATGGAAGCACCCCTTTTTGCCCAATCCGAAGATTGGCCTATACTCACTTTATATTTTATGATTTTAGTAGTTAATTGTTCACATAAATTCATTTTAGGCCCTAAAACCTCTAACTAACCCTAAAGCTATGTGATTGGGAAAAACAAGTGTTATTCATTTGAGTTACAAGAATAAAGCCACATCTTTGAATAAAATAAAGATTTTTCACAAAATGGATTTTAAGTAAAACATCGCCATGAACTTGAACTAAGATGAACATCACTTATAAAATATCCAAAACAATCAATTTTTTCATATAGAGAGCATATAAACTTTCATAATTGAACAACAATGCAAATAGCACACATATACCAAGAAAGAAAAGAGGAACTTACCTAGATGCCCACTTATGCATCTTACATGCAATACTTGAAATAAATATGACCTAAATGCAACTAATATAGACAGAATATAAACCTAGGCCCAGTTTGAGACAACTATATGATGAATATGCACAAAAGGAGCAACTAACAATAAAAACAAGATATAAATTAAACTACATAATGATTCAAACCGGGCCATGAAAGTTGATTATATGATTAAAATAGGCCTAAGATCATGTTGTTCTAACGAGATAAATAAAGCATGCAAGAGAGAGGTGGGAAAGTGAATAAACCAAATGACTACATGATGAGATGATGACATAATACCCTAGTATGAAGGACTACTAAAAAGTAAAGCCTAAAGATACTGAAATATAAAAGGTAGAAGTGTTTTTACCTGTTGGTGTGCTTAAATCGAAGAAAACACGAAAAAGGTAGCAATAGAAGCTGAGTTCCTTGCTTGTAAGCCTCCCTCAAGCTTGGATTCCGAGTTAGGGTTCAAGTTCTTTTTTGTCCTCAGGTGTTTTTTAGAGGTTTAGACTTGCTGTAGGGGTGTGTGTGTTTTGGAGCTAAGGAAGAGGGGGATAGAAAGTTGGTAGGTTTTCTCTCAAAAGCTCACAAAAGTTCAAAATTTCTTAACCCCTTTGAAAGAGAAAGGAGGGGCTCCTTATATAGGATTTTTTTTTTTGGGGGGGGGCGTGGGGAGCAAGCTAGGGCAACTTCCATCGCTTCCTCTGCTGCCTCCCTTACAAAATGTACAGAGATTGAGTTTCCAAAAATAACTTTGTCACGCTTGGATGTGCGCACACGCAACGATAGTGGTGTGTACGCATCCTTTATCATGGTACATGTGCCATCCCTGCATACATTCCATGATCTGCGCTTGCTTGTGGCCCAAGTAAGTTTGTATTACCTCCTTATCAATGTTTTTAATAAAATGGGCAACTAATTTTGGAAAATACGTTTGATTAGAGCTCAATCAAGCTTCTCTCTCTTTCTTGTGGTTAAAAAGTGGTTTTTGGTTAAAAATGAGTTCAGGTGTAAAATGGTCATTTTTACAAAAGGTTGATTTTTGGCCAAAACGAGTTTGTACAACAGCTCTAGACATTCTTAAACATTCTTGTGTCACTCCGTCATGTATTATGCCTTTAATCCTTTAATTTTGTATGCTCTTATGTGCTTAGTGTGAATTTGAATGTTAATTATGTGTTTAATGTGATTTTTGGATTCATAGCTGTTAACCATAGAGATATCTGTTGTGACTTCTGTTATAATCTGAAATTGAAGGTCTTAATGGCGTCAGAAATTGAAATTAATTAGTTTGTTGTGATTGGCATACTTTTTAGAGCCTACTAAGGCCTTGTTTGGGGTGTACTAATAAGTACACACTTTTTATCTTTTTTTCATCACATCACCTCTCTACTTTTCTGCACATCTTTTCGTAAAAAGTCAAAAAGTGCACTTATTTAGATCATCCCAAACCACCCCTAAGAAGTTTGATTAGAATCTGATTCAGAATAAATTGATTAGATTAAATCAATTAAATTAAGCCTTGGGTTAATTAACTTAAGCTTTAATTTTACTTAGCCTAATCCTTGATTAGTTACTTAAGCTAATCTAGCCTATATATATATATATATTAAGTTAGAAGCTTAATCCATAATTGAACTCAAATTCAACAAGATAAGAGCTTTAGAGAGAGAGAACTTCAACTTAGAGAGAGAGAGAGAGAGAAATGCTTGATTCTTGAAGAATTTGGCTTGGAGATTAAAGAATTTGGAAGAGAGGCTTAAGATTTTGCTAAATTAAGTTTAATTGAAGATTTTACATAAGCTTTTAAACCTTAATTTGTGAGTTTAAGTGATCAATATGTGTATTCGTGAAGATTGTGAATTTAGATACAAGAAATGAGCTAAAGATGATGAACTTAGAGTCAATTCACACATGCATGCATAAATTAGTAGAGTTTCATACTTTTGAGTATGGTTCATGTCATCTAAGTTTGAATTGGAGATCATATCATACATGCATCCATCAAATATGTTGTTTTGGAACTTAATTGCATGTTTTTAAAGCTTTGGAAAGGAATTTGAAGTCAATTGGGTCTTGCATGGTGAATTCATGAAGTTTTGGCCTTGGATTTGTAAATTGGTTTTGTATCCATGCTTATGGTTGTATATTTGAAGATTTGAGCATGTCATGCTAGTTTTCACACTTTGAATGCAAGTTTTGAAGTTCAAAATCAGTTCTGGAAAACTCAAAATTCAATCGCATCACTCGAGTGAACAAGTTGCCGTTCGAGCGCACTTTACATGAATTCAACAATTTTGTAGACATCAGCAGTTGGCTCGAGCGACCGAGTTACCGCTTGAGCGACCACCTTTTATTTTTGAACCTTGGCTCAAGTGACCATCGAGCCTAGATTCGGACCATCTAGTACTTTTGTAGACCATGTGGTCCGCTTAAGCGACTAATGTTGTGCTCGAGTGAAGTGCTCTGTTTCAACATGCTTTGAAAAGACATGTTCTAATTACGTGTGCATTCCCATTCCTTTTTTAGCATTCCTAGGCATGAATTGAGCATTCTAAATGAATTAAAGAGTTAGAAAGAAGCCTAAGAGAATTAAATAAGTTTACGAATGGATTGAATAAGCAATGTGATTTAATTTGCTTATGTGTTTATGAATTGTGTAGAACCATCCACGAGGACGTATCAGCAACCGAATCATTGTGAGTAATATCTTAGTAAAGTTATTTTTACGTATCTTATTTTCTAAATGATACCATTGCGGTAAGTTTTTTGAACTGATGATTTGTGTTATGAATAAGCCTTCTATTTGTCTGATTAGTAAAGATCTGTAAATGTGATTGGCAAGCACGAAGACATATGATGGACCTAAGGTCATTCTGTACAACTGAAATGGACCCAAGGTCGTTTTGTATCTCTGATAAGATAGACTTAAGGTCGTTTCGATTATCTGATTCTCTGCACATCTAATAAGTTTGGATATCTAGTATGTGTTGATCTAATGGTCATTATACACCTGTAACTGAATAGACCCGAGGTCGTTCCAACAAGTATGATCTGTTCTGCTCTATATCTTTTATATGTTGTACCTGAAGTCTTTTCGTCATGTATTGGACCTGAGGTCGTTCCGTTATGATACGAAGTTAATTGAGAATGATTTTATTTCAGTATTAGAACTCATTCATATAGCCTCTTTACTTTGAGTTATTAATATATATATATATATATGAGATGTTTTTTTTCATGCCATTTATGCACAAGCTCATTGGAGAAATTTTATATTTCTACTTCTGCTTCTGGTCCCATATAATTAAATATGAATTGATTTCTATTTGAAGCCATAGGTAATCTCATGATTACTGGCCGATTATGTTCCTAACCTCCAGGGGCAAGTTTGCATCGTGATAGAGTGGCATCAGAGCATGAGTTAATAACTTATACACTTGTCCAAATGAGCGATAAAGTGTCTAGAAAAGACTTAAGGTGCATCCATTTGATAAGAACATGTTTGTGTGCATTGAAATTATGTAAATATATGAGATATGGATTGTTGTGCCATACGTACATGTGCAAATTTCTGTGTTTATTATAATACAAGTTCATATAGATAATGGTGAGAACAATGGCTGATGAGATAGAAGAGTCTACTACTACCCGACTAGACAAAATGGAACGAATGATCCAAGAGATGGCTAAAACATTCAAGCAACAACAGCAACAACTGCCCCCACCTCTACCAATGCCTGTACCACCCCCAGTGCACGAGTATCAGGCAGGTGACTGCACAATTGCTCTGACCAAAGAGTACAAGAAGATGAAACCATTGCAGTTCTGGGAAGTAATTGGTCCTCTGAAAGCCGAGGCATGGGTTCTTGGCATAGAGAAATTGTTTGAAGTATTTCCGTGCATTGAAGCATAGAAAGTTCAGTTGGTAGCCTTTCCCTTGGAGGGCTATGACCGAAGATGGTGGATGTTGGTTAGGGATGAAAATGCGGAAGTTAATTGGGCACGGTTTTTGGAGATCTTCTACGAGAAGTACTTCTCTCAATGCAATTGAGACCGGAAGGTAACTGAGTTTGAAGAGTTGAAGCAAGGAAACCAAACCGTAGTGGAGTATGACGCACAGTTCACTGAGTTGGCCAGATTTTCACCGCACATGGTTGACACTGACTATAAGAAGGCAAGAAAGTTTGAGGGTGGACTCCGAATTGCAATCTTGGAAAAAGTAAATGTTTTGAAATTGCCAAAGTATATGGATTTTCCTGACCGAGCCTTAATGCCAGAAACGAATCTAGCTTCGCATAACCGACAATTTGAATAAAACGGAAAACAACATGGTTTTTATTCAAATAAGGGATTACCATCTTCAAAGAAATAGAATTTGGGAACATGTAGTAATTTTAATTCATTAAGGAACTCCGCCCCAAAGTGCAACAAATATGGTTGAAAACATCAGCTGGGGCGTGCTTTAGATGCAGCAAGATCGGACATATGGTCAAAGATTGTCCCCAAACTGAACAAAGAAGTGGAAGACCAGCTGCTAGCTCAACTGGATCCGTCCCAATGGTAAGAAACACTACAAGACCTGCTGCTACGAAAGATACACTATGGCAAGGGAGAGTTTTTGCACTCGTTCCAGGTGATACACAGAATATCGAGGCCGTTGTCTCAGGTACCCTTTCTATTTGCAACCAAGATACTTATGTGCTAATTGATTCGGGTTCAATATATTCTTTCATATCTATTATATTTGTGTCTGGACTGCATAAACCTATGGAATCATGGCCTTATCTGTTGTGTGTGTCTACTCCATCTGGGGAATCTGTTATGTGTTTATTTGTATATCATGCTTATGAAATACGTATTGGGAATGCTACATTATTTGTAGATTTGTTGCCTCTTGATATTGGACATTTTGACGTGATTTTGGGAATGGACTGATTGTCTAAATATTGTGCTACTATTGATTGTGTAACAAAATGGGTTTTGTTTAGACCACCAGGACATGATGAATTTGTATTTGTGGGTAATGGTATAGTCCCTCCGCCTTACTTGATTTCAGGAATGAAAGCATGTAAACTACTTAATAAGGGATGTTAGGGTTATCTGTGTAGTATTCTAATTGATTAATTTGTGAATACCGTGTTAGATGATATTCCTATTGTTAAAGAATTTCCAGATGTGTTTCCAGAGAAATTGTCAGGGAAATTAGTTGACAAGGAAATTGAGTTTACCATTGAAGTCATGTCGGGTACTCAACCTATTTCGAAGACTCCATATAGAATGTCAACTGCTGAGATGAAAGAACTAAAAGAACAATTACAAGATTTGATTAACAAGGGTTTTATCCGGCCAAGTACTTCACCTTGGGGTGCTCCAGTTTTGTTTGTGAAGAAGAATGATGGAACCTTATGATTGTGTATTGATTATCGAGAGTTGAATAAGGTAACAATCAAGAATAAATATCCTCTACCCCATATTGATGACTTGTTTGACCAGTTGCAGGGTTCACAAGTATTTTTAAAAATTGATTTAAGATATGGGTATCACCAATTGAAAGTGAAAGCTAAAGATGTCGAGAAAATTGCCTTCCAAACAAGGTACGGTCATTACGAATTCTTAGTTATTCTGTTTGAAGTGACAAATGCACCTGCAGCTGTTATGGGCCTTATGAACCGAATATTTAAATCATATCTTAATGAATTTGTTGTGGTATTTTGATTTACTCGAGAAGTAAAGAAGAACGTGAACAACATTTGAGAACCATTTTGCAAACATTCTTAGTTATGTTGTTGTATTTATTGTATTTTGGTTAATCTTTTTGTATCAAGGAACTGATCTGTATTTAATGACTTGAAGAATTTTATCTGTAACCATTATTAATATTTCCTTTTAGTGTAATTACTGATATTTTGTGCTTAATTCCTTGTATAATGTTGTGTATCTGCTAGTTAAACCTTGGTGTATTGTCGTATTATATTACCTTGACGTTCCCAAAATTTGGGGCATCACACATGTTCATGTGAAAAGAGACGATCTGAGGAAATAACCGATTCAAAGTCGAACACCTTGGGTGTAAGAATGCAAGGGCGCATCCTATTCAAGTAGTCTAAAGTCGTCAACAATGTTGTGGGACGAAATGTGACGAAGCCTGCAAAAGATCCCCAACGGAAGGCACACACAAAGCTGAACTACCGTTCAAATATTACTAGGATAGTGAAGTTTGTTAGTTTATCAAATTTGAGTGAGGCATACCTGAAACAGCTGAGGAAAACACCGTTTTGGATTATGGTCGAGTCAATACACATCAACAACTTGAACCACAATGAATTTAGGAAGTGTGATGAGCTAATCTCCAAGATAATAAGATCATACAATGCACGGGATAATGTGTTTCACATTGCAGGGGCCAGTGTGAAACTTGGAAGTAGCGACATCAGGTTAATATTTGGATTGCAATGCAGGAAGAGGTGTTTAGATTTGTCACCCGAGCAGCGGCCAATGTTAGACTTCGTCTAACAGAGGTGCCATGACACGTGACACATCACATTGAAGCTTGTCAAAACCTTATTCCTAGAGGCTGTGAATCAGCAGACTAAACAAGAAGAGGAAGACACAGCAAAGTTGTTGGCATTGTACATGTGTGGCAAACTTTTTTTCGCTAACTCTGGGGAGACAATAAGCTGGGCCTTTGCTCGGTACATGAACGACTTGAACATTGTTAGAATGTATGATTGGATTGGAGCAATACTCACAACATTAATGGGTTCAATCAAAAAGTTCCATCGCACACCGGGGAAGGTGACTAGGTGCATGGCCGCATTAATGGTATATGAATTGTTACATGCGGTTAGAGGTTTCATGTATACGTGTTGAGTTTTTGCTTTCGTAAATGGTTGAAGTTTTTTTTTGTGGTTTGTTGTTAATGTAGTATTAGATATGTGAACATTCGACTATTCTTGAGCCTCAAACCGAAAACATGTTCCCTAGATTTTTGAAATGGGACATTGGGGCATTGATGAATAAAGTTCAAGGGGTGGATTTTTCTGGTCCCGTTAATTTCAGGTATGGTTATTGGGGCTTGTTGCTGCGTGCAGTCGTGCAGTGTAATATGGGAGGCCATAATGGTTTTTGTGACTTATAATTTTGTTTTTCTTCTGATGAGCATAAGTGAAGTCGATCGATTGAGGTGGTGTGATTATGAACGTGAAGTTATGGGAACAGACGTTCTGGTGGTGGGAGACATTGTGGACTGTGATGGTGGTAATGAGCATTTTGTGGGCAAGAGGAAGGTATTTGTGGAAGGTACTAATGAGATGGTGCAAGTACGCAATGTCCAATTTGGAGATGGCGACAAACATGAAGAGCACACTTTGGGCAATGTACAACAGCGGAAGATGGGGTTGCATGGTTCGAAGGATGGACAAGGCATTAACGGGATGACTGATAGTAAACTAAAAGAAGCACATAGTGCAATCGTAGCCCTTAAGTTGCAGAACAAAAAGAAAGAGGAAATGATCATGTGACTTAAAGAAAATGTTGTTGGGTTGAAAAGGAAATTGGAATTGCAGGCTGTGAACATAGTAGGGAGGTTTGAGGGTGTACTGCAAATGAAAGATGAGGAGTTGGATAAGTTGAAGACAGAGAATATGGAATTATGGCAAAAAATTAACGGTGCTTGAGGATCAACTTGCAGACCATGATGTGCATGATGTGACTCAAGCTGCCAGAGTTCAAGTAAGCAATGTTTGATGGCCATAACAAGAAGACAGTCACGGACAAGTGTGTTGTGGTGCGAGAACCTAATGATATCATGAATGACACAGTTATTGACATGGAGGCAGTGGTTTTGCCTGTGAAAAAGTGGTCCGATTTTGATATAAACAACAGATTGGGTGTGTGGGAAATGATCACAGTGGAGGAAAAGTCGAGGATCACCAAAGCTTATGACAGGCATGGTGATGGGTGCGTATTTATTGTCATTGTGTTTTTTGATTTTCTGCTTACATTTAAAATTTGTTAAAGTTTGAGAATGGAATTGTGTGTAGGGCTATGATGTGGGAAGACGTTATGAATGTCATGGTGGTGTGGTTCAACGATGTGAAGAACCTTATCCAGCAAAATTGCATTCGTGGAAATGTGAGTCTTCAAATGTTTTTTTTTTTTTTTCTCTTGCATATGTGGTGGGCTAAATTTGTATCAAATGCTTGGAGCAATAACAATATTTTATTTGTGTCCATTTTGATGTGACCTTGGTATTGGTGGTTGGTAGGTGATCGATGTATATGCGGAGTTGCTTAAAACCGAGCAGTTGAGGATGTATGGGGATGGTGATTTGGCAGACAAGTCTTATTTCTTTAGTAGTGTGTGCTTGGTGAGTTGTGGTTTAGTGCGTATGTACATTGTTTGTGTTATGTGGTTATGTAACATGTTTTTGTTGCATGAATTCACAGGATATAGTGAAGAACAATGATGTTCGGGCGATGGAAAGGTATGTCCGGAGGAATGTGTCAGTAGGGAGTGAGTTTTGGTTCATCCATTTCCCCATGTGCCACCTTGCGCATTGGACGTTGGTGGTTTATGATACTGAAGACGGTAGTTGGAAGCATTTCAAACCCGATGAGGCAGCGTGCAGATAGGGTAGATGTGCATCACACTGAAGCTGTCATACTGGTAAGATTTTGAGGTTTTTTTTTTTTTTTGTTTTTTTTGGTGATAGAGTGAAGTTTGTGTGGATGAGGGTTAATGATTTGTTTTTTTGTTTTTTTATGGCATAAAGAACATGTGCCAAATGTTATGAAGCAATCGTTGCGTGAATTTGGACTAGATGAGCAAATCATTAAGGCAAATTTCAGCCATCCACTGGAGTCTGTGACCAAGTGTCCACAGCAAAAACCTGATATGTAAGTAAAAATGTTGTGTAGTTTGGCAGGGGAACGTGGTTTTAACATTTAAGTCGTCATTTGGTTGATTACATGTTATAATTCCGTGTGCAGACTTGACTGTAGGGTGATAGTGTGTGCAATCATACGACAATATGTGTATCAGTGCGACGTGGAATGTTCGCTACGAGGTACCAATTGCAGCGTGTTGCGTGCAAATATGGTAAAGGCTTTAATAAATGATCTGCTCCGGGTGTTAAAGGATTAGATGTGTTTTGGTATGAGTTGTTTGGTTCATCTAGTTGTCCATTTCTATAACATGAAAGTGGGAAACTCATAATGATCTGTTTTTGGTTAGGAATATTGTTTTTGCGTTTGATTGTGTTTTGGAATCGTAAATTTCTTTGCTTATACTGGAAGTTTGAAGGAAGGTGTTTGGTATTTTTGCAAATAATTGTGATGGTGTTGTGTGGATGAAAACATACAATTCAATTTCACCATAAAATATATTTTGTTTTACAATATTAATCTGGATGTTTGTTTGGCATGATTATGTATGCTATGTATGTAGTTTGGGAGAACGTTGGTATGATATGTTGTTATGTGTTGTGCAGCGAAGTGTGAGATGTGCACACCACCACAGTCACACCCTCACACCCAAATCAAAAATAGTGCCCACACAACCGTGAAACTGACTTTGTGGAGTATAATGGTGTGGGGTGGGGTTGGGTCTGCGGGGTTGTGGTGTTATTTTTTGTTTGGTGTTGCAGGGCATGTGTGGGATGCGTTGGTGTTATGTTGCACAAGTGTATGTCATGCAACTGTGTGGTTTTATTTTGAGGTTTGGGTATTCAACTTTTTTTATTTTTTATTTTTTATGTGTGTGTGTTTGATTTTGAGCGTGTGTTAGGTTAAATGGAGTTATAGTCAGAGTCATTATGTATTTATAGAGTGTGGGAGGGCCAATACTAATTTCGGCCAATGTGGTGCTGGAGGTTGGTTGTTGGTTATGGAACTGTGCTGGTCATGGTTTTTGTGTTGTTTCATGTTCGGTTTGTTGTGTGTATTCATGTTGGATTGTGTGGGTGTTGTGTGTCAAATAAGTGGGATAAAGGAAGTGTGATGAGAATGTTAGGATGTTAATAGCATAGACAGACATATATGGGGCAAAATTAAGTAAACTATGGTGGATATGGAAAACTTCAAACACATATGAACATAGCATCGTACTAAAAAAATTGAGAAACCATTAAATTCAACGTAGTTAGACTTTTGTGCAAGACACATTGGGCTGGTTTGTATGGTTGTTAATGCTTGGATGAAGGTAGTGATGTTGTGTTGTTGTAGTTAGATGTGTGTCGTGTTTGAAGGTACGAAATTTTGTTTGTTAAGATGACGATGAAGTGGTACAAGTATACGTATACAAGTGTGGCACATTGGCTAAAATTTTATTTTTGTAATGTTTAGCAAAAAAACGTTCCTGACAAACTATTATACAAAGTCAGTCCCACCTTCATACTTTTTGCCCAATAATATGGTAGAAAATGAACATAAATATTATGGAAATAGGCTAAAAAATGTTAACCCACAACTGATGTTTGGAAACAAAAACGGATTACAAGACGTATTCGTCATACATGACGAATTCATGGGTGTGGCACACCATTTATTTAGATTTAAAAAAAAAAAAAAAACGAGCTGAAAAGTTCTATTTTAAAATTTAAAAATGTACGCATGTGGTTTGAAAGCTAAATTGGTTCCTTGCATGTCTTCCTGTTGTGATTACCCATGAGTTGACAGCGGTCGCACCGAATTTGTTGCACTTGTTCCCCTTTGGAAAGCATTCGTTTCTTCTTGGGCCTTCCCGGTGGTCGTTTCACCGCCGATGGTTATATGACAAAATCTATGGCGCTAAATAGTAGTTTCTCAATAGTTGGAATGCGATATATGGTTTGTTTGTATGAATTCTGGTACGCAGCCACGTGGTAAAATGTAGCAATTGATTTGTACAAGTTGAGTCCACTGTTACGGATTGCCACAACTGCGTGAGCGTATGGGAATCTATTGATTTGCCATTGGAAACAAGAACATGTATGTCTGCCAACGTCAACCATGACGGATGGAAAAGAGCGGACGTCATAGACATTGTCGTTGGATTGGCTTACAAGCCATGATCTGCCTTTGTTATACACTTTGATCAACTGAGCTTCCATTTTTGGACAAATAACACCAGCTTACATCACCGCTTCGCCATCTGGCGCATTATCTTCGCCCGAACACTGTCAATCAGTTGAGTCATTGGTAGATGGCATGCTTCCCGTATCCACGAGTTGAATTACTTGACAGCATTGGAACTCATCTCGCCATAATGTGAACAGCTTGTGTGAAAGGAATATGAAATATGTTAGAATAAAAATAGGCAATACGCAGCTGTGACACGTAATTGATGCATAAACAATAAGACAGCGGGTGTGGAAACGCAGAGTACAGAATTATGTACCGGAAGTAAGCATTCGCCCATTATTATGGGGGTAAATCTTTTAAGAACACCGGCACGACCTTTCTTCCACATTTTATGAATTCTTCGAGGCTGTGGTTGAATGCAAACATGGTGGGTGCATAAGTGCAAGCACGAAATTGAGTCAACATCCCAGCTCAATATGAACTGTTTATGTATCGCAACTTATCTTGCATGTTACGTTCCAAATGTTGTAAGCAAAATGCATGATGGCTTGTGGGAAATATGATGGGTATCAATTCGATTAAGCCTACATGTCTGTCCGAGACAAACGTAAGTGTCTTCTCGCTGTTCACCACGTTTGCGAGGTGTCCCAAAAACCAAGCCCAGTTTGGGGTGTTTTTTGAATCAACAGTTGCAATAGCTAAAGGGAATAAACCTGCAATATGTTGTTATTATTCAATTAGACAATTTATGCGTGTGAAAAATATGTATAAACAAAATGTCCTTGATTGCAATAGTGTTATTAATATTGCACCACGTAACTGTTAAGTGTGCAGGCATTATGGAATAATAATACCTTGGTTGTCATCCTTTGCAGTAGCAGCCAACAAGTTCCCCTTGAATTTTTCCTTCAGAAGAGTCCCGTCCAGAAAGAGCAATGATATGAAATACCTTATGAAATGGTTGTTTTGTTCATCGTACTTGATGTTGATGTAACTCCCTGGGTTGTTCTCCATGACTACAATACTATACCACCGTAGTTGGTCGAACGATATACAGTGTGCACCAAACATCTCATCACGAGCTTTTTCAACACCTAGCCATGCAACCTGGTAGCTAACCTCCAATCTATAATCTTTTTTCAAGTCATACACAACATCAGTAGGCTGTGCGAGCAGTTTGTTACGTACACATTCAGAAATAACATCGGATACTAAGTCAGAACCAGCCCTAGTGTTTTTGGGGGTTCGCACAGCAACGCCATAAATGTGCTCCCTATTCCACCTATGGAAGTAGAAAAATCCATTGGCATGCAAGACACATGCGTGTACCGACCACATACATCCCTTTGATTCCCTCATCATGCATACAGCTGTGATGCGAATAGAATCGTTCTTCACATATTTGAAGTGAAAACCACACTCAACCGCATACTTGTGAAGAACATTTCAGAATTCAGATGCTCCACCCTCAAAACTTTGACTAATATGTCAAATCCTGTTAGCCCATGGAGCAGACAAAAGCACCTTTTCAACGTGAAGACATAATTTTTTCAATAAATCCTGTTCATCATCCATGTCCGACTCGTCAAACACCTCAATCATGTGAGGAGGACCTATCTGTAATGGGCTGTCAGCATTGGCATCGTTGGGTGCATCTTGTAACTAAATGATGACATCGATGCATTGTAGTCGGAAAGACCGTGTAAGAGATACCATGTTTTCCACATCGACATCATTTTGTAATGTGAAATATTGTAACCTGGCATCTTCAAGAACAAACACACATCGGCAGGTGTTAACCCAGCAAACTTTTCGCACGCACGACTGACCACGTCGTGAAACCGAAACGGAGCTTGCAAATTAATTGCAAAATTAATATTTCTGTAACGACAAATTAACATAATTTGGGTGTTCATCCCCCTGCGAAGGTTAACATGTGATTCATTAGGCCCAAAAAAAAAAGTAAAATGACATACACCATTCACAATGCAACACACCGCCACACCATGAAACACACATACCCCCCCTCCCCCCACACACACACAAACAGCCCCCGTCGGTCCCCCCGATAGCACCCCACAATAAAAAACAAAACACAACCCCAATAATGCACCACATATCACCACCACCCCATACAACGTACATAACCATGTTCCACTAACACATACAAAACCCCAACTACCTGAAACAAATCTAACGTAGATAAAGTTCAATGTGAAACAAACGGGATACAGATCAATAGTATACACACCCAAAAAAGAAGATTTGCCAGCATAACAACAGTGTTCCAACGCCGGAAAAGCTATATGTGTGAGTTCAAAACACAGCCGTCGCACAGCCGCCACACAACACCCCACTCACACTACACAAAACCCTAGCTATAATGGAAGAAACGTATGTGAAGGTACCGTTCAAATTACCCAAAAGTAATCTCCAACGTACCCAAAAACGAAGTGATCCCTCAAAACTCATTCAAATCAAACAAAAGAGTACAACCGTCTACTCAATAACGCCAAACAAGGAAAATAGGATCACAAAGGAACAAATCCCCTCCCCCCCCCCCCCACCAGCATGACTAAACGGAACAAAAGTATAAAGTGGGGGACTGATTGGTATAACTGTTTCTGAGATAAGATTTATTGGTAAATATTTCTTATTTTTATATATGGAAATTTTGGAAATGCTAATTTGGGGGATATTTGACAAGTTAGGATTTTAGTTAGAAAGTTTAATATATATATATTTACAAAGTTAAAATGTCAAATAGAAAAATATAAAGATTTTGTCAATTTTTTTATTTTTATTTTTGCACATGTTTTAGTAAAAATTAAAAAAAAAAATCATATGTAAACACTTCAATATTTTTCACCTTATATTTTACCAAAACGTTAAGGAAAATGATATACAAATCTATTATTTATACCCACTTTCTATTTTTTTTTTATTGGTAAATATTAGTTTTTTTAAATTTTTTTTTTTTTTTTGGGAAAATGTTAGTTGTTCGTTGTTAGCACCTATGGCACAAAACCTCTCACCCTTGGCAAATCACTTAAATGCTTGCACTCTCTTAATTCAACTCTTCTAAGGGAAATTGAACCCATGATAACTTCCTTAGGGACTAAGCTAAGGCATGATAGTTAATTCAGTTAGGCCTAGTTGGTTAATTATATCCAATTTTTATGCCCCAATAATGTATAAACAAAATGATTGATTCATGATTAGAGAATAGATGGAAAAAAAAAATGATTTAGATATTTTAATAAAATGCTATATCATTAAATTTTAAAAATAAATCTAATTTTTAAACATAAATAATAATACTTAAAAATTAAAAGTTACTTTCCAAATCCACCCTATCCATTAAAGTTGTAAGAGTATCCTCGACAATTTACTTAAATTTTACCCTAAATTATTATTAAAAAATTCATTCCCTATTTTAGAAATCACTATTTCATTTACTATCCCCATTAAACTCCCTATTCTTTTTCTATTCTATTAAAATAATCTTTTCAATTGCTTTTAAATTTGAATATTTTTTTAATAATAAAATAATGAAGGAGAAAGTGTTCATTTATACACACAAAACTATGTATACAATATACCAGAAAATTGAGTAGAGGAAGAAGAATAGAAATCCATAATCACACCCAAACCTGTATATACTAGAAATACCAGAAACACCATAATCACACACAAACCTTTTATATACACAACATTTATGTATACAATATACATACACAGAAAATTGAGTAGCGGAAGAAGAATAGAAATCCATTTTCTTTGTATGTAAATGCATCAGACGTTGTCTGAACTTGAGATCAGAAAACAAACCAGTCTCCTCTCTTCTGATTTCAACTCAATCCACTAAAAACACCTCCAAATTCAAACCCCCAAACCATTCAACAATTCAATCCAAACCAACCCATTAAAATTCCAAGCAAACCCAGTTTGAGAATGAACCCAATTCCAGCAACAACCCATCAACAAGCAAAACCCTTTCTCCACAACACCCCGCAAAAGACCCATAATGTTACACTCCCCAACTCTGTCCTCTCTCCACCGCCGCCACCACCACCACCACAACATCACTGTGTTCAATTCAGAATATTCTCAACCCTTCCTAGCCTTCCCTCAATTCGATCCCTTATTACTTCAATTCAATTCTTGAGTCTCCTACCCTTGTTGTTCATGTCCAGTCCTTACTATGGGCTATGGGCTTTACTGGAATAAAGGCTCTCTCTTAAACAAAGGTGAGGTCATTCGCCCGGTCATTCGGCCGGACAACCTCCTGGACATCCGGCCCCTTGTCTGGGCAGTTGTGTTCGCGCCCTCAACGAAATAAAATAAGAATTTATCAGATATGAGGAAGTTACAGTGACTCCTTATTTGATGGGGTTGGATTTTTAAAAAATCAACCCCTTATAATAGCAAAAAGCTATTTTAAGGCATCTGCTAGAGATGCTCAGAGAGATGCTTTAGTTACCAAATTTAAATAACAAATGGTATTGTTCCAGAAATATTATTCAGATTTTTTCTGGTAATATAATTGTGTAATGGTGATTGTAATGTAGTGTGAAGTCTGAAAGGAATCTCAACAGCAGAATTTTTTTTTTTTCTGGATAAAATTGACGAATATATTATTATTAAAATAGTGTAATGCTATAATTGATAAAAGAAATATTATAAAAAAAAGTTATGAAATTTTAAGAAATAATTTGGTGTGATAAGTAACAAAACAAGAAAAGTGGATTTTCTTAATATAAGTATATTTTAATTTGTAAATAATATGGATTTAGTTTTGTATTATAATGCTCTATGATTGATAGATTGTAACTTTATTTATGTAATTGTATAACATACAATAAAACATCACAAACAATCTAAGAATGAAATTTTTTTATAAAACTTTTCATAATATGTTTTTTTTTTTTTTTTTTCCATAAAGCATAGCATTACTCATTAAAATATAAAAAATTGAAGTGATAATGGGCATGTTTAGTTTATATTTGTGAAACAATTTTATAAAATAATTTTATGGAAAGAGTTTAAAAATTTTGATAATTTATTTAATTGTATTTTGAAAATAGTTTTTAAATTTTAGAGTTTGGGATGATTTAAATTTTCTTTTTGGTAGTTGAATAGATAGATACGAAAATAAAATAAAAAATAAAAAAAAGTGATAGATTAATATGTAGAATGTGAGAAAAAGAAAGATGAGAGAGAAAAGAGATTGATTAATGCATAATAGTGAGAATAACGATTTTAATATATATATATCAGCAATGTTAGGTATCATGAAAAGTTTTTCATGAAAATGATCATAAAAGATTTGTGACATTTGGATTACACTTAGAATAAAGCACCACACACTAATAAAAGTAATCTAAGAGTCACAAATCTTTCATGATCATTTTCCTGAAAAAAAAATTTCATGATCCCTAACATTTCTCTATATATATATATATTTTCTTTTTTTCTTTTGTTTTTTGACGATAAGGATATCAGCCAATCCTCCCAATTAGAAGCGCAGACAACAAGGAAAGTCGAGTCATCCAATTTTTGTGCCACGTGCCACGTGTATTGAAGCTCTCCAGAAAGGTAACAGCTGAGTCATGGCGAATGATACTCCACCTCCACAACACGTCGCATACCACCACCACCCAACTGCACGTCGGTCGCTTCAAACCCTCTGCCTGGTTTTCCTTTTATTATAAGCACCGGCCTTGTTCAAACAACCTTCACACCCTTCTTCTCATTCTCATTGTACACAGTAACACAGGTTAACACACACCATACACCTACACAGAGATAGACTCATCACATGATCTTTTCTTTTCTTTTTTCTTTGAGAAGACCATGGCTTCTGAGAAAGTTATGAGAGAGAATGTTTCAGGCGAGCGAGACGAAATCCATGTCCAAAAAGATATAGTCCCCAAGATAACTAGCCATTTTGAGTCTCTTGCTGAGAAAGTTAGAGGCTCCGACTGTTGGATCATCCCTTTGTGAGTGCTAAAGAGAGTGGAGCACTTACCTTAGAGAGTGGGGTGGTTGGGAGCATTAGAGGAAGTGGGAGAACCCACCAAGCCACCAAGCCACTGCTGTCCTCTCTCTTTTTCCTCCATGAATCTATAAATTGTGAGGGAGGGAGGAGAGAAAGATGTGAGTGAGAGCCAAGAGCAAGGCATACCAAAGAGGTGTTGAGATGTGAGGCGGAGAGACCCGTCTCCCTCGGTGTGAGCGAGGGAGACGGGAGAGTGTGTGAGTGAGGAGAGTGTGAGCTCCTCCTCTATTGTAATCTTTCTGTAATCTCCAAATTGGTATAGTGAAAACCGGCTACTCTCCCGTGGACGTAGGCATTAAGGCCGAACCACGTAAAATATTGTGTCTCCTTGAGTGTGGGTGTGTATTTCTGCTTGGTTTAATTTCCGCAAAGGTCTTGGGGGGATCCCGGATCCCAACAATTGGTATCAGAGCCTCGTCGGGGGCGTTTCGGAACCAAAACAGTGCAAAATCCGAATCTGCCCAGAAATCGAATTGCTCGAAATCGAGTTTTGAGCATACCAGGAGCAAGGGCTCGACGAGAGGAGTCCAGAAATGCAAAGAAGAGCCCAATTGGAGCACAAACGCGCCGTCACGCGCCCCTAGAAGGTGGCGCGTGAGGCCCACTCCCAGCACACGCCCCACGCGCCGTTGGAGGATCCGGCGCGTCGTCTCACGCGCGGCCACGCGCCACACGCGCGCGCAGAGGAGGAAGACGAGTGGAAGGAAGCGCGTGCGGGACACGCGCGCTAGGCACGCGCAGGCAGTGTGTCAGCAGCCGTCGCCACGTGGCCGCCGTTGATTCGCCAGGTCAGAGCCATGTCACCAGCCACGTGGCGTCCACGTCATCAGACACGTGGAGACACGTCAGCAAGAGGATGCCACGTGTCGGCCACGTCACCCGGCCACGTCATCACCACGTGGCGGCCCATGTCAGTGCCACGTCGGTAAGGAGTGCCACGTCAGCAGACACGTCAGCAGCACAGAAGTGGGATCCAGTGCGACGCGGGCAATGGTACAACCGCAGGACGTCGGATCCGGTGCTTCGCGGCTATGGTGCAGCCGCAGATCTGAGGCGTACAAAATGTTTTGGCTAGATCTAAGCCATTTGGAGTCCGTTTTTGGCGATCCAATAGTGGTTTCAGACTATTTGGAGTATTCCGGACACATCTGTACGGTTAGATTTTGGAGACGGAGTTTCTGTGAAAAGAAGGCAGATTGAAGGGACGGACGGCATCGGGTGCAGTGGACGGAATATTCTGTTGGTACACAGAATATTCCCTGAACTTCTGAAAATTGTAATGTGGCCCAGAATTTTCAGATAATTGTGGTGTGGCCCACCTTTCGGGGATATTTTTCAGTGAGGTCCCCGGAAATGCAGCAAAGGTTGGTCCTAGCTAATCGGACCGTTCCGGACGCAACCGCGAGGTCAGAATAGTGAAATTCTGAACGGTTTTTTAAAGATTGTTAAAACATGGGAGTTTGTCATCTTTAATACTCGGAGGGAGGTTGCCAGATATTGTGGAACGCTGCGGAGTCACTGAAGAGGTTAGAATGGGTAGATTCTAACCAGATTGGACAACCAGATACAACTCGAGATAGATCATTGAAGGCCAGAGGAGATCAAGCTTGATGGCAGATCGAGGGAGATCAAGATTGGTCAGGGGCGATCAGAGGATTGCAAAGATGATTATCTCCGGAGTCCATCGGAGGATCTGGTTCAATCAGAAGAGAAGACCATTCATCGACGGATAGATGATTTGGCAACCAGTTCAGGCTCAGGGAAATGCTGTAGCTGTTGGAGCTACTGTATACGAGTAAGTACTGGTGGTATGTGGACGTGTAGAACAATAGTTGCAGAGGAGCATACTAAGCGCAGGAGCACAAATGTAGACGTGCAGTAGTGCAAGGGTACGGTAGAGTATCGTACAGAGGCGCCAGAGGAGTGTGCAGCAGCGAATTGTTGAAAGTTCACAGGAACTTCCAGACAGAGAAATTGAGACAAACGCAAGAGTGCGTACCAAGGAGTGGCAAGTCTTATTTCTCTATGGTGGTTTCTTTCCATGGCAGCAGAGGATAGAGTTGATGCAGATCTCTCAGGCGAGCTCGACGCAGGGAGACCAGAAGCCATGGGTGCGAGCACTATGCACAGGGTTGCATAGTGGTAACTTGTACAGATCGGTGGAAGTTGTCTTGGCAGAAGGGCTAACTGTCAAACATCAGTACGGACGTACAAGTGAGACAGAACCGAACATCAGGGATTGCAGCACAGACAACGGGCGTATGAGATCGCTGGGAAGTTGTTCTGAAGTGCAGAGGCAAAGGCTGGTTGTTCAAAGAAATAAGCTCCGAGCAAGGAAAATTGAGGATGTTGATGTGTCAAACTCTGAAATTTTCTAGTTGCTCCCGTGTTCCCTATGCAAGGAAGTGCATAGCTGACGATGCTTTGACAGATGGAGCTACTGTCAACCATCAATCTACTGGACAGCAAATCAGGGATTGCAAAGGCACAGACAACAAGCGTATGTGGAAACGCCAGGAGGTTGTTCAGAAGTGCAGAGGGCAAAGGCTGATAGTTCAGAGGAAAAGCTCCGAGCAAAAAAGACAGAGGACGTTAATGGGATAAACGACGAGTTTTCTATTGCTCCAAAGACTTGTCCTGCGAGATAAGGCATGACAGTCAAGGGCATCCCAGCAGGGGGTGCAGGACATCCAATCAGGGGGTGTCAGATATCTTGGTTACGCAAGTTCAAGCATAGCAAGTGAAGACATCCGAGACAGAAGCGTGGAAGAGATCTGTGGGAGATAGGAGCAGTGGCTCTCTCCAAATCAGAGAGTGGTGTGAGTTGAGTTGAGGATGTAGGATTCCCTCCTCCTCTTATATCTCTGGTGTATTATCTCTAGCTTCAGGGGGTGCAAGCATCTCAGAGAGGAGATGCAGACTATGCTGAAGACATCCGAGACAGGAAGCGTGGAAGAGATCCGTGGGAGATGGGAGCAGAGGCTCTCTCCAAATCAGAGAGTGGTGTGAGTTGAGTTGAGGATGTAGGATTCCCTCCTCCTCTTGTATCTCTGGTGTATTATCTCTAGCTTTCAGGGGATGCAGCGTCTCAGTGAAGAGATGAAGACTATGTTGAATTTTGGGCGTAACAAGATTAGCAGCAGTGTGTGCAGTGGATCACCTCACAAGGGTTGAGGGGGTGATTTGTTGGATCATCCCTTTGTGAGTGCTAAAGAGAGTGGAGCACTTACCTTAGAGAGTGGGGTGGTTGGGAGCATTAGAGGAAGTGGGAGAACCCACCAAGCCACCAAGCCACTGCTGTCCTCTCTCTTTTTCCTCCATGAATCTATAAATTGTGAGGGAGGGAGGAGAGAAAGATGTGAGTGAGAGCCAAGAGCAAGGCATACCAAAGAGGTGTTGAGATGTGAGGCGGAGAGACCCGTCTCCCTCGGTGTGAGCGAGGGAGACGGGAGAGTGTGTGAGTGAGGAGAGTGTGAGCTCCTCCTCTATTGTAATCTTTCTGTAATCTCCAAATTGGTATAGTGAAAACCGGCTACTCTCCCGTGGACGTAGGCATTAAGGCCGAACCACGTAAAATATTGTGTCTCCTTGAGTGTGGGTGTGTATTTCTGCTTGGTTTAATTTCCGCAAAGGTCTTGGGGGGATCCCGGATCCCAACACCGACATCCCTGGAGGTGTCACAGATTCCAGTGAAGATCATCATCCTCAGAAAAAAGAACAACAATATGAAGCAGAGAAACAGAGAGGAGTAGGCAAACTCGAAGTCCATGCAGAAGAGAAAGAACAAAAGGGTGGTTCTTCTGAGCAAGAGAGAAGAACAAACATGACAGGCAAACAAGGCGAAGAAACTGAAAATGAGAGAGAGAACAAGCAAATAAGAGGTAGGAAAGAGGAAGATATTTCAAATTACAGACAAACTGCACAGCAGAATTCTATGGAGGCCATTAGAGCCGCCGAAGAACGCTACAACAACAAGAAGGAAGAGGACACTGCTGTACAAGGGGTTCCTAAAATTTCACAGTACGTGGTAGAGAAGGGCAGTGCTGTGAAGGACACAGTCCTAGAGAAGACAGACAAGGCAAAGGACTCTACTGCACAAACGGCAGAGCAGGCCAAAGATTACGCTTCACAGAAAGCGGCCGATGCTAAAGAAGTCACGGTAGACACTGCCAAGAAAGTCGGGAGTTATGCGGGGGAGAAAGCGGCCGCGGTGAAAGATGCGGCGGTGGAAACGGGGAAGATCGCGGCAGGGTATGCGGGGAAGGTGGCTGTTGATGTGAAGGACAAGGCGGCCGTGGCGGGGTGTGGGGGGCCGCGCATTACACGTGCGAGAAGACAGTGGAGGCGACGCTGGCTGCAACTAATGTGGCTCAGGGAGTGGCTGGGTACACAGGGGACAAGGTGGTTGCGGCCAAGGATGTAGTGGCGCATGCGGGACAGCGTGCCGTGGAATATACTGGTGAGAAAGTGGCTGCCGCGAAGGATGCTGTGGTGGCAACTGAAGAAAGTGCCGAGTATACAGCAAGGAAAAAGGCAGAGGCTGAGAGAGAATTACAAACCAGGAAATCAACTCAATCTAAGGTATAAGTCAATTTTGATGCAAATACTCTTTATCATACATGAAAGCAATAGGATTTGAATTGGTGACATTTTAGTAAATAAAAATAAAAATGTCCATAGTAGAGAAGTTTTTTCCGAGTGCTCCTTAGTCTGGTGCGTGTGTTTGGAACTAATTGAAGGACTTACATTCATTGAGTAGTACATGTGTACCTATGAATGATGAGTACTCTACTAAATAATAACAAAAAATTATACAATAACCCGGAGGATAATCCAGAGTATCACAGGATCACACTCCCTCACCAATCATCATTCGTTACGCTAATACTCTACTTTCTCCATCAATTATACTACCATTGGTTGGTAGCATATTTATATATGGTCACTCATCATTATTCCATTGGTCAAATGGATTTGTACCTATTGTTGTTGTTGAGTAATTTTGCAATTTTCATATGAGCATATAAATTTGATCAATCCTCTTTATGAATGTTAGCATAGCTGTTAATCTAACAACTAACAACTAACAACTAAAATTTGCCAATCAAAAAAATAAATAAATAAATGTTAGCACATGGATTAGCAGGAAGTGCACGGAAGAAACTAACTGAATTTTTATTTTATTAAGGAAATTATTTAGAAGTTCGTGTACCAGTCGGGTGAATTTTAATGTAATGTGTTTGGATCTTAGCCATTTGTGGAGAGATTTGTGTTTGGATTTTGGAATTCCAAATTTTCTTTTCTTTCCCTTAGGTAAATTTCTCCAGAAATTAAAAAATTATACACTACCATGCTCGAGTTGGAAATCAAACCTATATGTGGTGGAATTTCATAGATTAAAAGCAACTTTTTCTCTTTTACAGTAATATTACTGTATTAATTGTGTGACATAGAAATTTTCCAGCCATAAAGTAATACTACGGTGAAATAGAAACCCTAAATAGAAAAAGCTTCGCGCCCTAGATTTTATGTGTTCAGTTCTACATGATAATTTCTTTTTGAAAAATAATGTGTAAGTAATATGATTGGTTTTTGGACTTATATAGCAATACTCTTTCTTTTTACATTTCAATTCCAAGTATTTCAATTGTCAAGTTTTTTCACCTTTTTATTGACCTATAGTTTGGGTTTTGCCTTATTAAAGGATTGATGGATGAGGTTTTTTTTTTTTTTTGTTGGAAAGGGAGAAAGTGGGGGGCAAGAAGATAGCACCAGTGTTGAAGAAGCAAAGAGTATGGCAAAAGAAGTGATCAAGAAACCTGCTGAAACGGTCCAGGAGTTTTCATTCCAGGGAGCACCGGAACAAGATAGGCGGGAACAACAGCAGCAGGGAAGTAGGGCACTGCCGCCACTGCATGAAACAAGGGATGATAAACAGGGAGGCGGAGATGGAGGCGGGGGTACTGCAAGCGGTTGGAGAGACTATAGTTGAGATTGCACAGACAACTAAAGACCTTGTTATTGGTCATGGTGAGGACAACCAAACCGGAGGAGGGGAGCACGGAGAGCAAGGGCAGAAAAAGCAGCAGCAGTAAAATGTAAGGCAGGCAGTGTTGGCAGGTGAATGTGAAACTGAAGAACACAGACAGGGTGGTCTCTGAAGGTAGGGTTGGTTGTTCCAGTACTGGTGAGTTGTACATTCAAATAAGTTTCCAGGGTGGGAATGTTAGATGGTTTTTATCTGCTCTGCTTACTGAAATGTTGTGTTTAATTTGATTTGTTACATGTTAAGCTTTGTTGTGGGAAACTTTAAATAAATTTAGATTTGGATTTGTGTTAAATGATTGGGAACCGAGTTCATGTCAAGCAAGCAAAGCTAGGAGCGGTTGGGCATGTGAGAACAGAGGTGAACGCAAAAGAATAATTTTAAAAGAGGGTAAAATTCCAATTCCTCCACCCCTGTTTGGATGGCAGAAATTGGGCAAAATAGTGTAATCCTACTTGCTAATTAAATGGGGAAATTCTATTTCCACACACCAAATTATCTCTATGTACATCTTTTATCAATCCACACACATTTAGTAATTTGATTTTTACTTCTTTATCTCAGTCTACACAATTCACATTCACAATATACCCTCACTTTCTCTGGGCACATCCTCTTCTTCCATCCTTCCTCAAACAAAGCATTACGGAATAGTGAGTTCCCCTGTCTGAACCCTTGTTGTAAATGCATCGTACAGCATGCACTGGCACTGACAATTAAATTAACTAAATCATAATGAAGCCGGTAAAAGAAGTAATTGGTTAAAGCTCCTCCTGTAAATAAATCGTACCGCATTCCCTATTCACGTTGATTCTGAATCGGGACGGCTTTCTATTCAAATTCACAGGACATCCAGTCAATATTTTCTGTGCTGCTCTACTTTAGACTTGACCGAATTATTTCCTGAATGTGTTTGGATAGTCTAATCGGACCAACACTCTCTTTCGTAATGCTCTCTTTCTTTGCAATATATATGTCATATGCTTCATATATATATATACATCTGCAATTGCCATAGAAAAATCAGCACGTGAATTACGGGATCCATCAGTTGTGTTACAACGTTACATTAAAAATGTAAAGTCTAAATGTCAGCATTACATTGGATATATACATTAGTGGTGAGATTCAATACATTAATATTGTATGGTGAGGTTCATTACAATAATATTGTATAATATTGACATGTATAAATATTGTAAGTGTAGCATTATTTTATTTTTTAACGAAAAATGATTCATTCTTTAATTTTGCTCCTTCAATTTTACCCCTAATGATGTAAAATTAAGGGGGTTAGAGATGAAAAAGATAGGAGTGTGGGACTGTTTCACATATATATTAGCAGGTGGAATAGGGGGCTCTATTAGGAGGATGTAGCATCTTTCTTTTTTTACAATAGTGCCACCAAAAGATTTGTGCCTAGAAAATTGATGCAGGCAGCCAGGAAAACGGTGTGTAGATAAGGAAACAGATGCAATTTGAGTTGAAGAAATTAAATGAAGTGCTTAAAAAGTGTTGGGGCATGAATTGATATTTATGATCACATTTTCATTGTTGACAGTTGCCAATACACAATAGCAGTGGAGGTTGTTATTGCAGTTTCTCAAATTTGGAAGCAAAAACTAGTTTGTGAGAGTACATCTCTGTTTTTGGTCAATTGTCTATACGTATGTATGTGTGCTCATGGTAATTGTGTGTTATTCATGATAGTAGGGGTGGTTAGACCTAAAAGCTCATATGAGATTATATTACTGGTACTACAAGCCACCCTCAATCGAAGTGTTGGTTTACATGATGATGATGATGTCAAGAAATGTAAGAAATTAAGTTTTGGATCCTTAAACTAACTTGTTTGGCTGCTAGATTGATCGAGAGAAATGATAGAAAGCACAGCGCGATGTTGGAGGGTGCTGAGTGGTCAGGACAATTGGAAAAACCTCTTGGACCCTCTTGACATTGATCTTCGTTGTTATATCATTCACTATGCCGAAATGGCTCAGGCAACTTATGACATTTTCAATACCGAGAAAACTTCAGAGTATGCTGGAAGCAGCAGATATTCCAGGAAGAATCTGTCTGCCAGAGTTGGTCTAGCAATTGGCAACTCGTTTCATTACACACCAACCAAGTATCCGTATTCAACATTAAGTGTTGATGTAGAAGAATTTCTGTTGGAACCATTCTCAAAGGAAGCCTGATGCAAGGAATGGAATTGGATAGGATATGTAGTTGTGGCTACTGATCAAGGAAAGGTTGCCTTGGGAGAAGAGATATATTGGTTGCTTGGAGAGGCACAACTCAGGCATTGGAATGGATTGAAGATTTTGATTTTCCATTGGTATTGGCTTATAAAATACTTGGGAAAGCGGTAATCCACAAGTGCATAGTGGCTGGCTCTCTATGTCTACTTCACACAATCCATAGTCACCATTTGCCAGAGTGCAAGGGACCAGGTAAACCTTCAATGTATGTGTCATACAATGTTTTAACATTGATTTTAAAACAAATTCACAAAATCACTCTTAATAAGAACAAGAACATCTTTTTGCAAAATACAAACTCACAAATCAAAAAATAAAAATAATACTCAATTTGTATCTTGATTTGATGACTATGTATGTGACCATGAGTTAACTGGACCTGCCAGAGTATCTTTATTGGATCAAATACTCTTCCTAATCGGTCGAGATTGCAAGAAATTTGGGAAGCAAAAAGAAGCATATACAAGGAGACAACTTTAACATTTGTGAAAGCTAATTATTCATAACCCTATCTTCTGCCATTTTTTAATATATATAAATCTATCACAACAGAAGTAAAAGGATGAACTAAATTTTGTCAGATTTTTACTTCCAAAGGTTTTATCAGAGGTGAAGCAATTACTAGGAGAATTCAAAGATGAGGAAATCAGCATAACTATAATGGGGCACAGTTTAGGAGCAGCACTTCGAACATTGTGTGTGTGACAACCCCGTCATGTATTATGCTTTTAATCCTTAAAATTTTGGATGTGCTTATGTACTTAATGTGAATTTGAATGCTAAAAATACGTGCTTAATATGATTTTTAGATTCATATCTGTTAACCGTAGGAATATCTGTTGTGATTTCTATTATAATATGAAATTGAAGGCCTTAATGGTGTCAGAAATTGAAATTGATTAGTTTGTTGTGAATGGCATAATTTTTAGAGCCTAATGAGGAGTTTGATTAAAATTTGATTCTGATTAAATTAATTAGATTAAACTAATTAAAATTAAGTGTAATTAGTGAGCTTAAACCTTAATTAGCACCCTAAGCTAATCAACTCATATATATGTGTTAAGTTAGAGACTTAAGCATTTTGAGCTCATCTTCTTTACAAAAATCTGTTGAGAACATTTTAGAGAGAGAGAGAGAGAGAGAGAGAGAGAGAGAGAGAGAGTTCAATTGTAGAGAGAGGAAGAGCTTGATTTGGAGAATTGCATAGAGAATTAAAGGATTGTGTAGTAGAGCTCAAGTTTTTGCTAGAATTGGTATTATTGAAGACTCTAAGTAAGCAATCAACCCTTAATTCATGAGTTAAGATCACCCAACCATGTGTATTCAAGAGCTAATATGATTAAATACAAGAAATGAGCTAAGAGTGTTGAATTTGAAGCTAGATCATACATGCATGTGTCACATGACGGTGTTTTATTCATTTTGAGTACATATTTGTTATCCATATTTTGAAGTTGAATTTCAAGTTTTGAAGAGTTTGGAAACAATTTTGTACATGCATGGAGATTTTGATTTCAAATTTGGCAATTCATGATACTTAGGTTCAAGTTAAGTTCATACATATGTGTTTTCATTTTTTTTTCAAAGGTTTGATTCCAACATGCAAGCTTTTACACTTTAAAGACATGATTTGAAGTTCAAATTGTGTTCTGGAGAACCCAGAATTTGACTACATCGCTTGAGCGCACTTTGCATGCAATTAGTATTTTTTGCAGACATTTGTAGTTGGCTTGAGCAACCAAGTTAACGCTCGAGCAACTACCTTTTATTTTGCACTTTAGCTCAAGTGACCATCGAGCCTAGATTCGGACCATCAGTACTTTTGTAGACCACTTGGTCTGCTTGAGCAGCCACTGTTGCGCTCGAGCGAAGTGTCATGTTTCAACATATTTTGAAAAGACATATTCTGATCACGTGTGCATTCTCATTCCTTTCTAAGCATTCTTAAGCATGTACTGAGTATCCTAAATGAATTAAAGAGTAAGAAAGAGGCCTAGGAGAATTGAATAAGTTAGTGAACGATTCAAATTAAGCGATGTGATTCAATCCATGCATGTTATGAATTGTATAGGTTCATTTGCGAAGCCATATCTAGCAACCAAATCATTGTGAGTGATATCTTAGTAAAGATATTTTTATGTACTTTATTTTCTAAATGATACCAAAGTGGTAAGTCTTTCCAAACTTAAGATTTTGTATTATGAATGTGCCTTCTATCTGTATGATTCGTAAAGATCTATAAATATGATTGACAAGCATGAAAACATATAATGGACCTAAGGTCGTTCTGTGCAATTGAAATGGACCATATGTGTAACGACCCAAAAATATGCATCTAGCTTACGGGAATTAAATTATACATTCGTGATGATTATATGGCTTAATTGACGAATATCTATCCAACTTGGAAAAATGTCTACTGAGGTAATGACTTTGGAACTAAAATTGACGACCTTAATGGGTTCAAAAACTAGAATTGGGTACATGAATATGTTAATGGAAATTTTTAGAGCCATTTAGGAAGTTTAATTAAAATTGATTTTGTTTGATTCATAAGAGTGCGTTTGGCTCTCATTAATTATGATAAGCTTATATATATATATAATAAATGAGTTGAACTCGTCACTTTTGAGCCAAAAATATCTGAGAAATAGAGAGACACGAGAGAGAGAGAGAGAGAGAGAGAGAGGCTTCTAGAGAGAACTCAAAGAGAAGAAGGGAGAAGGTGTAGGAATGAAGAGAAATCCAAGATTTAGCTTGAATTCACCATGATTATGCAAGAACAAGTGGTGTTAAAGGTCTCAATGTAAGATTTCCCCTCTCAATACTTGAAGATTGTAAGCTAAAAACTGAGTTTCATGGGTTATATATGATTATATGTATGTGTTTTGTTTCATCAAGCAAGAAGATGTTGAATCTTTGTACATAGCATGAATTTATGTTCACAACTTGATTTCTTGTAGGAGTTTTATGGTTCTTAAGAGGCTAAAGAGGATTTCACCATGTAAGTGAGCTTGGAACTTCCAACCATGTATACTTTATGATTTTGTGTTTTGATTCTCAACCTCGTTCTTGTAAATGGGAAATTAAGTATTGTTTTGGAGTTATGATTTTTTATGGAAGTTAAGGATGTGAAATTTAACATGTGTTAAAGAGTTTTGGGCTTTGATTTACATGAAATTGAAATTTAATTTTGAAAATAAGGGGCTCCAAGTCAAGAAGCCATTTTCAGACTGATTTTTACCCAGTCTCGCACGTGCCCTGGGATTTCCGCACGTGCAGCCAATAGTGTCCCCACAAAGTTACATTCTAAATAAAAGCATGTGCCCCCGCATGTGCGCTGGATTTCCCGCACATGCGGATTTGGTCCCGCACGTGCGGCACTCCCCTATTTCAACCCAACTTCGGATAGACGTATCTCCCTCATCCGAACTCCGATTTAAGTGATTCTTTGAGCCTAAGTTCAAGCCCCGGAAGTCTAGTTTCCAATGGTAGTAGTCTCATATCCAAATTTAAAGTACACAAATAGATATGTTCAAATTAGTGAAGACTATTCAGTTCCCTTTAACCGTTTCATGTTATTTCCTTCCTAACCTAGTTCCTTTCATTTCCTTTTATTTCCTAGGCACGGATTATGACCTATTGAGAACTATTGAGTTTAGAACCAACATAACTAATTGATTAAAGAGCAAAGAAAAGGATCGGTTATATTCATATGTTGTGTTATGTAATTGTGGTTGTAGGTCAAGACGAGGACATCGTCCAACTACTATCAAAAACCCATCACTGTGAGTAATAGTATAATAAAGATACATTTTCATTATCTATCTTGATTTATGTATGATATGATTCTCTAAATGTTGCATTTCATCAAAACGCACAAGTTTCCAAGAAATGTGAAATAAGTTATGAACAAGAAATGTGAATTATTTATAATATGATATGGTGGGCCCAAGGCCGTTCCGTTTATCCGTTTTGTTTATGCTATGACATGATATGAATTATTTGGTCTTTAAGACCTATTGATTTCTGGCATGGAACAAAGTATTGTACGGAACTAAGTGCTACAATGGGAGTCACCTCTAGAGTTCGTACGAGTCACCTCTTCGGTCTACATACATGAATTGGGCCCAAGGAGAGGCGGAGACATGTCGATGTTCCATCTACTCCATAATCAGATATAGTGATATGATATGATATGTTTGGACCTAAGGTTGTTTTGATATATGATTGGGCCTAAGGCCGTTTTGATATATGATTGAGCTCATGGCCATATTGTTATACGTGGACCCGAGGTCGTTCAGAACATATGATATGAATACAAATGTTTTTACATCGCTATATGACTCTTGTTACGATGTGTTATTTTATATGCATGAATAGATGTCCTATTTTGAAATGTGCTTCTAACCTTTTTGTATAAGTGGGCGTACCACATAACACGTAAAATGTTTTGTAATAGTTTCAAATATATATTCCATTTGAAAAGGCATGGATTATGATACAATAAATGTTTCTTTTGAAATGATTTAAGATACGATTCAGAATTGTGAAATATGTTTTTCCTGATGTTAAGGACAATCATTCACTAACCTCTTTACTTTAATATTACTCACTGAGCGTCAACTCACCCTTTTATTTTATATATATGTAGGTGAGCCATAAGGGACCAACACCAGAGTTGTATCGAGGTCTGCCTCTCTGTCAAGCTACCCAAAAAGTTTTTCTGTCTAGAGACGTAGTATAATTTACCAAGCTTAGTTTTGTTCAGGCTATGATGGCTTTTGTTGCGTATTAGGTTCATATGTAAATTTTGGGTTGTGAACTTTTGCCTATACCTATATGACTTGGGCTATATATACATGAACTGCATATGTGACATTTGTATATTTAATGTAATGTTTAAAATCCTGGCATTTAGACACTGCTCAATGGACGTTCTGTTATTATTTTTGGTATCTACTTCCGCTTAAGGCCCCATATTTGAATAAATATTATTTTGAAATTTTTTTTGAAGCCTAAGTACGAGCCGGTCATGGACCAAACTTTTAGGGACGGGGTTTGGGTCGTGACAATAGGTCATTCTGTATATCTGATAAGATGGACCTAAGGTTATTTCGATTATCTGATTCTCTGCACACCTGATAAGTCTGAATATCTATTATGTGTTGACCCAATGATCATTATACAGTTGTAATTGAATAGACCCGAGGTTGTTATACCTAAGGTCGTTCCAACAAGTATGATATGTTCTGCTATGTATCTCTATATATGTTGGACTCGAGGTCGTTCTATCATGTATTAGGCCTAAGGTCGTTTCGTTATAATACGAAACTATTATTAGAATGATTTTATTTAAATATTAGAACTCATTCATATAACCTCTTTAATCTGATATTATTCACTAGGCTTTCACTCACTCCATTATATATATATATGTAGGTGAGCAGCGGGATGTCTAGCTCTAGTGAACCTATGGAGGAATACCAAATTTTTGTGGAGTCAGGCAATGATGCCTCACACACGAGGCTTTTGTTTTGATCTTCTATTTTCCTTTATTTCCTTTTGTTTGTCATGTTTGACAATGTTTGTGTATAAGTTTTGGTTTTTGTACGACTATGATTATGATCTTGGACATGTGAGATCCTTTATGTATGTATAGGTGTGAGTTATTAATATGTAAGAAGTTTTTGTTCATGCTAATTATACACAAGATCATTGGACAATATTACATTTCTGCTTCCGATTCTGACCTTGTATAATTAAATATGATTTGATTTCTGTTTGAGGTTGTAATTAATCTCTTAATTACTAGCTGGTTATTGACAGTAAAGGGTCCCCATACATCAGCATAAATAAGAGAAAAAGGACAGTCAATAAAAAAAACTAGACAACTTGAAAGGAAGTCTATGACTCTTAGACACATAGCAATCAATACACTCTATCTTTTTATTGGAAACATGTTTAGTAGGTATATAACTAGCCAAGTGCTGCATTTTATCAAATGAGGGATGGCCCAGTCTGTGATGCCATAGTAAAGCAGAGACTGGTACAGTAGTAGACAGAAAAGCCTGGGAGGACTTAGGAAACATTAATGAAGAAAATTGATAAAGATCATTTATATTGGTGTCTTTATGCAGAACCTGATTCGTTTGTTTGTCTTGAATTACAAAAGAATCAGCATCAAAGATAACAAGACAATTATGATCCTATGTTAACTAATGGACAAATAAAAGATTAGTAACATGCAAAAGATTAGGAAGATGAGAAGAAATTGAGGAGTCTGAAGAATACCATGACCAATATGTTGAATAGGTAAGGCAAAGCTATTACCTACTTGAACCTGATCTGAGCCTTGATATACTTGGTACTACTGAAAATTGGCCAAATCATGTGTAAGATGATTTGTGGCTGCTGAATCTACGTACCAAGGAGGAACAGAACAGGCCAAAGAAGATTGAGGCACAGATGCAGCATAGGCTTTGGTATGGGAAGAAGTAGACATTTGATGATAAGCTAATAATTTGGATCAAGTCTATACTAGCAATCCAAAGCTAGATGACCAAATTTGCCACAAATTTGACAAACAGAAGCAGTTCCAGATGAATCCGATTTGGATCGATTATTGAAGAATCTAGTATATCTTCCACCACGAGAATTTTGATATCTGCCTCCTCTGACTCCTTTATGTTGAAGTATGCCTCGTGAACTTGAGTGAAGTCAAAATTGGAAGAACAAGTATGATCAAAATCAAAAACAAAGGAATTATTAGAACCTTTTGTTGCTAAATATGCAACATGAAGATTATGATCAGAGGTATGTTTGATCTTGTTTTCAATGTGAATAGCTTCAGATTAAATAAATGAGCACAAATTTTCCAATGAGACAATATCAGATCGAGTACGAATTGATGTTTTGAATGAATCATATTCATCAGGTCGACCATTTAAAATCAAAAGAATTAAATCTTCATCATCAACCTTAGCACTAGCCAGAGCTAATTGATCTAAGACTTCTTTGAACTGTGAAAGATAACTCTCAATTAAAGAAGATTGCTTTCAAATTGTTTAAAGCTTGTTCTTCAACTGACAAATGTGAGAAAATGAGACAGAGGTGAATCTTTTCCCAAGAGCTTGCCAGAATTGAGAACTGTTCTGAAGATGAAGAACAGATGAGTATTCCGAGGAAGATAATGTGGCAGTTAGAAATGTGAGAAGATTTGCATCAATCGATTCCCATTGCGTATAAGCAAGCAGGATTTGGAGAAGTTTTACTAGTATAATCAATAATCTCCAATGGAGGGCAAGGCTGTCACTAGGGGTGTGCATAATACTGCCGAAACCGCCAAAACCGCACCAAGCCGCACCGCCAAGGCAAATTCGTTATTATTTGCTAATCGAACCGCCGGTTTTTGGTAAGAAAAATGGCAAATTCTAGTGACACTTTTATCAATCCACTGGTTTCTATTTTTCTTCCAAACCGCACCGACCCGCACCGCTATTAAATCATGTTTTATAAGATTCTAAAAATTCTTTTTACTTAAGTTTGCTTGTTGTTCTATACCTTAGAATATAGTATTACATTACTGCTCGAGGGGAATTCAAGATGTCGGTAATCCAAAATAAAGTTGGATTCCAATTCACTTTTCAATCTTTTTTTTTTTTGGCCATGTTGCAAACTTGCATCAGCTCACTTTTCAATCTAAATACTTTTCAACAGTAAACATTTTCAATATATTGTAAACCCTGAATGATATTAATTTTATGTATTGTATTTGATTATTATAGCTTCCACAGATGCTTGTAATGAACTGATAGCATAGTCGTTGATATTATCATATTGTTGCTACACTTGCTGCATCAGAAGAAAGTTTCGCAAGATGCTTAACATCACGGTATCTCTCGTCTTTTTTTTACTCTTTGATTTAAGTTTTGTAATTTGAATTATATTTTTTATAAACCGCCAATCCGCCGGAACCGCCAAGCCAAATCCGCCATTATTTGCCAACCGAACCGCCGGTTTTTGATAAGGAAAATGACAAATTCTAGTGACACTTTTATCAATCCGCCACCCGCCATACGGTTTCTATTTTTCTCTCAAACCACACCGACCCGCACCGCGCACACCCCTAGCTGTCACGACCCAAACCCGCCCCTATGGGTTTAGCATCGTAACCGGCCAGTAATCCGTGATTACCAAAGGCCTGCTTAACAGTAATGACCGTAATACAAAGTAAGGGGCTGGCAGAAGCCAAAACAGTAAATAAAAGATGTCCAATGAGCTGTGACAATCTGAATGTAAAAAGATCTTTTATAAACATGCCACACGGATAACCAAACCATACATACAACATATGCACAAACATATGTATACAAACAACCCCGTCAGGGACCAAATCCCTTTTACATAACTGTACAGTCAGGTCTAAACATTTATTACCAAACAGAAACCGAATGGTGAAACTGAGACACCCCAAAAACAGCCTTAGCTTGATGGACTAAAACCTGAAAGTGAGACACAATGGTTGGCTTGACAAAACTGGGGCTTAACCTGACGCTCCTAGCATCGATCCAGTGCCTGAACACCTATATATAATTATAAATAGTGAGCTAAAGCCCAGTGAATAACAAATGCGTAAAGAAGTTAAGAATGAATGTCCTTTCAGTAATAAATCAGTCATATCAATTATATGTGGTACATCCAATAACAAACAGTACAGTAGGTCTTAACAGACCAAGCAGTCAGTTGATGGCCATCATAACAGTATACAGTATTGGTTCCAAGTATTGGAACCGACAGAGATCTCTGTGACAGTAGCAGTAACAGTACAGTAACGGTAAGTTGCTATGGATGCCACGAGTACAGTTCATAAATAGGACATCACTCATTCAGTAAACAGTATCACTTCAGAAAACAGTATAGTTAATTGTTCAGAAAATAATCATCATTGAATATATCTTTACAACATTGTTACTCACAGAGGATTGGGCTATAGGCAAGCTAATGAGCGTCCTCGGATGCCAACCCTACACAGTTGCAGAACAAACACACACTAAGTTACACACTTGGGATTAACATCTTAGCCCCTATCTTGACTTGGTGTGGTTCTATAACATTATCCTCATTAAGATGCCTTAAACTAGGCCTAGGAATGCCTAGGATGGAATGAGGATGCAAAGATGCACTTTAAAACACTTTTCAAAATTTTTAGAAAATAGGGGTCTCGCTCGAGCGTGGCTTTCTTCGCTCGAGCGAGCTTATCAAAACAGTGGGGTCACTCGAGCGTGGACTTCCTCGCTCAAGTGGTCTGTAAAAATGCAAAAAGTGCTTGATGTTGAAAATCCCCGCTCGATGCTCACTCGAACGTGAGACACATCCTTCGCTCTAGCGCAGGTCTCGTCGCTCGAGCGTGCGTCTATGTGCACCAAAAACCTAAGAGCTTGAAATCTATGCTCGAGCGAGCATTCCTTCGCTCGAGCGGAGGCGAGCATTCCTTCGCTCGAGCGGAGGTCTGAACAAAAGACGGTCGCTCGAGCGTGGAATCCTTCGCTCGAGCGTGGAAGCCAAAATCTGGAATTTCCAGATTTGCCTCCCAAGCTCAAACCAAGCATTCAACACCTCAAAACTCAACTTTTTGGGCCAATTATCTAGAAAACACTTGAAAACCAACAATATAACATGTTTTGAAGATCAATTTGTAAAATCAAAGCCCAAGGGTGAGTCAATTGAACACCATTTCAAAGAAGTTTTCATAAATTATGTAAAAACATAACATGCATGAACTCTTATGAACTCTAGTGCTCTAAAACTTGATCAAGTGCAAGATTAAGCTCAAAACTATGGTGAATTCATGGACTATAACATAAATATGAACATGCATGTGGAAAATCATGAAGAACAACCTCAAAATGCAAGAATATGTGCGTGCGTGCATGCATGCATGCATGGATTAAGCCTCAATTCAACACTTTAAACTAATATTTGACTCTAACCTCCATTAATCCCATGAACCATACAAGAATAACTCAAATGTACAAATGAGAGGAAGAAATCTCTACCTTAGGTTTTGAATTCAAAGTATACAAGCTCAATTTTGCAAATTCCCTTCAAATCTTCTTAGTCTCCAAGCTAAATTCTTGATGAACTCAATTTCTCCTACTCTCCCTCTCTTCCTCGGTTTAGTCTAAGAAAGTGGCTGAAAAAATGATGTCTAGAGGTGCCAAACAATGTTGTGGAAAATGGCCACTCAATGGCAATTTGGTAAAAACACAATATAATGTAATTCAACATTATTCAATCTAATTTAATCATTCCAAATCGGATTTTAATTAAACCTACCATAAAATTACATAAATTCTAATTAACATAAAATACCAATCAATTTATGAATCGGTCACCGATAAGGCTTTCAATTCGCAGTTCAAAGATAAAATATGAACAGATCATTTAATGACTAACAGATAGAAATGCAATTAAACAACATACTCATGCATTCAGTTCAGAATTTTAGTCTGTTCAATTACTTATCATGCTTAATCAGAGATTAGCACTAATCAGAGGTGAGGGTTGTCACAAAGGCACTACACCAGTCACATATCCAAGAAAACCAGATGCTCAAAGCACATTGTGCATTTGGTTCCTCCATATGAGAAAATTACTTGAATCAAGTTTTATTGTAACAAGAGAACCGAAATTTGATAGAAGAGAATTGAGATTTGAAGGTAGAGAGGTATGATCTGCTATGGCTAGATCTTGGATCGTGCTCGTAAGAGCTCTAAAGCTCTAATACCATTATGAAAATGTAATTGTATTGATTCAATGAATTTTGATACAATCTGATCAGTTATATTTATACACAAATATGCTAACAAACTCTCTAACAAACCTCACTCTTACTCTAACCAACACCACAATAGATATAGCTATAACAGTTGGGTTCTCTAATCATACATTACTGTGATATACAAGATGTCAAAGCTTTATACTGAGGCTGCTCTTGTGACTATGATGGCTTGAGTTGTGTGTTATACTTCAACTCAGTCTGTTACTTATGCTGCAGCTGAGTATTTTGATATATACTCTTGTCAACATGTAAGTGTGATATAACTTTCATCATTGGATTTTAATTATGTTTTTTTGGCAATTAAATCATCTACCAATTAAGGTTTTTCACTATCTTCACAATCTGAATTTGGTGATGAATTATTTGTATTAGTTCCTCCATTTTTGTCATGTTATATATCTAGTAATTTATCTTTCTGCTGCAAAATATTCTTGAATTGATATGTAAATGACTTGTGTCATAATGCTGGTAAAATGACAAGTGATAATTGCTTACAAGCAGAAGGTAATTTATGCATGGGGTTGCATAGGTTCACATGGAACAATAATTTTCTGAATATGGATATTCTTCTGGTGGACAACTGGTTTGCTTCTATCCTATATTTAGTACAATATTCATATTTATATAATATGGGGGAAAAATGACAAACTCTTTAGACAAACTACATAGTACAACTGCATTTAATATGTAGGAATGGTTTGTCAAACTACATTGTACAATTTCATTGAGATGTAGTTTCTCCTTTGTTTAAATTGGTGTGATGTCCCGAGTCTTGGACCCGACTTGAGCGCACCTTTAGAACTTGTTGTTTTTCTTTTTGGAACCTTCAGCGGCGTTGTTGCGTCGGTGTTTGGGACTTCAAACTCATTTAACCTTCTTGACGTTAAGGCAAGTTAAAACTTTGGAGTTTCAGACGTGAAAGTGGGACTAAAGGGTGGTAATACCTTAGAACCAAGCTTGGAGACACCCGTAAACATTCTCACATGTGTGGGGATAGAGCCGCACATGCAGAAGGGGTTGCCTCACGTGCGAGGGTGAGTGTTACACGTGCGGAAAAGAATAGTAGAGTTGGATTTCATTCTGGAAAAAAAAAAAGCATGTGCGGAGGGCACATACGGGAGAGACGTAAATCTTTAGTTCAGCTTCAAAAATTGAACCACTTTTTACAAAATCAAATATCCTCACCCTCTCTTGTCACTTTTTTCATCTATCTCTCTCTATATTCATCTTTTTTCTCATCCCTCTCTACAAAACCCATACACTTCCAACTTCTCTATAAGATTTCTCATAAACTATCAAGATTTAGATAGATATTCTTAAGGAAACTTTGGAGAACATTTTGAGGGCTTCGATTTGTGCAGTGGAGATCAATTTCTGACACCATCAATTTTAGGGTTTTTCTCTCTTCTTCTTCCTAGAGCTTGAGGCAGGTATTTTTCTAATTTTTCTTAATGTAGTTGTTGTATATGAATATATGGTATCTTATATTGCATAAAAACAAGACTTTAATGAGTATTTTTCAAAAATCATGAAGATGATATTGGTGCTATTAGAACATGTTTATGATGTTTAGAATATAAAGCCCTAATTTTAAGTTAATGATTTAATGTGATGTAATTGAGTTATTGTTATGTGAATGTGAAATTGATGTTAACATTAATTAATTGGATATATTCTTGATAAAGGTAAATAAAAGACAATGGGATTGGTTGATTTAAGTTATGATTATTGAAAATAAGAAACAAGAGGGAATGTTGTCTTAGTATTGAGCTGTGTGTTCTCATGGTAATTTGAGAAGATGATAGATAAATGGAAATAATGAAAGTTGGAATATAGAAATCAAGTGTTGGTTGTACATGCTTAAATACTTGAGAAATTTATATCGTATATTGAATTAAATTCATTGGGAATGTGTATCTATGCTCTTGATTGATTATGCTTTAATATTGTTAAAACAAGTGAATTCATTAGAGCTCAAACCAATGTTTAATATTATTTTTGAAAAATGAAATTGAGAATATGAGGAATTAAATTTGGAAGTACGATTAGAGTGGAAGTAATGACAATCATGAAGAACATTGGAAATGTTATAATTAATGAATGAATAATCGAGTTATGAGTTTATTCTTGTGTGATTGTGATTGCAAGTATGGAATGTGTTGTCAATGGAAGTACATTTCATATATTGTTCAAAGATATCTGCTTTAGCAATCGGTGGAGGATTGCATTACTTCTTGTAGAATGGCCATGCAATTAGGTGAATTGAACCCTTTTGGCGCTCAATAAATTTGTTGGCTAGTTTGTAATGGAACTGTTATGATTATGTTGAGTATGTGATGAAAGTGATATATTGAGGTTCCAAGTTCCTTCGGTAAAGTGGTTTGCACTTTAAATGAGAGGTACCAATTTCCTTCCAACTAGCGCCTAGTAAAGTGGTTGCACTTTGAATCATGGGTACCAAGTTCCCTCCAGTTAGCACATGGTAAAGTGGAAAGTTGTGACTTGACAAAACCAAATTGTCTTATGTGATAGTTTAGTTTTGTTCTTAATTATGTATATATTTTGTGATTTGCGAGATGCACCATTTGCCTTTCGTGCCAGTGACCAATGAAACATGGGAATATTGTGTTGCTATTACTATTATTTACATTTGAGTACATGTTCTGATGGGTGTCCCATTTGTCCTTGTGCTTATGGCCATAAAATATGGAATATGTTTTTGAGAGTATTGTGATTTGGTGTGTGGCTTGATACATTATTGTGAGTCACTTGAAATTCACTAGATTGAGTTTGGTCTTAAGTTGCTTGTTCAATCCCAAGGTGGTGGGAATATTTTGGAAATGGTTTATAATATCAAAAGTGATAGATTTATATAAGTTTTTAAGAAACAAATGGAAGTGGAGGAATTTGATTGTTTTTCTTGAAATGTCAATTGAATGACTTTTGAAGAAGAGTATACCTATTTATATGTATATTTTGATATCAAACAGCGAACCTTACTGATATGTTTATTTACGTGAAGCATTCATGATCATTGTACTACATTAATTAGAATTATTGGGATTCCTATTTAACTATATGTTCATCCCATGCTATTGAAAATTTTCAAGTGCAGAGATGGAGAATTACTTGGGAGTTAAGAAGTTTATTTGGTTTCGGCCACAGGACCATTTATATGTAGGCGGAACGCCGTTACATTTGTTAAGGGTCAACCCTTTTTATTTTCATAGTACTTGTAAGCCAAAGGACATTTCAATCAAATGTAATCTATTATTGTATCATGTGTATAAATAAGAGAGAACTACTGATGTTCTTTACATTATGATTGTAGCTTCCTCATATTTCTTGTGAAATTGGATAATGATAATGGATGTGGTAATATTATTTGAATAATAAAAATTGGGGCATTACAATTGGAGTCATGTTTGTCAATTTCATTTGTTAGTGTAACATTAGCTCATTATATTTATTAGTATGTTATATTTTTCTCTATTGGTGTGTATAAAAGCGCAGCTTGACCCAATAGGTAAGACTTCTTGTTAGCATCCCTAGGGCAGCTTGTCTTTTCTCAAATGTTATTTCTCATTTAAGTGGAATTTGTCTTCTTCTTTTTCTTTGCATTTATCAAATATTTGTTTTTTTTTTTTTCACTCTTACATATCAATTTGTTTGTTGGGAATTCATTTTTGTTTTTAATTTTCAGTTGATGATCGTCATCTACGTTTCGAGCAAGGATCCACGCCTTGACTTCTCTACTTAATTTCCTACTTGATGGGCCATTGGGCCGACTTTTGGGTCGAAGTTTGATGATCCGAACCGTTCGCATTTTAAAATTTGTCATGTATATCATACTTGTAAAAAATCAAGTCGATTGGATATTAAAAACGATGTGAACTAAAAGTTTTATTGAACAATAAAACTGTTTATTAAATTTTTTTTAATAAACGGTTTTTAGTTTTTCTGATATTCGATCAATTTGATTTTTTACAGGTATGATGTACATGACAAATTTTAAAATATGAATGGTTCAGATTATCGAAATTGGGCCCAAAAATAGACCCAATGGTCCATCAAGTAGGGAGTCAAGGAGGGAATCCTTGCTCCTATGTTTCTAGGTTAAAATTTTTCATTACTTGGCTTGATCAATCGACTACATCATTAATGAGTTATGAATAACTGTTACCTCATCTTGCATGTGGCTAGTCAATGTATCCATTAGTAGATATACAATTTGAGGGCCTAATGTTAGTAGTTGATATTTCATACCACAATTATTGAAAATGTAATATATTTTAGATTTTTTTTTCTTCTAATTTTTGCTTTCTTTAATTTTGAACAAATGAGTAAGTTTATTCCTATGCTTAGTGACCTTTGAACTAATTTGTGTTTTCATTATTCAGGTTAAAAATTGTTTGAAGAAATACATAACATGGTCAAAGAAAACAAAACATTCAAGAACATATTGAGTTTTCCTTAAGTGGTTTTTTTTCAATTTTTTGTAATGAGATTTTTATCGTGTAATGACAGTGAAAAAACCTTTTATCCCTCAACTTTCTTTGTATATATTTTTTCAACATTCAACTTACATTCGACTTTCATTTATGAAATATATAAAGTTATTAGCTATTCATATGTGGTCAATGTTATGATTCAAAGGATAGTTAATAATAGGTGTATTATACATTATTCAAATGTGTACAAATATTATTGATTATATTTTAGATATTACTTGTATTTAGATTTTAATCACGGTTTATGTACTGTGATTGATAGTCACATTTTTGTGGTCTGAGACTTTTTTTATCATACGCATTAACCGTGACAAAAGTTGGTTATAACTGTGATTCTATCTCATTACTAATCACGAATAACTTAAATTTAATCTCAGGTTAATTGGTATTAATCACGGTTAAAATCTGTGATCTAAATATTTATTATCACGGTCAAAACATATGATGGAATTATCTCTTAAACATGGTAATTGAAAATAATTTTTAACAATCACACTCGAAAAGATCATACTTTAATAAATAAATAAATAAATAATACTATAATTAACATTTATCATGGTTAAGAGCCATGATATTTTTATGATTTTGTAGTAGTGAATGGTAAAAGGAATATTAAAGGTGCGTGGAAGTGGTAGATTTTGACTTATTTTTATTTATGTATCTATTTATCTTTTAATTGATTTCTTGATTTTCGATTTTGTGGATTTGTGATGGTGTTGGATGCTACCGGGGTGTGGGGTTGGCTATGGAGGTAAGGCAAGGTCGATAACTTGAAAAGTGGTGGTAAGGTGGCTGAGGGCAACTGTGAAGAGACATGGAAGTAGTGGTGGACATAAATAGGAAGGTGAGATTGATGGGAAAAAATATTTGTCATTTTACCAATTCCGTTTACAAAATTAACTTTTGAGGTGATGGTCAGGGTCATTTCCCAAATTAATGGGATGAACTATAATTTATGCAATTATTAGAAGAGGTCATTATAATTTGCTCAAGACAAAATAAGAAAATCAATGACACCAGATTAGATACTACAATAACATGTAACATCCACGAACGTAAGCATTTTAGCTCTTCACAAGAGCCTCAAAATGCACCCATAATGTTCGATATTGATTTTCTAAAGCAGGTGTGATGATTTCAAATGAACAGGAATCGAACATAAGCATAGTGAGAGAGGGCTCTAGGATAGTTGTGTGGGTTGTGGCGATGGCAAACAGTTGAGATTAGTGAAATAAGATATTTGGGTGAAAGAGATGAGGTAGGAAGGGTCGCCGGTGGGAAGAGGGAAAGAAAGAAGGAGCTAGGGCGGTGGGTCGTTGGAAGAGGGAAGTCGCTTATGAGGGAAGGTCGCGAGTGGATGAGAGGGGCTGGGAGAGGGTTTCCGGTGAGGAAGGGGTTGCCAGAGCAAAAGTGAGGGTTCAAAAAGTATATTTGGAATTATGGTGGTAGTTTTAAAAAAAAAAATGAAGAAGGAAGCAATTTTGATGGTGGAGTTCAAAAAAATATAAGCTCTAGAGTAATTAATGGAGTGCTATTAGTAACAATCTTAATTAATCTGTTCGTCCTTCTCACATAATGAAGGCAATTAAATTGCAACTAATAATCGCGTAACAAGAACTGAACAATCAAAGCAAGAAAAAAAACTACTTATAATTTTAAAGAAGCAAAAAGTGTACTAATAATCAATCATAATGGTAACGAAAATCCAACAATTTAAGGACAGACAAATCTCAGGCACCATAATCAAACATAAAATTTTGTTATTAATTAATTAATTAATTAAGCAGAAGAAGGCACAACACATATTGTAATTATATAGTGAATAATAATATGGAAGAAGAAGAAGAAGAAGAAGAAGAAGAAGAAGAAGACAAATTTAACAGGGTATCTGAGAGGTGAACTACTCCATGACATGAATAGGAGCTTTGATGAGATCCAAGGCAAGTTCCACTATGATCGTCACGCAAAAACAACACGGACATATGCATGTCAACACCGACCTGTATTAGACACTCACAATCACATCATCAGCACACAACTATCTATCTAGATATATTTTTACACCAGAATTTATATTTTTCAGAATTAACAACACATTCATGGGTGAGCAGACACTAATAGTGTCTCTACCTGTATATATATATAATATCGATTGAGATACGTGATACATGTATAATTTAAATAAATAAATAAAAATAAAATAAGATATTTATAATATATTGTTTATCATTTAAGTGGTAAAATTCTCATTTGATAAACTCAAGTTCTAGGTTTCAAGTCTCTCAAACCATCTATCTAATTTTATTTTATTTTTTTTAAATTAAAAAAATGTGGCATAAAGAGCAAATTTAAATAACAAGTGAGTTGTCCATTTTATATAATAATAATTAGGTTGTGAGCCCACCCACTCGGTGCACTTAAAATATAAATTTTAATTTTGAATCGAAAGCATATCTTCTGTGTTGTTTGAATGGTGAAAATATTCTTTATTAAGTCAATCAATGGTCATAGGTTTAAGTCTTATGTCTCTATTTGGGAAGTTGGTTTTGAGGTTTTTTTTTACTAAAATAACCACAAAAAACAAAATAAGATTTTTAGTTTAATAAGATAAAACATCACATCTAACTCATAATCATTACATTTTTTCTCTCATAAAAAAGTCAAAAAAATCAAAAAAGTCAAAAGCCCTTCTCAAATCAGGCTTTTTAATCCCAGGCTAAAAAAGTCAAAAAGTCAACCCACTTCCCAAACGAGCCCATAACTATTACCTTGATGGAAAGAGAAAAGGTCACTTAGCAAAAGGAGAGAAACAAGTTGATAGAATTGTTCACTTTTAATAATAGGATATATGTATATATATATAGATTTAATGTGTGCACATTAAATTATTTTATTAAAAAAATAAAATTTTAAATTATATGATTAAATTCAAAATCTAAAATAAAAAGTTGATATATTTGAAAAAAAAAAAAATGAATTTACTGCGTTGCTCACCTAATTGTTGTGGGATATTTTGAAAAAATGAAAAATAAAATAGACTTGAACATACGTTAAACCTTGAGTAATTATCTTATCTTTTAAAGATTTCACGTCGAACTAATAGTAAAAGATCAAATGAATACATGACTTATCATTGGTCGAGCACATGAAGAAGCAGACACCGAGTGTGTAGAGAGAAAGATAGAGAGAGCGAGAGAGAGAGAGAGACGAACCCGACGATCCAGACGAGGATACCGACTATGGAGATGAGGAGGGAAAGGAAGGCGAAGGGGAGGCCCAATAGGAACCCCAGAGGCCTGCAATCACCGTCTCCGCAGCACATGATCTATCCTCTCTCTCTTTCTGTTTTTTCTTCTCTCTTTCTCTTCTCTCTCTCTCTCTCTCTCTCTCTCTCTTTTGCGTATTGTTTGTTTTGTTTATGGTGAATTGATGATGGAGGAGAGGAATATAAGCACAATTAAAGTGAAAAGGACATGGATGGAGGGACACGTTTTTTTGCTTTTGCCCAAAGAACAATTAATTAAGCACTGGACTTCTCTCTCCCTGGTTCTTAATTGGAGTTCGTTAAGTTTATCATTTTTAAAAAAATCAAATCGTTCATATAAATTTGATCCAAACACGTGATTGATGTTGTTCAATTAACTTGATTTTTTACAGAAATAATATATCTATTAAATTTTAAAATGTAAATAATTTAGATTATCAAAACGAAATGTAAAAATAAGTCCAATAAATTTAACAATATCTCTTCAACCGGAGTGGGGAGAAGCCAGTACATTAATTAACAATGATGTTGATATTCTCAACAAAAAGTCATTATTCAATCAATACGCAAAGTAACTTTTTTACAACCACCAAATTATTCTTTGGAAGAATTTTTGTGTGTGTCCATTTAAATGAAATGAAATGAATTTATTATTTTATTAAAATATTTATTTTTACGTTTAATTAGTTTAAAAATATGATGATTAATGCTTTACAAATGAAATTATTTTTCATTATGTTAAGGGAATGGTTATTTCATAGAAAATGTGAAGAAATTATCATTTCATTCTATTCTATCTCAATGTTGAAACTACTTACATTACTTTAACCTTTCATTGATTTCACCAGAAAATTATTTATAAAACAAATTTTATTTTTTAGAGTTTAGTATGATAAAAATAAAAAATACTTTTCGTGATCCATAAAAAATAAATTTATTTAAATAGAAAATATTTTTCTAAACTAAAGTGTTACTAACACCATCGTATTATATTTTTATTTGTATAATATTTTGTTAATTTAATTAATAACTTGCCATAAGAAAGAAAGAACCTTATTAGTCCTTTCTTGTTTCAAATGTCTTGTACATTGCCATAGCATTTCAATTTTTGTCTTCCAAGGGTTTAGCACCAATCAAGTTAACATATTTGACTCACAATTTGTTTTCAAGTTAGAGGACCCTTTGTGATTATTGATGGAGGCACCATTGCAAAAGGTATAAAGTTTGAATTTATTTTTAAATCCGTTTGATTATAGAACTCCAATTGAACTTTGATTTTATAAATGTAAATTTTATTATTTACTCCTCATTTTAAAGTATATACTATATACCTCACTTATGACATTTTTTTAATTATGATTTAGTTAAATCTATTGTGATTATTATTTTGATTATAATAAAAAAAAAAATCTTTAGTTATACTTTATGTTGTATTTGCTAATGACTCGTTATTAATTTTTAATTATAACTGAAAATAATTTAGTTATGATATTTGTAATAATTAACATTACATATATATATGTACATAGTGCACCTCCTTTGAAAGGTGTTTATTTTAGAATCACCCTTTTATAAATTAATGATATTCATATCACATCATGGAATACAACCAAGCAATGGGAATTTGAATCAAAATAGCTTTACAAATGAACTCACATTAGATTCTCTCCAAAACATGGGTTAATTACACTAAGATTATATTAATTATGAGTGAATATCACTTTATTCTCCTCATCTATGAATTCATATATTTTGACTTTCTTAACTATAAAAATATATCATTTTCACCCCTTTCAGATCCTTTCAAATTACCTCCGAAAGAGATGTATTTGTACGATTTTTAAGCTTATATAACTACCAAAGCCATTTGGTCTTCTGCGTTTTTTTTTTTTTTTTTTTTTTACCTAATATGTGTGTGAGAAATTATATGGGGTATGTACCATATGCACCCTTAGTTACGACATTTGTGATATTTAGTTATAACCTATTAGAGTTTTAGTTATGATTTATTGTGATATTAATTATGACATTATTTAGTTATAACCTAAGAGCTATTTAGTTACACCGTATGTGGTTTTTAGTTATAACTTCTTTCTTTTTTCTTTTTTCTTTTTAAATTATGATTGCCATAAGATTGAATCATGACATTTGTAGTAATCAACCTCACAAATGTCATAACTTACATATGATACGTAGCCTTATCCATATGTATATAGCCTAAACATTTTAAGAGTGTACCATAATATTATCCACATGTATGTGGCCTTGAACATAACCCTTAAATTGAATGGAGATGTGCATTGAAAACTACACTACAAAAATCCAGAGAGTCTAGGAAAAGATGTCATCAGTGCATAGACCTTCACATAACATATCTGTTTGATTGTGACTCATTTGGTTACTTAGGTTTAGGTTAGGTGCTTGAAAAATGTTAGGGTATACTAAACTAAGCAAACAAAATCTTTAGAATTACAAATTCTGAATACCAAGAAGACACTTGTCACATTTTGTCGACGACAATGTATAACTCAACACTCATTTTAGTTGCCTGAAAAACACTGAAATCAAGAACTTTGATTGGGGTGGATAAGTCTTTAAGGGCATGTTTGATTGGATGGATTAGAACATGGGATTGAGATTATTAATCCGTGGACCTAATTATCTTATATTTGTTTTAACATTTTGGTTTAAGATTATTAATCCAATGGATAATTAATCCAACAAATTTGTAGGATTATTAGTAATGGGGTAGGGGTGAGATTATTAATCCAATGGATATTAATCCAATTGGATAGTAAATACCACACTAATTTAATAAGATTATTAATACTTCACTATTAATCTTGTGAATCAAACATGACCTAAGAATACTTTAGAACACTAAAAAGTAATTGCTGGAATATTTTTTATTGTGTACCTGACTTGATACATTTGCCTTCCTTTTATAAGGTGTTGCTATACTGTTCCGCTTAAGGTGAGTTGTGTCCCATGTTTTTCAGGAATGGACTAGTTTGTTCCACAGTAAGACTTCCCATTGACCTGGTCCATTCTCTACTCGGACCAACTTGTCTGACCAAACTGTACAGCTCAACACTCGGACTGGGCTAACTCGACCAAAGGTTTAGCTCAGTTGCTACCCTGAGGAGCTTACCCCATGTTTCTCTGTCACATAAGGAGGTGATGTCTAAGGTAACATCTACAATTAATTTATGATTCCATACTAACCATTTCTCCCATTTTCCGTTAGAATTTCTTATTTCTTTCAATGATTAACTAAACAAGGGGGGCAAAAAAATCCTTTATATTTTTTCAATCACCAAATCCTAAAATCAAATAAAACCTTACGCTAAGTTGGATTAGAATGAAAATGGTGAAAAGTGAAATAAATGAGAAAAATAAAATAAAATTGGACAAATTACAAAAAAATATGTATATAATAAAAAAATATTACCCAAGGTTTTACTCCAAAAACAAATTAAATCTCAATATTTTGATTTTAGCAATTTAAAATCTATAATTTTAGTTGAGTTTCAATTTGGGAATGACTTCCCTCTAGTCCATGATAAGACTGGAGGGTACTGTTGGACTCATGGGGGTCTACCACGGGTCCCGTTTCGATAATCTGCACCGTTGAATGTGTAAAACTCGTCGATTACTATATGACTGTAAAAAATCACATTGATCGGATATCGATAGCTATGTGACCAACTCAGATTTTTGTAAGCCATTTATTTTTCACCATCTATTTTTTTTCATACAAAACTAATTTGATCACATATCTATTGATATTCGATCAACATGATTTTTTACAGGCATATAATACTCGACAAGTTCTACACATTGAACTGTTCGAATTATCGAAACGAGACTCATAATGAACCCCACAAATCCAAAAATACCCTCCAATCCAAAAATACCCTCCATTCCCTCTCAATTTAACCTATTCATTCAAGTTTGTTTATCATACTAACAGTGAAAAAACTGTACGATATAGGTGGCATTTTTTCGTTGGCACAAGTAATATGACAGGATGGTCAAGTTGATGGGATATGGCATTTCAAATTTCAATGCTCCACTCTGATAGTGTTGGTAACCATCAGGCATAAGTAATCTGATAGGATGGTCAAGTTGATGCAAATCACAAAAACTGAGAGGTTTTGCTTCTATTTACAATTTAGAATCTCTCTATTTGAAAGGAACTTCTCTCAGCTAAACCAATCCTGACCAATTGTGTTTGCTGGACTGATGACAGAAAATTCATACCAAGAAAACATAAAACATCATCTGCATACACTAAAATGCAGAAAAACTCCATTCTGAACCTTGACCAAGTCCGGTGAGATGGTTTTGAGAGCCAGTCTCAAGACATCCAGCCTACTCAGCATGAGTCACACAACAGATCTGACATATCATTGCTTACCACGGAGGAATCAAATACATAACCATATAAAAATTCTGCTTTGAGCCACATGCATCACCTACAGCTGAAGAAAAAAAATACTCTTGAATCCACATTGATTCTGTCAAACAATAGTCACTCGGTTGCATTCAAACTCGAGTTCTCCTTCTCCATAGAGATTATGCAAGCAAGCCTTTCATAAACCTGTCGTAACATTTCAAATCTTAAATCCAAAATACAGCTTTTCTTGTTTAGCTCTTAACTTCGCTAATTGACCATTCCAATTTTCATTTTGGTAAAGATGACGTATAAATTTTACTCAATTTTCCAGGAAAAATATGTTGATAAACAATTTTGCTAGTCTCAAGCTAATACCTCAGAGAGTTGATCTTTCTTGGGCGGGTTATTTGTAGATGATGGATCATACCTAAACAGAAGATTAGGTACAGCAATTTCAGTGCATGCTGAATTTAAACAAATGCTAGTTCACATCTCTTTGTTACCAATGAAACAGGAGGAACGTAATTTTGATTATTAAAAAAAAAAAAAAATGGTACAACAAATACAACCCAAACCGGCCAAATTCTTGGCAACAAAACAGTTGATCAGAAAACTTAAATTTTCTCACCATTCTCGTGGAATTCCAGCTTCATCTCGAGCTGAATAATTGAAAGGCCCTTTCAACTCCACATTATACTCTTTTAACAAGTCTGCAGAATTACCATAAACGATGCACATCCATAACCCAACCCAAAAATATATATCAAACGAAAAGAAAAATATGTGAAGCTTGTGCACACAAAAATGGGATTATTCTTACGAGAATAGACACTAGAATATAGATAGAAGGAAACAGAACCTTTGAAAGTGGCACAAGGGGCACGACCCATTTTTTCGCATAGTGAGACGAACCAATGGACTCCAACTGCTACATGAGCAACTTCTTCATCAGCAATCCTTGCCACAATGTTTGATGTCCTACAATCTCCAAATCCAATTAACTTTTGCACAAGCCGAGGCCCAGCATCTAGTCCCCTAGCCTCCTACAGCATCGAGAAAGAAAAAATCCAACTTTACCCAACAATATACAAATTTAAAAGAAATCCATATGGCTCTTGTAGGCCTAATAATTATGGAATGATCCGATAATTGCTAGTGAGAATATATACTCTCATAAATTATTACTTATTATCATCAGATTACTCTATATGGTTCTATGTTGTTTCAAGTAACTGAATAGGTTTGGAGTAGTTTGATAATAATTCATTACTTGCATGTAATTCTTGTTGCTTTGTTCTGTATTGGCTTATATACACCAAACAGGTACTAATAGGCATAATGACAATGAGTGACAAATGCAAGTTCTATTGCTCGCAATTTTCATTTAACTCTACCTGGCTTCAATTGGTTAGATTATCAGATATATATATAGAGTGACATGATAATAATGAAGCAAGGTTCCCTTGTAAGCCAATACATTCGCATATTATTTCTGTCAGACCTTATATCTCATTGGCCTTTGACTATTATCACACCTTATGATGCACGGACACGGACACGGACACAAACACGGGACGCGATGATTTAAAAAAAATGGGGGCACAAACACGGTAGGGGACACAACAAATATATATATATTTTTTCTATGTAGATTAATATTATGTTACCAAACGCTGATTGTGTTTGATTAGCAGAAGTTCAACTAGACATATTTCCTACAAATTATAACCATTATAAATTAATTTTATTCAGAGAAATCCAGAAATAAAGAGAGAGCATACCTATAAATATAAAAAGATATAATTAGGGCAAATTACATCAATGGTCCTCCTAGTTTTCTCAAAGTTTAAGTTTGGTACTTGTACTTTGAATTTTGTCAATTTGGTCCTTGAACTTTCAATTTTGTTCTATTTTGGTCCTTACTGCCTTAAAATCGTGACCCTAAGGTTTTAGTTATTATATTATTGCCTCTTAAGTTCTGTTACATTATAAAAACACCAATTTTAAATTTTATTTTTTTTATTTATTTATTTTTTTTTTTTTTTTATCAAAACAAAAGGCTCTGATACCAATTTCAAACACACAGATTTACTAATGAGCTAAGAAGCCTTGGCAGCTCCTCTGATGAAGACAGTCATTGCAAGAGGATTAAATACCCTATTTTTAGTGAGACTGACATACACAATCCTACATTCCAACTTGGTATGGAGTTCAAAACAAATGTTCTGTTTAGGGATGCCTTAAAGGAATATGCTATAAAGTGGGGCAAACAAATTACATTTACTCAGGGTGACAAATAGAGGGTTAGGGCATAGTGCAAAAGTGGTTGTCCTTGGGTTTGCTATGCTTCTTTTGCGAAGAGTGAATGGGTGTATAGGATCAAAACTTTTGTAGATGAACACACATGCAATAGAATATTTGATGTGCCACATATGAGTAGTAGATGGATTGTGAAGAGGTATTGGGAAAGGATTAGGTTAAACCCTACCTGGCCAATTAAGTCATTGACAAACACCATTGCAACAGAGCACAATGTACAAATTGAAATGTAGAAAATGAGGAGGGCAAAAAAGAAGGCTTTGACAATGATTGAGGGTACTGCAGCTGAACAATTTGCAATGCTTTGGGGTTATGTAGAAGAGATTAGGAGTACTAATCCTAGAACAACAATATGCATGAAGGTGAAAGAAGTTCTAAAAGTTCATGAAGGGGATGAGCAAATGTCCAAGTTTAAGAGATTGTATTTGTGTTGGGGTCCATTGAAGAAGAGTTTCTAGAACGCTTGTAGGCCAATCATTGGAGTGGATGGTTGTCATTTGAAGGGGCCACATGGTGGAGTGTTGTTGACTATAATGTGGATAGATGCAAATAATTGTATATTTCCATTTGCTTATGCCATTGTTGAGGGGGAGAAGAAGAAAACATTGTTGTGGTTTCTGAATTTGTTAGGGCAAGACTTGAACATTGTGAATTCCCATTGTTACACTTTCATGAGTGACAAGCAAAAGGGCCTAATTGATGCAGTGACTGAGCTCTTTCCAAATGCCTCGCACAGGTTTTGTGTAAGGCATTTGTAAAACAATTTCAAGGGTGAACAGAGTATTAAAGGATTTGTTATGGAAGGTTGCTAGGCAAGCACTATTGCTGCATTCACCAAAGTCATGGAAGAAATCAAAGGAGTTGATGGAAAAGCATACAATTGGTTCGCTGAAAGACCACCAATCCATTAGAGTAGGAGCCACTTCCATGTTTTGCCCAAGTGTGACATTTTGTTAAATAATCTATGTGAATGTTTCAATTCAAGCATATTGCAAGCTAGGGATAAACCTGTGATCACCATGTTGGAGAAGACAAAGTTTTGTTGAAGGAAATAGTTCAAAAAAGAAATGAAGCAATGAAAAGGTACAACAAAGGCCCTATATGTTCTAACTAAGATTCATAATATTTTGGAGAAAGTAAAGGTGAGCTGGCTAGATTCCTAGATGGAATGGGGGTTTCCTATTTGAAGTTGTTGGCCCATATGGTGAGCAATATAAGGGGGACTTCAAAGAGTGGACTTGTGGATGTAGGAAATGGGATCTATCAGGCATTCCTTGTGCCCATCTTGTGGCTGCTGCAAACTATATGGGTGAAGAACCAAAAAAGTATGTGCATCATTACTATAAAGTTGAAACCTACCTGAGGATTTACGAGAACATGTTGAGTCCAATCAATGGTAGACAAATGTGGCCAACAACTGAATATGCTAAAGTGCTTACCTGATGTAAAGAAAAGAGCTGGGATGCCAAGACTGAATAAGAGGAAGAACACTAATGTACCAATTGATGCAACTATCAAATAAGCTAGGAAGGAGGGGAAATCAGATTACATGCAAGAATTGTGGCAAGTTGGGACACAACAAGAGGACATGCAAAGTCAAAGGCCAATTCACCTACTTGAAAGGTCCTGTGAGTTCCACTCAACTAATTCATTTTTTTAATGCATTTTGTTAACTTCACCATTGCTACCTTTTGTCTTTTAGTTTTTGCAAACCTAGTATGAAGGAAGCTAAGGTCAAACCCAGCCTCAAGGAAGCCAAGGTCAGACCCAACCTCTAGGAAGCCAAGCTTAGAGTCAACCTCTAGCAAGACAAGGTCAGAGTTAGCCTGAAGGAAGTCAAGCTGAGAGTCAGGTTGCACAAGCAACTCAAGTTAGGAAGAAGAATTTGGCTATAAGTTTTCAAGGTTTATTTGTTAATTTAAATAATGTCTTCCTTGCATATGTCCTAACAATGGTGATCGTTATTGCAGGTAAAAAGGAGAATGGTACAAACAAGTGACTCAACTCTATTGCATGCAAGCCAGGATGTGACACCATCTCCAGTAAGTTCCAATAGCAACACTCCTCTGCAAGGTCAAATGAGATTGAGAGGAAGAGTGGTGTACAATGCTAATGCTGTCAAATCTCCACTGGATGAAAGCAAGAATGCGGCTGAAATAGAGTAGGGGCAAATGAATGACAAATGTTGTTTTTGTTTTTGTTTAACATGGAATACAATGTAATGGATGTGAAGGTTTTTATTATTTTTGTTTGTGGAATATAACCAAATACAATTTCATATTCCATGACCTTTATAGTGGTAGGGGCTTTTTGTACATGTAAAGCCTGGTTTTTGTATTGGTTGCTCCTTTGTTAGTTTATGTTTTGCACAGTACGAATGAATGATAATTGTATCATTGGTGATGCCAAATGAATGACAAGTGTGTGAACTGATGTATGTGAATGATAATTTAGTGCCTTTACTACTGTTGTGATAATTTGTCTTGATTGGTGATGGACTGCTATGTGTGTGTGTTTTGGTGCTTGTTTTTTTTTTCAATTTTTAGTTTAGGGATGGACACAAAGTGAAAGAAAGAATGTCAATTTGGTGCCTTTACTGTATTGTTTTGACCAATTTGAATTTGGAGCAACAATTGTTGGGTTTTTTTTTTTTTTTTTTTTTTTCCAGCTTTTTGCTCTGTGTAAATTTCAAATTGTGTGTGCGAGTCACAATTGCTTTTTGTGAGTCACAATCCTTTCCCAACTTCTGTGTGCTTCCTGTGTGTGGGTCACAATTGCATCATCACCCCCTAAATTTTTTTCTGTGTTTTATTCACCAAACACAAAATAATAGATACAAAAATAATAGGCCACCAAACACAAATGATAGACACAAAAATAATAGGTCACCAAACACAATTTTCATCTCGAAATCATAATTTTTCATTAACAATAGTTCACCCATTACATATGATTCATAAACAAGATATAGACTCCATTCATTCTTACACTACCATACAACTTGCAATTAGTAACTTTACATTACAAACCATATTCCTACAACCAACCATGACAGAGCCAAGCAAATCCATAATTTCCTCTCTTTTCCAGTCCTCCTTTTCAACTGTGCTTCTATCTTATTCAACTTCTTCAACAGACTATGAATGATCTGCACTGCCCGATCGCAGATGGGTGGGCCTACGCATGTAAAGTGATTGCAACCATTATTAGGGCAACTCATAAATCTCCTCCAAGGATTTGCATGGGTCCGTGATGTGTGTATCAGCCTTCTTCCACAAACATTAAAAAACATCTCCTCCACACCACTTGCGTTCTATCTCCCTTGATTTCTTGAGCTTCAATCATTCCTCATTTCTTCTCTCCCACTGATATCGTTCACAATCTGTTTTTTTTTTTTCTTCTTTGGTCCGTGTTTTTGTAGGTTCAAGGGAAGAGAAGGGAATCATTCCAAAAAAAAAAAAAAGAGAAGAGAAGGGAAGGTTAGGGTTTTGGCAGGAAACCCTCAATTTTCCCTCCATCTAAAAGTATAGGGGGCCACGTCATCCGTTCCATCCACTTCCTTAATGGAAATAGACGACATGGGTGAAATTGATAGGAATTTAAAAGTATGGGGGTAAAATTGAAAATATTCAATAGTCTGGAGGTATAATTGATAATCGAGGCAAAATATAGGGGTAAAAATAAAATCTTCTCAAAAAAAAGAAAAAAAAAAAAAAGAAAGAAAGAAACGCGAGAGGCGAGAGAAAAAAGAAAAGAGTTTCGGAAGAGAGAGAGAGACGAGAGATATGCACCCGTGCGTGCGCGCGCGAAAGAGAGAGAGAGAGAGACAGAGAGCTACAGTTTCGGAAGAGAGGGAGAGACGAGAGGCAAGACAGAAACGAAAGAGAAGAGAGACTTACCAGGTCGAGATAGAGATGGAGATTGACTGGACCTGTGAATGACTGGAGATGGAGATTGAATTCTGGTTCGAAGTCCTTTCGAATTCTTCTCTTCTCTTTCTTTTTGTTCTTTTGATTTCGGGATTTAGATCTTCTCTTTCTTTGGTTGTTCTAATTTAGGGATTTAGAGTTTATTTTGTATTTGTTTTTTTACTTCATTAAATTTACACTTTGACCCCAAAAGATTTAAAAAAAAAAATTTAAAAAGAACCCTACTGTGTCCCCTTGCTGTGTCCCCGGCGTGTCCTATTCAAAAAAATAATAATAATAAAATTAAAGGAACACACCAAGTGGCATGTCCCGTATGTGTCCCCGGCGTGTCCCCTTGTTTGACACCGATATAACTCCTATTTCGAATTGTTCGTGCTTCATAGGTCACACCCTAACATGCAATTATAAACATAGATGTTACAAATTCTTGCATCACTCTTTGAGACAACCTCTTGCATCCCATTACACGTGACTCTTTGTCATAATCTCTTACATCAAATTACATACTCCTTCGTGACAACCTTGCATTCCATTGCACGACTCATTGTCATGCAACTTCTTGTCGCTCCCTTGCATCACTATTACAAAAACTGGCCTACACTAATATGAATTGGTTAAACAATAACTGAATACTTGAATTTTTAGTTTATTTAAAAATAGTAATTTCATTAGAGTTTTAGTTTCTTTGACCATGGTCATATATCAAGGCTGAGTCTAACTTCTAATTTCTTGGAAAGACAGATGTGCTTTTTGATGCACTGGACTAAGGTGACTAAATCACATGACCATAGATAAGATAGAGACTGAAACAACCATTTGGCAAAGATAGTGTATACCTAAATCAAGGATATGTGAATGCCAATGGGATATGATCTTCTATTAACAATGAAATACATTGAAGAATGAGTTGAAGAATTATCTTTGAAGTGTCTAATATTATAAATATACATTTATAATTAAGACATGTTGAAGAAGTGTTGAACAATTTAGGAGTGTCCGCAGAGAGTCGTGTCCGACACGACACACTTCCTCCATAGAAGTGTATGTGCTTCGTAGTTCATCATTATTCAAAAAGTCAAAGACAGTGCACCATTATCTCAAATCATATCAACATCAATTTTTTATACATACATTGGTGTACACATAATCATCCGCAATAGCACTTACGCATGATGAATTATATGTGTGTGTGTATCACATAGACTTCCTATTGAGCCTCCATGCAAGTTAAAATTAGTGTTACGGAAAAATACCAAGTTTGTGCACTTCCAAATGTGTCTTTTCTACAGTAGCCCTTTTCAAAACTTCAATAATCAAGGCCTTTCAATCTATTATACATCATCCTAAGCAGGTTTTCCAATTCTGTACTTGTAATCATAAACTGACCTTCACACAAACATATCCATAAGACCTAGCAATTTGGTGTTCTGTGTTTATTCCAGTTTTTTATGTCTTTTGTAGGTGAACTTCACGTATAAATTCCATTCAATCATTCATCAAGCCATTAACTGCTATAATAATATACAAAATATGTACAACATATGCAACCCTTAATCTTGTTGATAATCAGTGACCAACCTTTCAACTTTCACCAAGGCATAGAACACAAATGGATTGTTGATGGGGAATAAAAAGGCATTGTATGAACTTAAATTGAGGATTACGAATTTATTTTAGTATTTTCTTTAGATTTTTTTTATTAGGATTTAATTATTGTAATTTTTAGTTTTGGTAATTATGGTTTCTTAGGATGCCTACAAATAGGCCTTTTATGTAATGATTTATGAAACTTGGCTTGAATATTGAAGCACTAACATATTGTTTGGAATTGGTTGCCTGTCACCCTCTTTTCTCTATATGCTCGTCTTATTGGTGCTACATCAATTTTGGAATGACTGGAAAGGAAAAGGCATTGGGTGAAGTTAAATTGAGAAATAGGAATTTACTTTAGTTTAATTCAATATTTATTATTTATTGCGTTTTATTGTTATATTAGGATTTAATTATTGTAGTTTTTATTTTGCTAACTTTAATTACGATTTCCTAAGTTCCTGTTAAGTGTTGGAGTTATTTGTGTCTAAGGGTAGTTAAGTAATTTGTGCCTTTCAGTCTTTTGTTCTAAATACATGTGTAAGGGGAGAACCCTAATCATTAGAGTGTTAATACAAAATCATCCGTTCTCTCTCTCTTTTTTCTTTCATTCTTCTTCTTATTCTTCATATGTAAATCTAACATGGTATCAAAACCACATCTTCCTCCTTGAGATATTTTGCTCTTTTTGTTACATTTTTTTTCCAATTTTTTTTCTGTCCCAGTTCAAAATAATAATTCCATCATGGTCGCCTAAGGCTTCTAATCATGCCCATAATTTTATTTTAATTTTTTGGTCAATCTTTGATTGATTTTCCATTTTTTTCTTTATTATGTGAAAAAACGGGTGATTTTTCTGGAAACCCTGGTTGGTGACTCTCCAGGCTGATTTCTTCTCCTCCCCTATTCTCTGGGGGCCGACCGGCTCCTTGGAGAGCTCTAGTGTCCTTGTTTTGAAGGTTTGTTGAGGTTTCTCTTGATTTTTGTCAGTTTCGGCTTATCTGGCTGTGTTTCGGCACTGTTTTCTGTCTCTAGAGGTAATCCATTGTTCCTAAGGTTGGTTTTTGGATTTGCCTCTCTTGTTTTTACTACTTCTTGGGCTGCTGTGTTGTTTTTTTGGTGTTTGGTTTTGCTTTTCTATGGTTGAATGTGGGAGTAAGGATCCGAAGGTTCATGAAGAGAGTGGGCTGCATCGTGTTATGACCGTTAATGATAGTCCCTCTCTTCAAATCAATCCCGTGAAACTTAATGGTACCAACTACCTGATTTGGTCACGCACCTGTAGTCTTTCTAACTAATTGTGGAAGTAGTAATATGAGATGAGAGAGTTTTGAGAATTTACAATGATCCATTATGTTGGCTTCAATGCCAATTTATAGAATACAACTTTACACATGCGACAACAAAAATTTAATAGCATAGTCAAGTTTAGTCTAAACTCAGGCTTGTCCTAATTTTCTAAAAGTCTAGAGCTAGAAGTCAAAAAGTCTAAAAACCTATAATACAAATTTTCAAAAAGTCTAGTCTAAAATTATAAATACAAGGACTTTTTATTACATATATAGTCCCCCTCCCTCGTTTTTGAAAAAGAGAAAAGGATAAGATTTGGCTAATCTTATCTTTTTTATTATTGTTGCAGATGCTACGACGTGTGCTGGATAAGGATACAGTTGATCCAGCATGGTGCATGAAGACACTATCTTCGGATAATGAAGAATTTTAGGCTTGACTCCATTCCTATGTTCTGAAAGCTTCCGTTTCATCAACTTGCATTGCCAAATCTAGAGGAGTATCTAACAAATTTCTTTTTACCAGATTGTTAAGAAAATCTTCTGCTTCACTTTGTTGTGTAGCAGTTCTTGTATATAAAATCGGCTTCATAGTAACAAATAGTCTTCTTCCATCAGTTACCATGAAAGGCAATTCACTGTAACTTTTCATGTTTTGTGCCACTTGGGACAATAATATTAGGCTTTCTACCCAATATTGTTCACGACATAAAACATCAATTAGTTTATGAGGATTAACAACCTTGCCCTTTGAATTTATTAATGGTCCATCATGAGCTAATTCTGATTCTTCAGTCTTTTCAAGTAACAAATTTGATATGGCTTATAGAATTTTCCCTTTCACGCCATCCAATGGTGCTAGCAATCCAAAAAGTGAAATATTTGCTCTATTTGTAATTTTTTATTACTTTTGAGAGCATTGCCTTGATCATCTCTGCAAAATCTTTTCATTGTATAGGATGAGAACTTTAAAGAATAACTTGATTAGTTATTCCCCAGTCAATTTTTTCAGAGACCTTCCAATCATTATCTAATGTAGTTTTTGGAATATCCTTGTAGATTAATCTTATTAATTGATTTGAAAAGAATTTGTTTAATTCTTTCACAATTTTCTTCTACTTTATCTTTAATAATTCTAAAAATTTTACAAGAAAGAATTGTTCTTACTTTTTCAAAAAGACAAACTCTTCTAATTGTTTCAAAAGGAGGATCTGAATATTCATGATTTATGAATTCAAATATTTGAAGAAAGTATTTATTTTTTCAAATTTAAAATCTTGATCCCAATTCATTTGTTCAATGAGTTGGAAACAAAGTTTTTGTAACTCATTTATTCTAGTGGTTTGTTCCACTAATTGAAATGATCAATTAGACATGTAATCTAAAACATTTTTTGTTTTCGGAAATATGGGATTTCCACACACCATTTAATTCATCATAAATTTTTCTGGGAATACCAGGACTAAAAAAGTCTTTAATTTCATATTCGTCTGGTTTAGATTTTTGAAATTCAAAAGGGACTAGATTGATTTCCTGTTGCTAAAAAATAGGCATTGATGGAGCACTATAAAAAGCCTTTTTAGCTTTCGCCAAACTGTCATATGCTTGATAGCAAGCTCTAGGGAATCCCACAACTTGCGCACTGCAATCTTTTCAATTTGTGTAAATTCCAAGTTGTCTACCTGAAAAAACATAAAATTTTTCTGTTTGGGGGATTGCTTTTTTGGCAATTGCCACCCATTCTTTATCAAACTCCACGGCTGTTTACCCTTGTTCATGGCTGAAAAGAGAAAACACTAATTTAGTGATTTCTACTTAAAAAATCAGCAAGAAAATTTATTAGTTCCTTTCAAATGTTCAACTTCAAAAGTATATGTAGGAATTTCATTATACCATCAAAGTCCACGACCTTCAATATTTTTCTTGTTAACTAAATCTTTTACTACTTGATTGTCTGTTCTAACAATAAAGCATTCAGGAGCAAGATATATATGAAATCTTTTTGAAGCAAGGTTTATTGCTAAAAGTTCTTTTTCAAAAATAATATATCTTGTTTCAACATGTTTAAATTTGCCAGGATTATATCCACAAATTAATTCATGTTTCTGAGTTTTTATGGAAATAGGTTTTTTCCTACTTTTAATTCCATAACTATTTGTTGCTTCGGACTCTGTCCAAAATTGAGAAGGTATTGCTTTTAATACACATCCCCAACATAAATCTGAGGCATCCATTTCAAGAATAAGCTTATATCCTTCTTTAATTTGTTTAACTAAATTAGTATTTTCTTTTGACCAACAAAATTGTACATCTTTCTTTAATTTTTTCAATAAAGGAAGTTCCAATTTTGCAAGATCTTTGACGTAATTTCTTCCAGAATTCAAAATTCCCAAAAAATTTTACGTTGTTTTACTTCAGTTAATTCATCTGGAAATTCTTTTATTTTTTAAATAATCAGATTATTGGAATTTTAATCCTTAAGGATTAACCCTAAGAACTCTATTTCTTCTCTCTCTACCTCTAACTTTTTAGGAGAGAGAATAATTCCATCATTTTGGAATTTATTACACATAATTGCCTAAGATGATTCTTGTGTTCTTCCATTGATTTGGAAAAATAAGAACGTCATCTATATGTACTACACAAAAATCTATAAGTTAATTAAAAATAGAATCCGTCCATCTTTGAAAGATTTGTGGTGCAGTATTTAATCCAAATGGCATTACATTCCAGTGGTAATATCCTCTCGAAGTACTGAAGGCAGTCAATGGTTTTGACTCTTCTGTTAATTGTAATTGCCAGTATCCTGACTTACAATCAAATTTACTAAAGACTTTTAATCCTTGGATTAGATTTATCAAAATGTCCTTTATTGGGATATAATAACCATCAAATTCTATATGTTCATTAAGCCTTTTATAGTTAATTACCATTCTGTTTTTTCATCTTTTAATTTCTATGATTTCTAACCATAAATGTAGGGCATGAATGAGGACTAGTGGTTACTTCAATGAGGTTTTTCTGAAGAAGTTCATTAATTTCAATTTCAACTGCATCCTTATCCAGGTAGCATCTACAGCAATAATGAAAAGATAAGATAGCCAAATCTTATCCGAAACAGTTTCTTTTTCAAAAACGAGGGAGGGGACTTTATATGTAATAAAAAGTCATTGTATTTATTATTGACTATACTTTTTGAAAATTTGTATTATTGTGGGTGTTTGGGAAGTGACTATTTTAGAGACTTTTTGACTTTTTGGCTATTTTAGTAATCTATTTTAGTTTTTTTGTTTGGGAAGATGGAATAGATTTTTATTTGAGTTGTGCATTGAAAAATGTGTTTGAAATGATGTTTGAAACTAAAATGACAAATTTGTCCCTAACTTCACTTTTTGCAAAATAGGTTTAAAGGGGCAAAATTGTCATTTGTTTCGGAAATGATGGGGCTGTCCCAACACTGTCATGTTGACAGTGTAGGCTGATGCTATTTTAGAGCTATATTTTGTTATTTGTTTTTGAAAAAAAAAAAAAATCGATGGGTTAGTGTGACTTTTTGGCTTTTTTTGTATTTGAGGCTATTTTAGCCTCAACTTTTGGTTCCCAAACACCCCCATAGGTTTTTAGACTTTTTTACTTCTACCTCTAGACTTTTAGAAAATTAGGACAAGATTAAGTCTTAACTCTTGGACTTGAGTAGGCTATTAAATTTTTGTCGTACGTATGAAGTTGTATTCTATAAATTGGCATTGAAACCCAACATAATGGATCATTGTAAATTTTCAAAAACTCTGTCATCTCATATTACTACTTCTACAATTAGTTAGAAATAGAAAATATATATACTAAGTATTTGGTATCAAAGCCCAAGTAATGAACTTGGTGAAAAGCTTCATAGCAAGATCAATTTCTATGTAAGTATACTCTTTCAGATTTTATTTCCTTTTGATAGTTATACAACTAATAAATTATTGTGGTATTTTTTGTTTCACTGATAGCTATCAAAAAACTCATAATCTTGTTAATCTTTAAAGCCCATATACCCACAGACTGTTAACCCATAATTGCCAGTAGAAGGCTCTTAGGATGTTAGTCATTTAGGGACATGATTTTAGGCACCTGAAGAAAAACAATAAGGTTTTAAGTACCATTGATAGTCTAATATGGCAAAAGATACTCAAGAAAATATTAGATGTATGGCTACGCAAATAAGAAGGCTGGAATTTGAATTGATCATAGTATGCACATAGATAAATGAAATAGTAATAAATTTACTTGTTATAACATCTACCATGAATGGTGTGTGATTTATTTTCTTCCTGGTTTGAAAAAAAAAAAAAAACACATAATCATATGTATATAGATAAGAAATTAGACGTTTTGCATCAGACTTTAGTAAATGTGGAACAAGATGTTAGAGATCTTGGTAAAATATTTAATACAGATTTAAATGAAAAAAACAAAAAAACAAATGGAAAATCTAATAACAAAAGTAGATTTTCTAAGTGAACGTAACGAAGAATGGAATCTTCTGGCGAATACTTCCATACCTCGTTTGTTTTATGGAAATGATGAAATAAACTTCATTGAAAATTCAGTTTCTTCTTACAAAAAAGAAGAATATGAAAAGCTTGTTGAAGTCATCGAGTATTGGAAAAGGCTTTATGCAGATCCAACATCAACTGTTGAAGAACATAACATACTGATTACTCAAATTCAAACGTCATATTTAGAAAATGAAAATTTGTTTACCCATTTCGGGTATCAAGTTTTCACTAAAGATGATGAATTTGATGACGATTCCTCATCCCATTTCATTAATGCAACCAGCGTGGTGATCAAAGACAACAAGACATCAGAATCTGAAACCTCCTCAGACTCTGAAACTTCTAACAAAGAAACTACATGTAAAGGTAAAAGAAAAATAGATGAACCATTAGATCCAGACGAATTTGAAGCCAAATCAGAATTCAATGAATTCATAAAAACTACCGAACAAACGGTCCCAAATACATCCACTAGTGAAACTAAACCTAGTGATCCTAAACCATCTTACAAAAGAAAAGATGATTTAAACAAAAATCCAATAACCCAACACGGTACTTATCTAGATTTAACACATGTTGCTTTCAAAGATCAATTAAAAACAATTGATGATTGGGCACACTCCGTGTCTATTTTAATAACAAATTATAAGTCAACATGGACAAAGGAAAAATTCTTAGATTATATTGCAGCAACTTTACAAGGAAATTGTTTGCAATGGCTAAGAAAAATGGGCAAAATCTGATTCTGGAAAAAACCAGAAAACAACTCTTTTATCAAACTTTTTAAGTTTTGATTAGATGTTGAGTGGTTTTGTCACCATAATTAAAGAATATACGTGTGGCTATTCAGGAGAAATTAATTTGCAAGAAGATGTAAACTGTGGTCTATCCAAACTAGAACTATGTAACATCCGTCAATTTGAAGATATGCGACATTATTTCAAAAATATTACTATGTTCTAGATCCTCCACAAAATACCTATTGGTTAGACCAATTTTTTCATAAACTCCCAAACCCATGGGATGAATTAAGTTTTAAAAATATCCTAAATTTTTAGAAAAATTAGAAAATAGTGGTAATCTGGAATTTAGGATAAACTTTGTCTTGAGACTAATAGCAAATCAGTGATTAACGGTACAAGCGAAGAAACAAGAGAAAAATCAAATCACCAATTCCACACAAGGAAAAAATTGTTGTGACCAAATTTTACAAGAAAATTGAAATATTGGTTGCACACCTTATAAAAGAAAGGGTAAAATCAAGAAAAAGAAATTTAAGTGAAAACCTTGGAAAAAGAAAAAAAAACTTCCTAAACATAAAAAATATGTTAAGAAAAGAAAAACTTCTTCAAAAGCATCTAACAAGAAAAAATCTTGTACATGTTATATTTGTCATGAAGAAGGACACTATGCACCTCAGTGTTCTAAAAAAGGAACAAGTGCTAAAAAGATGATAAAAGTTCCTGAAGAACAAGACTTCGAAATTTGTTTTGGTGAAGAAATTTCGGATATAGAAGAAATGCTATATGAAATTTCAAGTGAAGAATATTCATCAGATGAAGATGAAGAACACATCTTTATGATGACTAGGATTACAAAAAATTCTGAGGAGGAATCAAAAACATTCCGATTAGGAGATTATATTGGTGAAGAAATTGTCTTTTCCGAAGAAGAACTGGCCAAGTATGAAAAACTTCAAGAAATTCGAAAAGAAGAAATTTATAAAATTTCAAAATTCAAACCTTGGTCAATAAGAATATTTGAGCAACATGTTGGAAACACCAAGGCTCAATTTATGGATGAAGGAAATGTCGATATAACCTTACTCGACAAAAATAAAATTGCTAGATGGAAAAAGAATAATCCTGAATTAATTCAAGTAAAAATCACTGCTTTGTTTAGACAAGGTACTGATACACCCATCTTAGCAGTCTTATTAGATAAAAGATTTCATGATCCAATAAGAGCAATTATTGGAGGAGTACAATCTAATTTAGTAAATGGAATAGTATGGTTTAACATAAAACCAAATTTCTTTGTGTCAATAGATGATCCTAATATAGAGGATGTTATTAGGATTCGTCTAAAAACACAAAATAGAAGAATGAAAAAAGATTCCTATGATCTCGCAATTCAATGGAAAACTATCCATGAATTAACAAGGCTACCTGAAACATCAATTAAACCAATTGATACAAAAATAGTTGACATGTGGAAACCAAAACCATATGAGACAACAATTCAACCGGAGCTTATAAATTGGCCAGATTTAGAAATTCCAAGAAATTGGTTAATTTCTAAACTAACATAAGACAGAGCAAGAAAATCTATTAGCAATGTCGAAATACAAGCATCTGGTAGCAATCTGTATATAACAAATAACATATTAAAACAACCAGCACAAAATTTATCAGCTGATTGGAAAAAATTCAATAAACTAAAAATTACACACGATATTAATCGCAGTAGTTCTCAAACAGAACCTATTGATATTAAGACAGTACAAGTACCTATCATGCCATAAACACATCATAGATTTGAAGAACAAAAAATGTTTCAAATCTATCATTATCAAACAAAACAAAATGAAGTAATTTTTGCCTCTAGCCAAGGAAAGCAAAAATATACCTATGTTTTGGGAACTTTTAATTTTAAAGGCTATAAACCATATAGTCTTAGTTTGACTAACGAAATGGCCTTTGATAGGGCCACGTGGAGAAGAAGGATTCATGTAGCCAACCCCATTTGATGGGACTCAAGGCTTGGTTTGGTTTGGTTTGGTTATAAACCATATAGTCTTAGTGTTCTACTTGACACTAGTGCCACAATAGGCACATGTAGAATGAATGCTACACCTAAGGATAAATGGATTTTAATGAAACATCCCATCTCAGTTAAAAGAGTTAGTGGAGCAGACACCTCCATAATTCTAAAAGCAAAAAATATAAATATAATTGCTTGGTTTAATAATAACAAATTTGTTATTCCAAAAGTTTAATGCTTCCCAAATATGCATGGAGATTTTATTCTTGGAAACAATTTTTTATTTGGATATTTACCAATAATGCTTGCTAATAAAACAATCAGTTTAACTCTCAACCAACAATTGGTAACAATTCCTTTGTTGGAACAACATTATATATGTGATCGAGATTTCTTGCCAACTAGGTGTGGTGACTTAACACCATATACAAATACTCCTGATGAATCTCATTGGATTTATAAAATTTTAACTGAAAATTTTAGTGACAATCCTTTGAAACTGTGGCATCATAGTCCCCGATATTGTAGTTTAAAATTAAAATATCCTAATATAATAATTAGGATAAAACCAATGATCTATACCCGCCAGGATATAGATGAATTCAAAATTCAAATTAATAAACTTCTTGAGAAAAACCTCATTGACGTAACCACTAGTCCTCATTCATGCCCTGCATTTATGGTTAGAAATCATGCAGAAATTAAAAAACAAAAAGCCAGAATGGCAATTAACTATAAAAGGCTTAATGAACATTTAGAATTTGATGGGTATTATATCCCAAGAAAAGATATTTTGATAAATCTAACCCAATGATCAAAAGTCTTTAGTAAATTTGATTGTAAGTCAAGATACTAGCAATTACAATTAACAGAAGAGTTAAAACCATTGACTGCCTTCAGTATTCCGAGAGGACATTACCACTGGAATGTAATGCCATTTGGATAAAATACTGCACCACAAATCTTTCAAAGATGGATGGATTCTATTTTTAACAAACGTAAAGATTTTTGTGTAGTATATATAGATGACATTCTTATTTTTTCCAAATCAATGGAAAAACACAAGAATCATCTTAGGCAATTATGTAATAAATTCCAAACACATGAAATTATTCTCTCCCCTAAAAAGAGAGGTAGAGAAAGAAGAAATAGATTTCTTAGGGTTAATCCTTACATCAACAGGATTAAAATTACAAGAACATATTATTTCAAAAGTAAAAGAATTTCTAGATGAATTAAGTGAACTAAAACAACTTCAAAGTTTTTTAGGAATTCTTAATTATGGAAGAAATTACGTCAAAGATCTAACAAAATTGGAACTTCTTTAATTAGCAAAATTAAAGAATGATGTACAATTTTGTCGATCAAAATAAGATACTAATTTAGTTAAACAAATTAAAGAAAGTATTACAGTCATGCCTACAATTTATTTACCTAAAAAAGGAGATAAGCTTGTTCTTGAAATGGATGCCTCAGATTTATGTTGTGGATGTGTATTAAAAGCGATACATTCTCAATTCTAGACCGAGTCTGAAGAAACAAATAGTTATGGAATTAAAAATAGGGAAAAACCTAAGGTTTTAAAAAGCAGCCACAATCGTTACATAACGGTTGTGATGGTTACCACCACCCGTTACAGCCGCTATAGCGGTGTGAAGGAATTCACGTGTAACAGCAATTTCGATGTTACGTAACGGCCGTAGTGGTACCTTACACACTGTTACACCTTTTTATAATATTCTGAATAACTTTCTTTCCCAAAAAAAATAATAAATAAATAAAAACTTACAAAAAAAGAACAAATACTCAAGTGATTCAAGTCCAAAGAAAAAATCTTACGTGAATTTATTTTCTTTATAATTGTTTTTAAATTTTATTTTATTACATTAGTATGTAAAATAAAAAAATATATAAACGGTGGTTGTATTTATTTTTATAATCATTTTATTTAATATTTAATTATAAATATTTTTTATTTTGTTACTGTAATGTGTTGTCTAAAAAATGTCTTTAAAAAACTCAAAAACATATTTTGTTTATGGCACAATTTTTATTTTATAATCATTTCATCTAATACTTAATTGTAAATATTTTTTATTCAATTGGTTCGGGTATTGATCAAAAATAATTTGTAGACATTTAAAATTAATTATTCTTAAAGTCATTAACTATTGAAATAAAATGTAAAAAGCTAATTTTGTAGTGATTTGAAAATATGAAATATATTGGATCATACTTAAAAATTAACAAAAATTGATCAAAACCTATTTTAAACCCTAATAAATGTGATTCTAAAATATATATATATATATGCGTATCAATAAGTTTTCTTTAACTTGTGCGAAAAATAAACAAATTCACGATTCTGGTTACCGCAACCGTTACGCTATAGCCTTTATACCCTGCCACCGCAACCGCTTTTCGAAACCTTGGAAAAACTTATTTCCATAAAAACTCAAAAACAAGAATTAATTTGTGGGTATAATCCTAGCAAATTTAAACCTATTATTTTTGAAAAAGAAACTTTGGCAATAAAACTGGCTTAAAAAAAGATTCCATATATATCTTGCTCCTAAATGCTTTATTGTTAGAATAGACAATCAAGTAGTAAAAGATTTTTTTAGTTAACAAGGAAAATATTGAAGAAGGCCGGCGACTTCGATAGTATAATGAAATTGCTATATACTTTTGGAGTTGAACATTTGAAAGGACTAATAATTTTCTTGTAGATTTTTAATCAAAAATCACTAAACCAGTGTTCTCTCTTTTCAACTATGAACAAGGGTAAATAGCCCGCTGAGTCCAATAAAGAATGGGTGACAATTGCCAAAAAAGCAATCCCCAAAACAAAAAAAAGTCTGTTGTTTTTTCAGGCAGACAACCTAGAATTTACACAAATAGAAACAATTGCAGCCCGCAAGTTGTGGGCTATGAAGCACAGACACGGACACAGACACGGATACAGACACGGGACACGGCAATTTCCAAAAAATGGGGACACGGACACGGCGGGAGACACGGCGAATTTTTTTTTTTTTTTGTATATATATTTTTATGTGTTATGTAGATTCGTATTACATTCATTTTAAATCAAAATTAACAAACACTAACATAGTACCATTAATTCAATAAATATAAGAGAGGCAAAAGATTCAACATCCAACATCCAACAATAAATATAAGGGGAAAACATCCAACATCCAATAATATTCTTCACAAAAACACTAAATAAGAGGCAAAGAAGAAGGAAAAAAGAAAAGAAAAGAAAAGAAAAGAAGTAGGCCTTTCAAAACTTCAAGTAGATCCAATTTCTTGCACGTCTTCATCATCATTATCATCACCACCTTTTTCTTCGTTTGCACCTCCATCATCCGTAAACAACACAACCTCCATCTCAGGTTCATCAAGTGATAGATTTGCAACCTCAAGCATCCCAACATCATCAAATGAATGAAATGTGTCGCCGGCAATATCCCATTACTTGGTCTCTCCTTCAAGGTATTGTGGGGTTCTCCTTGATAAAAGACGGAGGTTGCTATGAACAAAAACCAAGTCCTCTGCACGTTGGGGTGTCATCTTGTTTCTTCTCATTGAATGGATAAAAGAGTATATACTCCAATTCCTCTCAGCACATGATGAAGAAGAAGGTTGCACAAGTAGCCTTAAAGCCAAAGATTGAAGAGTGGGTGCAGATGCACCATGAACAACCCACCAACTATGAGGATCCATATCACATCTATCTCTAATGGAATCAATGTCAGCAAATGGCCCCTCTTTTGTTGAGAACTTAGCATACTCCAAATTTGCTTTAGTGCGCTCCATTGGATCATCAAAGAACCTTTTCAAGCACTTTTTTCTCTCAAGACAAACCTCCTCATCCCTATGTGGGGGAATTCGGCTTGGATCCTCATGAAGCCACACATCACTATAATACCTAAAATGAAAAAAAAGTACTACTCATTATAAATGTGAAAGAATAACATCAAACTTAAATTAATAAAAATAGTAAATTGTGTTGTAATCACCTTGGATTCAATGAGTGTGCCAAGCAATGAAGTGGTGTGCTGTTCTTGTTCCACCGATCTACAAGAATCTGATGGACTACATTATAGAATGTAGACTCGTCTTCTAGTCGCTTTACTTCATGCTTGTATATCACCATCTTCACTTTTTCTATCATTGTATCCCACATGTCATAAACTAAGTGAAGAGAAGGTCTATCGGTGTCACAAACTCTAATCATGTCATAAATAGGAGCAGTAAAGAAAAGTATGTAGTTGACTTGATCCCACCAAAAGTCATCCAACAACTTATCCTTCACAAACTTGGCCTTACCAATATCATCATCCCTATAACAACTCCATTTGTCACTTATTGCCATTGTTTGGAGACCTTGCTTTATCAACTTGACCCTCTTAAGCATGACAATGGAAGAAGCAAAGCGTGTCTCGGCAACTGAAAGAAGTTTCAAACTCACAAACTCATTGTACATTGCCAACCTCATGGAATGATTACAAATAAAATTCTTGATCATCATCACATCACCCACAATCTCACTAATCCAATTACACTCTTCAAATGCAACTGAATTATTTTCCACATTCTTGGCAGCACAAATATTCTTCAAGGCAAGATTGAGGGTGTGCACAACACAAGGAGTCCAAAAGATGTGAGGAAATTGTGCTTCAATTAGGTGCCCCGCCGCCTTGCAATTTGCGGCATTATCTGTAATGACTTGAACCACATTTTTAGGCCCAACCTCCATAATTACTTCCTTCATCAAGTTGGAAATAAAATACTTGTCTTTTGTTTCCCCTGAACAATCAACTGCTTTAAGAAACATAGGCCCACCTCCGGTAACCGCCATAAAATTTATTAATGGCCTTCGTTGGGAATCACTCCATCCATCACTGACTATACTCACACCCTTCTCTCTCCATGTGCCTCGAATAGGGTCTAACAACCTATCAATGTTTATCCTTTCTTTTTGAAGCAATGTAGTTCTCAACATATTATACCCAGGTGGTACATATCCTTGTATGTTGTTATTTGCAGCAAAAGTAAATGCACTAACATAATAAGGATTTCTTGCCAAATGAAATGGCAAGCCTGCTGAATAAAACATTCTAGCTATCTCACTATTTAGTCGTTCTCGAGCCCCAATGTTAAATGCTTTCAGAACAGGGTTACTACTACTTCCACTCCCTATAGCAGTTGACCTCTTCCTATTTGATCCATACATCTCCTCTGGTTCATTAAAACATAAACCTAATGATGCACTTGAACTAGGAGGAGACAATGGGACTTTCTTCAACCTAGAGTTTTTCAATTTCAACTCTGCTTCTGCAATTGCTCTCTCAAAATCAGCTTTATCCTTACTTGTTACTTTTGGACACACTTCTATCCCCTGATTTTTAATTTGCATCAAATGGGCTTTTACCCTAGTGTATGAACCTTTACGTGTAACCCGACAAAAGTTACATTGAAAAGTATAATTCCCCCCTCTTGCACCAAATTTTTCTAATCTAGTCACATATTTCCACAGTGGCTTATCATCTTCAGCATCAAAGGCAGATTGTGTGTTATTGGTAGAATTTGAACTAGACATTTTTCCTATAAATTAACATTAACATTAGAAGGACAAAAAATAAAAAATAAAAAACATAGTTTACAATACATACTGTATATATATAAACCTATAATTATTTTTTTTTAAATACAGTTTTATATATATACATATATATAAACATATAATTAAAAAAAAAAAAAAAGAAGTCTCATATATATATAAACGTATAAACAAATAAAAATAAAAATAAAAATAAAAATAAAAAAAGTCTTACATATAATTATATATGAACGTATAAAAAAAAATAAAAATAAAAATAAAAATCAGTCTTAGTCTCAGTCTCAGTCGAACCGAAAGCAGAGCAGAGAGAGAGAGAGAGAGAGACAGAGGCGAAAGAGGGCTTACCTTCAAAGACAACTGGATCGACTGAAACAGAGACTAAGACGACTGGATCGGAGGTCTACAATCGACTTTGGAGGGCTTCAATCGACTACCGAGGGCTGCGACTGAGAGAGAGAGAGCTTCGATCGACTTCAGAGGGCTTCGACTGAGAGAGAAGAGGGCTTCGACTTCGACTGAGAGAGGAGGGCTACGCAGGTCTGATTTTACTCATTTAATCCCTCACTTGTTCGATTAGGGCTTTGCCCGTTGTTTTTTTTTCTTTTTTTTTTTCTAACTTTTTAAATATTATACTTTGACCCCAAATAAATATAAAAAATTCAAAAAAGAGCCCCGCCATGTCCCATGGCGTGTCCAGATATGGACACGCGTGTCCCCGCCGTGTCCCCGCCATGTCCCCTTCCAAAAAAATCATTAAATTAAAGGGACACGCCATCTGGCGTGTCCCGTACATGTCCCCGGCATATCCCCGGCGTGTCCGCGTGTCGGACACTGCCACGGCACCATTTTTGGAGTGTCCATGCTTCATAGGTTGTGGGATTCCCTAGAGCTTGCTGTCAAGCATATGACAGTTTGTCAAAAGCTAAAAAGGCTTTCAATAGTGCTCCATCAATGCCTATTTTTCAACAGCAACAAACCAATCCAGTCCCTTTTGAATTTCCGAAATCTAAACCAAATGAATCTGAAATTAAAGACTTTTTTAGTCCTGGTATTCCCAAAAAAATTTATGATGAATTAACTGGTGTAGAAAACCCACATTTCCGAAAACAAAAAAGGTTTTAGATTACATATGTCTAATTTATCATTTCAATTAGTGGAACAAACCACCAGAATAAATGAGTTACAGAAACTTTGTTTCCAACTCATTAAACAAATAAATTGGGATCAAGAATTTAAATTTGAAAAAAGAAATACTTTTCTTCAAATTTCTGAATTCATAAATCATGAATATTCAAATCCTTCTTTTGAAACAATTAGAAGAGTGTCTTTTTGAAAAAGCAAGAACAATTCTTCCCTATGAAATCTTTAGAATAGAAGACCATTGTGAAAGAATTAAAAATGTTTGACTGGCTACATTACTAGTGCGCTCTCACAACCTGATGATGATGACCCTTTGCGTAGTCAACGGATTTCTGAAAATGCTTTGGTTATGACTTGGCTGATTAACTCCATGCAGCCTACCATTAGTCAGACTTTTCTTTTATTAGATACCGCTCATAAGATTTGGACTGTTGCAGCACAGATGTGCTCACAACAGGGTAATGATGCAAAGGTGTATGAGTTGAGGAAGAAGATTCGAGGCCCGGATCAAAAGAACAGATTGCTCGCGATGAACTATGCTGAGTTGAGTAACTTGTGGCAGGAACTAGATTATTACCAGAGTTTCCAGGCTATTTTGTCCCAAGGATGCCACTTTGTTTCAGCAAACCGTGAAGAATGAGCGTGTGTGTGACTTCCTTGCTGGTCTTAATTTGGAGTATGATCAAATTCATGTTCAAGTGTTGGGGTCATTCTCCTTTTCCCACCTTACGCGAGGCTTTTGCTGTTGGTTAGCAAAAGGAGAGTCCGCATAGTGCTATGGTCCATTCCTCTATTTAGGACCATTCTGCTTTGGCTATTGTTCCTACCAACCAAGACACTAATCCTAGTCCAGCTCAGTTTGGTACCAAGGGTACACTGGTTGATCGAAATCGATTGAACTGTGATTATTGTGAGAAAGACAAACATGATCGTGAGCATTGTTGGAAATTGAATGGTCATCCTACTAGGGGTCGTGGCCGTACAACTCGTCCCTAAGCTCATGTGTCTGAGATTGTTGGTAGTACTTCTTCTGACACCAGTACTCTTTCCCAGGATGAGTTAGATACTCTCAAGCATTTGAAGGCTCAGCTTGATTCTTCATCTACCACAATTCCTTCTACTTCAACTCATTCCAATTTTGCTCACACAGGTATTCTTGCTAGTGCTCTTAGGACACCCTCGTCGCCTTGTTGGATTATTGATTTCGGTGCTACCGACCACATGACAGATGCCTCTAGTCTTTTCTATTCTTATTCTCCTTGTTTTGGGCATGATAAGGTTAGAGTGACTGATGTACTTTATCCTCCGTCTCCGACAAGGGTTCAGTTCATTGCTCCTCACTTTCTCTTTCTTCTATACTTCATGTTCCTAATTTTTCTACCAACTTACTTCATGTTAGTAACCTTACTACTTCTTTGAATTGCTTTGTGACCTTTTTCTTTATTCATTGTGTCTTTCAAGAACAAGCTATAGGGAAAACAATTGGCAACGATAGAGCGCATGGTGAACTGTACTTTCTGAATGCTGGCCCTTCTAGATTACCTTTGTCCTCCACCCAAGCTCTTCCGTGCACTATCAGCTCCTCACTTCATCTCCTTAATCAATGTTATCGTCGTTTGGGTCATCATTCCTTTAGTATTTAGAGAAGCTTTTTCCTTCATTAGTACGAGATTGTCCTAAGAATAATTTTGTTTGTGAAGCTTGTGAACTTGCTAAGCATAAACGTACTTCTTATCCATCAGTTAATAAAAGAAGTGTTTTTCCTTTTTTACTTATTCATACTGATATGTGAGGGCCTTCCCCTATGATTTCTACTTCTGGGTATCAATGGTTTATTACTTTTATTGATTGTTTTGGGTTTATATACTTCGAAGTTCGAACTAAAAGTGAGGTTTTCTCTTGCTTTCGCCTTTTTCATAAAATGGCGACCAATCTTTTTAATTCTATAATCAAAATTCTTCAGAGTGATAATGGAACTGAGTATGTTGATGGTGATTAAAGAGCATGGCATTCTTTATGAAATTAGTTGTGTTGGCACTCCTCAACAGAATGGAGTTGCCGAACACAAGAATAGCCATTTCCTTGAACTTGCTCATTCTCTCTTGTTTACCATAAATGTTCCCAAGTCTTTTGGGAGTGATGCCGTTCTTACAGCTACTTACCTTATCAACCATATGTCCTCTAGCATCCTCCAGTTCCAAATTCCTCTTGAATTTCTTCCTGTGACTTATCCTACTTCTCTTCCTCCTCAGGTTTTTGGGTGTCTGTTTTGTTCATCTACACCCTCATATTCGTGGAAAGCTTGATCCTAAGGTTGTGCGTTGTGCCTTTATTAACTATTCTGCTATTTAAAAAGGTTACAAATGCTATAATCCTCACACTCATAAAATGTATGTTAGCATGGATGTCACATTTCATGAATCTGAGTCCTTTTTCACTTCTCCTCCATCATCTCTTCAGGGAAAGGGTATTACGAACGAGATTGCAGATGAGATGATGTCATATAAGCATGAGTTATCCTTCTTCCTTCCCAGTCAGTGGGCTGTTATTTGTAGTGAGAGGGAGCCTAAGAGTGCTATTGATGATGAGCCTGATATTGGTGGCCATTTGGACAAGATGATCTTAAGACTTATTCACGGCGTCAGAAAAAGCAGACTTCCCTTGTGCCACCAAGTCAACCATCGTCCCTAGTGCCAATTCCATATCCTCTTTCGACTGACTCTATAGGTAATGCACCTCAGTCTATCTCTCCACCTATATTTGACGGTCCTGTTATTGATTATTTGAGTCTACCTATTGTTCTAACAAAGGGGGTAAGGGCTTGTACTCAACACCCTATTTCTAAATTTGTGACATATGATTTCATTGTCTCTTGTATATCATGCTTTTGTTTCATCTTTGTCTTTTGTGTGCATCCCACAGGGTTGGAAAGAAGTTAATAATCGTAGGTAGAAAGGAGCTATGGTAGAAGAAATGCAAACTCTAAGCAAGAATAATAGTTGGGAGTTGGTTCCTCTTCCTAATGGAAAAAAAACCAGTGGGGTGTAAGTGGAGGTGTTCACTATTAAGCAAAAAGCAGATGGGACAATTGAACGGTACAAAGCAAGACTAGTGGCCAAGGGATTTACGCAGATATATGGAATTGATTATCAAGAAAAATTTGCCCCTGTAGCAAAAATGATTTCCATTCGAGCTCTTCTTTCATGTGCGGCCAACTTGGGGTGGTATTTACAGCAACTAGATGTGAAGAATGCATTTCTCCATAGTGATTTGGAGGAGTTATATATGAATGTGCCATCAGGATTCTCATCTTAGTCCACAGTTGAAAAAGTCTGTAGGTTGTAGAAGGCTTTATATGATTTGAAACTGTCTACTCGGGCTTAGTTGGACAGATTCCTATAAGCTATGTTGAGATTTGGGTATAAGCAAAGCAATGCAAATCACACTATGCTTGTCAAACGCAACGCAAATAAGGTAATTGTACTTACTGTGTGTGTGGATGATATAGTTGTAATAGGAAATGATGAGGAGGACGTGACATATCTGAAAATGCAGTTGGCCAAGGAATTTGAGAACAAAGACGTTGGCCCGTTGAGGTACTTTATTGGGATTAAAGTTGCCAACTCTAACAAAGACATCTTTATTTCTCAAATGAAGTGCATTCTAGATTTTTTTGAGGAAACTAGCATGTTAGGCTGTAAACCAGTAGATTCGCTAATTGAGATAATCATCATCTTTGCAGTGGAGTTGGTAACTCTATGAAGAAGGAAAGGTATCTGAGACTTGTGGAACGACTTATATATCTATTCCACACTCGGCCAAATATTGCCTATGCAATTGGGATAAGTCAATTTATGCATGATCCACATGCAACACATTTAGACGCGGTGTATCATATTTTGAGGTACCTTAAATCAGTCCTGGAAAAAAGAATTTTATTTTCTAATCATGGTCACTTGAGGTTGGAGGCATTTACCGTACATCAGGTTACTGCATAGTAAGAAGCTGACAATGGTATCCAAGTATAGTGCAGAAGCAGAATGCTGAGCTATGGCGCATGGTACATGTGAACTCATGTGGCTTCAGTCCTTATTAGGTGATATAGAAATTGTTTGTGGTAATCCTATGACTCTATACTGTGACAACACAGCTGCCATCAGTATTGCTCACAATCCTGTTCAACATGATAGGATTAAGAATATTGAGATTGACAGACATTTTATTAACGAGAAATTGAATAAGGGTTTGACATGTATGCCCTTCGTGAAGTCTAAAAATCAATTGACTGATGTGTTTACTAAAGGTCTTGGTAGTAAGCTTTGTCATCCAATTTGATGCAAGTTGGACATGAGAGATATATTTGTACCAACTTGGGGGGTAGTGTTAAGTGTTAGTTATTTGTGTCTAAGGGTAGTTATGTAATTTGCATTTTTCAGTCTTTTATTATAAACACATGCGTAAGGGGAGAACTCTAATCATTAGAGTGATAACACAAAATCAGCCGTTCTCTCTCTTTCTCTCTTTTCTTTCATTCCTCTTCTTCATATATAAATCTGACAGTTGCCTATAAATATGCCTTTTATGTAATGTTTTTTCAGACTAGCCTTGAATATTGAAGAATTGATATATTATTTGGGATTGGCTTCTCTATATCTCTTTTTACTTTTCTTCTACTTCCCCTATTGTGCTACATCAAGTGTTTTCCAAAAGAAGGGATCTTAGAGCCAAATAAACTTTGAATCCATATATATTTCAGGTAAGTATCGCAGAATAACATGGTTGGTGGAAATCCAATAAAACAAAATGTAGATACAATTCTGTAGGACACAAAACGAAAAAAAAAACAAATACAGAGAGAGACAGAGATATTAAAATTTAATAGCAAGAGACAAAATCTTATTTAATTTCTATGGAAATGGCCACGACATTTCATTTGCAGCAAACTAACACAAAACAAGAAGTGGAAAACTGAGATTCTAGCATTTCCACCCAAACATATTGAAACTCACTTAATGAATGATAGATTTTGTACTTGTTTCTATTAAAAAAAAAAAAAGTTTTTCTTTATCATTTTTTCTTAAAAGAATAAAAAATAAAAGAACAAAGATTTCTAAGATTTCACCCAAAGTTTTTCTTTTATCATTTTTGCTTCCTAAGATTTCACAAACGCATGATATATTGCTATATAAGTAATAACCAATTAGATAAAATATAAAGAGATTAAAAACTATAGTAACTTTGAAATTTATCTTTCATCTAGATATGCACTAATGAAGGATTCTTCCATGACTAAAGAAGTCTGAACCATTTTTTATATTACAGAGTTCCTTTTGGATAGTAAACCTTGAAAAGGATGAAAAAAGAAAGGAATAAACTTGAGCTTTCTAAAAGTATAAGAAATCAAGTCAGAAGTTGAAAAGACTGCTCCGGATTAAAGTATACCTGAACAAGTGGAATTGCAGCCAAACGTGCAGCAACATTGTGTGATGATTTCTCACATTCCCTCCAAAGAAGATTATGAGCTGGCATGTCTCCATAACTATACATAAGGGTATTGCAACAGTTGTTAGCCAATTTAGCAAACAAATCAACATACACAAACTAAAAGCTCCTCTCACCTGAAACCAAGCTCAGCCAATCTCTGTGAACACCAAGCAAAATGGCGACTCTCATCATCAGCGACATGAGCAAAATCAGCAAAAAAGCCCTCTCCAAGAAGCTCAGAGTGTGGCGAAAATCGGACAACAGTATCCCATGCCAAATCAATAGCATTCAGCTCCACATGAGCAAGATTATGGAGCATATAAGCATTGAGAGGCAAACCCGACTTTTTGGGAGCTGGAATTTCCTTTGGGGAAACCTGAATTTCACAAAGAACAGACCAGAAATGAGAGAATTAATTAGGAAAAAAAAAAAAAGCAAAACCCACTGTAAATAACTATCAACAATCAATGGATAGGCAATACCCAAAATTCTCTATCATCAAAATTTTCAATCCACAACCTAATTAGACAAAGCCTTGCTATAAAGCTTACACAGGAAGTACAAAACCCAGAAAGCAAAAATGTAACCGTGATTACAACAAAAACCCGTAAAAGCAGTGTGACTATTACATGGGATTAGACCCTAAATACCCTAGTAAAATATTTGAATACCTAAAAAGCAATTAGATTTGATAGGACCCATATAGCTGTGAAAACATGTGCAACTTGGACGAGTAAAGAAAATTGTCAATCACTTTGAGAAATAGAAAATCGAACCAGTTGAGGTTTAGGAGAGCGAGCAGGCCGATGGGGCGGTTGAGAAACCCCGATTGGCAAATTTTGTCTGCGCCAGAGAGAGTAAGCCATGTGAGAGAGCTTCGATTTGGTTAGAGGGTCAGCAGTGTTGAGAACCAAAGCACCCATCTCTGCTAGAGAAGAACTCAATGCCAATGGGCCATCATCTACTTCATCAATTCCTGAAAGTGCCAGTGATTGGGGACCGGAGGATCCCCAGAAACGGCTGTGGTTGACTGGGTTCTCTCTCCAGTTTTGTAGACCAGACCATTTTGGATGCTTCACACAGGAAGAAGAAGAAGAAGAGAAGAGCTTCTTTTTTAGCCTAAGAGTCGACGCAGGTGAGCAGTAGGCACACCTTGGCGTGGTGGGCAACATGGCTTTGAGTAGTTGCATTTCATGGAATGTGGAATCATGGAAACCCCAATTTCTCTCTACCTTGGACCCTTTGACTGGGTGATGGGCTGGGAATTTCTCCGCCTAAATTTAAAGAAAAATAATTTATTTATACAATTTCTTCTCCTAAATTTTTTCAAATGACGTAGCTTACAAAATTTTAAAAATTAGTGATGCTCCAGGGGCAATTTGGAAATATAGTAAAAAATTAATTTTTTGGTTTTTAATTTTTTTACACAAAAAAAGTCAAAAAAAATTACAAAAAAACCAATTTTTTTAGTTTAAAAAAAAGTTAAAAAATCAACTTCCCAAAACATCATATATTGTTACTTTATTGGAGAGGATTTCAAGAGAGAAATTATGTGAATATAATATTATTATTTTTTTAAATGTATAAAAAAATAAATAGAAGATTTTTTTTTTATATAGTATCTTTTTAGATTTTTGGTTATTTTAGCTGTTTGCCAAAATAAGCCTAAGTTTTTTTTTTTTTTAGATTTCTTTTTAAATTATGTCATAATTTTTTATTTTTTTATCCGTTTTGTGTAAATAATTTTTTTAAAAGTCAAAATAAGCCCCCAAAAAAAAATTAATTTCTTAAAAATTTTAATTTTTTGGTTCGTCTGGCTAAGTAAAATATAGACATTAAAAAAAATTTGAAAGAAAAAACAAATTACTAAAGACGAACATAAAATCAACCAAAAAAATCACTTAAAAATAAACCTCAAACACCCTTAAGATCAGTGTTGGTTTAGGAAGTAACTTTTTTAGTATTTTTTTAGCTAAAATATAAGATGAAAAAAATTGAAATGTTTAAAAATGACATTTTGATTTTTTATGAAAATTTTGCAACAAAAATGCCAGACACCAAATATTTTATCAAAAAATTTACAAAACACTCACATCCCACACCCATATGAGTATTTGGTAGAATTTTTTTTTGTATCCACCATTGCACGTTTTTTTAATAATTTGACTATGTTAGTCACTTGTTAACCATTCAAAATATTACTTTTTAATTTTAATTAATATTTTTTCTATACACATTCCAATAGGGCTACTTCCGGGTCGGTTTTGTGAGGGTGCAAATCGTTTTCACCTGACTCACATTGGTGCGGGTCATGAAAAATAGACCCGCAGCTACTCGAATTGTGAGTGGCGGTTTATGCAAATGGGTTAATCGGTTATGCAGGTGAGTGCAGATCGATTAAACAGGTTGAGCTTGTACTTTTTTCATGTTTTTTGGGCTTCTTATTTTGGATTTTTTTTTTTTTTTTTGACTTGTGTACTATCATATTCTCTATTTTAATAGGCCAAAACATATATATATATATATAATATTATAATATTATTTAATGGGTTGAATCTTTACTTTCAAGAAAAATAGAGTCAACATCAATATGAACATACTTTGTTGCTGCGTTAAACTACTACTGATTTGTTGAGAGAGAGTAAGAGATGAGAAAATAATGAAAAGTGACTCTTGGACTACTTTGTTGTTGCGTTGGAAAAAAAAAAAAAAAAAAAAAGTGACTCTTGGCCCTTTGCTTGCACAAGGGTAAGAACAAAAAAAGTAAAAGATTTTTTTTTTTTTTAATCAGTTGTGCAGCATAAACCGCAACCTGCAAAATAAGCCAAAATTACACCAGCATCCATCCATTCGTACCCCTTAAAACCTCCTAAAAACGTGTAAGTAGGATAAGGTCGGGCTGTTTGTACGAGAGTTCGGATCTTCGGCCGCTCTTTCCAGCAGCACTTCCAGCAGCACTACAAAACGACGTCGTTTTGTAGTGCAAAAACGACGTCGTTTTATTTAGTTGGCTTTTTTTTTCTGAAAATTCGAATTTCCCGCTTGTTTTGACTTCAACTTCGTCCCTATCTCCTCTGTTTTGCCCTAACCTGCAGCTGGATAGCGAGAGAGAGAGAAGAGAGGCGGTGGAGAACGGAGAGGGGCTCGGCGCCATCTGCGAAGACGGAGAACGATGGTGGACGGAGGCGACGGTAATGGAGAGAGGTTGGCGGAGGGACGCGAGTCCGGCTGTGACGCGACGATGGCGGAGGGACGCGATTCCGGCTGTGGCGCGACGATGGCGGAGGGACGCGAGTCCGGCTGTGACGAGGTATATTTCAGTCTCTGTGTTATGTATATATGTATATTTCAGTCTATATATTTACATTTTGTTTGGATAATCAATGTATACATGTATTTACATTCAGTCTATATACATGTATTTGCAGACATTAGAAATATTTCAGTATTTCTCTATTTCAGTCTCTATGTATTTGCATACATTACATACATACCAGTGCTATAATTAATTTGTATATATTAATTTTTCTCTATACATTTCTCTATATTAATTTTTATATAAAATTAAGGATTTATATATAATTAAGGATTTTGTTAATTCAGCAATTACTAATTAAGGATTGAGATATAATTAAGGAATTTTATATATAATTAAGGATTTTGTTAATTCAGAAATTACTAATCAAGAAGAGTGATTAGTAACTATGATTGATTTTTCAATATCATTTATACGTATGATAGTTATATATAAAAGATCTCAGTTTATTAATTTTTCTCTATACATTTCTCTATATTATTTTTTATATATAATTAAGGATTTATATATAATTAAGGATTTTGTTAATTCAGCAATTACTAATTAAGGATTGAGATATAATTAAGGAATTTTATATATAATTAAGGATTTTTATAATGAAGGATTTTGTTAATTCAAAAATTACTAATGAAGAAGAGTGATTACTAACTATGATTGATTTTTCAATATCATTTATAACTATGATAGTTATATATAAAAGATCTCAGTTTTTGAAAAAAGAGTGATTATTTCTAAAAACACCATCTTCCTTTTTCAGTATACCTGTGATAACAAAAATTTAACAATAAATAAATAAAATTCAAAAATAAAACTACCTTAATAAACCACTCCCCATAACAAAATAAGTTCACATTTGCCTCCTTAAACCTACAGAGAAGCTGAAGGTTGTCCCCAATATGCCTGCACTTGGTGGGGGGGCAACCTGCAAATTAAAAAACATTAATCTGAACACTGACATACCTATCTAAAAAATGGACACTGCCATACCTATCCAAAAAAATCCAAGTCGTAGATGGAAGTAATATAAATTGATTCATTGAACCTATAAATCGAATTGCAGGTAATCGAAGAAAATAATGTTGTTAATGAGTTGGCTAATTGTGGTTGGAAGCCAAAATTGGGCATGTCCTTTGACTCTGAACAAGCTGCATATGATTTTTACAATACCTATGGTGGGAAGGTGGGCTTTAGTATTAAGAAGCTATATGCACACAAGAACAAACATACTAAGGAAATAACTTTACAGACATTTGTATGTTACAAAGAGGGAACTCGGGGTATTGACAAGCGAGATCCACTAGTAAAATTTCCGAGACAAGAGGTGAGGTGTGGTTGTGGTGCTCGATTTAGTATCAAGTTAGATAGAAATTTAGGAAAATATGTTGCCGTTGATTTTGTTGAACATCATAATCATGATCTTGTGCCTCAAGAGTGCATTCATATGTTGCCATCCCAAAGAAAAATATCTATCACCCAAGCAATTGAAGTAGAATTGGCTTCAGAATCTGGAATTCCTCTTAGGTCTGCTTATGAGCTATTTGGTAGGGAATCAGGTGGAAGAGCATCACTTGGCTTCACCAAATTAGACCAAAAAAATTACTTGAGATCGAAGAGACAAAAAGATTTGGAATATGGAGAAGCGGGTAATGTGTTGCAATACTTTCGTAAGAAAAGTTTAGAAAATCCATCCTTTTATTATGCAGTCCAATTAGATTGTGAAGAGCAAATAAGTAACATGTTTTGGGCGGATGCACAAATGATAATGGACTATGCTCAATTTGGTGATGTAGTGACCTTTGACACTACTTACAAATTAAATAATGAACATAGACCTTTTGGAACCTTTGTTGGATTTAATCATCATCGAGAAACTGTTGTATTCGGTGCAGCGTTGATGTATGATGAGACTGTCGAATCATTCACATGGTTGTTTTAGATTTTTTTGGAGGCAATGTCAAACAAAGCTCCAAAAACTATTTTTACCGATCAAGATGCTGCGATGGCTAAGGCCATTCCAATTGTCATGCCTAGTACAAACCATCGGCTTTGTACATGGCACTTGATGCAAAATGCTGTGAAGCATGTGAGTTCCCTTTTTCAAGATGTTGGGGTAAAGGGTGTCTTTTCAAAATTTATGCATCAAATTGATGATGAAGAAGAATTCAAAATACAATAGGACCAAATGCTTGATAGGTATGATGCACACAACAATCATTGGTTGGCGCAAACTTTTGGTGTGAAGGAGAAATGGGGATGGCCATATATTATGAATTCTTGGGCAGCTGGAATGAGTACTACTCAACTAAGTGAATCATTCAATGCATTTTTGAAAGATTATCTCAATTGTGATCATAACTTGATGGAATTTTCAAGCATTTTGAGAGGGTGCTCTATGACAAGAGGTATAAAGAATTGGAAGCCGAGTATAATTTGTGTCAAAAATTGCCAAGGGTTTCCATTCCAACTGTGATGTTAAAGTAAATGGCAGATATTTACACCAAAACAATTTTTGAGGAATTCCAAAATGAGTACGTGCAAATCCATTGAAGCGTCCATTGTAGGCACTATTCATGATGGTGAGAGTACCATATTCACAATTCAAACGGATGTAGATGGAAAAAAAAATAAGAATGCGACAATGGATGGAGATGGTTTTTTGAGTTGTAGTTGCAAGAAATTTGAAGTGAAAGGCATAGTGTGTCAACATTGTTTAAAAGGTACTTAGAGAGATAATCAATGCAAAGGAGCTTCCTGTACAATACATACTGAAACGATGGACCTAAAAAAGCAAGGGCTGAAAGTGTGAAAGATAGGCATGGGTATGATGTGAAGGCTAATGTCAAACTACATCAAAGCGACCGATATAGGTCATTGATGAATATGTTTAGAGCTATAGCAAGTAGAGCCGCCGAAAGTGAAGAAACTTATCATTTGTCCCTTGCAAAAGGTGAAGAACTGAGTGTCATGGTTGAAGACAAATTAAGTGTGCACACTTGTGGTCAAGTGGAGATCACTGAATTCAGAAATTCCTCAGCTAACACATGCCCACAGAGTGATGAAGTAGATTGTCCAATCTAAGCCAAGGGTATAGCGATCCCGGGTTTACCCCTTGTTGTACAGTAATCCGGACATGTGTCCGTGGATGTTGGTAGTTGAGTATTGTCTTGTTTACATCCTTTCTTGCTTTGTATTTGAGTTATAGGATGTGTTGGGCAGGTTTGTTACAGGTTGGTTGAGCTTAGGAACAAAGTCTAGTTGCCCAGGTTTTGGCTGGTCCGCTCGAGCGGATATGTTCACGCTCGAGCGGAGAGGTTGTTGTTGCTTGTGAGCTCGAGCGGGGGTTTTGGCGCTCGAGCGGAGAATGCACCCCATTCAGTATTTTTGTGCACCTGCAGAACTTCTGCAAGTGTGGTTCCCACGCTCGAGCGGGTTTGGTGCGCTCGAGCTGGTTGCGCTCGAGCGGTGATGTTGAGCTCGAGCGGACAGTGTATTTTTGGTGAGAGTTCTGGGAGGGGGAGACCTGAGCTCGAGCGGACTGGTATCTACGCTCGAGCGGAAGAACTTTGTGTCTGTGTCTTGGCGCTCGAGCGGACAATGTTGCGCTCGAGCGGACCATGTTTTTTGTGTCTTTGCGCTCGAGCGGAGTGTCTTACGCTCGAGCGGACCTGTCGTATATCTAAGAGTGGCTGGACATTTTAAATCACTTTTTGACTTATCTTCTCTCTCTTACTTTACCCAAAACGCCATTTTCAGAGCTTCTCACTCAAGAAACTTACCTTCTCTCTTAGTATTGATCTAGCTAGGGTGTTTTGCTCACCTTTGGTCTTTACAAAAAGGGTGTAGATCGTCGAGGGCGTTCTTTTGATCCGAATAGTTTGGTGTTTGGAGCATCTTGGTTTTGGGTCCTTCTCCTTTGGAACTCATCTTTTGAGGTAGGGATATCCTACTCCTCTTTATGAGTTTTGTCTTTAAATTTTAGCATTTTGATATGTTGGGGGTTGTTGTGTGAATTTTGGGAAACTTTGGGCCATTGTGTAATTTTACAAAAGTTGGGGGTTTTCATCTATGATAAACCTAGAAGCATGTTTGGTATAGAAACATGGAATTAATGTTGAAACATTAAGAAAATTGGAACCTTAGGGTTGTGATGTTAATTATGGAGAATGCTCTAATTACATTGATTGATTAATTTGGATAATTAATTGTGTTGATTTGTGATGTATATAATTGTGGTTTATATGCATTGTGTTGTGTTGGAGGAGATAGGGGATGTACTCCACGGTTTAGGGGAAGATAGGGGATGAACCTCTAAACCGGATGTTGTTGGGAGGAGATAGGGGATGAACTCCGTAGATAGAGCGGGTATGCCTATCTAGAAGTGTATTGACAGAGCGGATATGCTTGTCGTTGGAAGTGTTGATATAACGGTTATGTTTATCTTTGATGAAGTGAAAAGTGTTGGCATGAGTGTGTGTCTCATGTGTGATGTTTGGCCAGGTTCTGAGCCAAGGTTATGAAATGGCAAGTAAAAGGAAATGAAACGGAAATGAAAGGAAATATAGACTTAAGTGTCTTGGAATTGTGTTATGTTATGAATGAATGTAAAAGTGTTGACCATCTATCAACTGTTAATCTTTTAGTCATTGTTCATAATTGGTTTAGTATATTTCTACTGGGCTGTGGCTCACCCTATATGGGAACATCATTTTCAGGTACAGGAAGCATGCCACCTCCAAGGACTTAGCTTGGGAGGCCAGTGGCGGACAGACTTTTTGGGTTGTCTTTCCTTTTGTTGTATTACATGTAAATTCAAGCCAAGGGCTTTATGTGTAAATGAGTTAGCACTCTACTTTTGTGTAACCAAGTGTTAACTTGGAAAGCTGTAAGCCCTTAGGGCATTTGCTTTTGTTGTTAACATGTGATACTTTTTGTAATAAAACTCTGGTGAATAGAAAGATGTGGACCTTTTATATATCATAGCATGTCTATATTGTCGGGATTAATGTTATTATTTTGAGGGCGTTACAACTTGGTATCAGAGCGTACCGGGTTCGAATACTTTGGGTACGTGGGAAGTGATTAGGATCACAATGGGTTTGTCTCGCTCAATAGAGACTTAAGTGTATTGTTATGCTTATGTGATAACATGCTTATGTGATTATTTGGGTATGGGATTTAATTTCTAGGATGTTGATTGGATCTTTGGGTTTCTGGGAGTCTTGTTGGAAAAGCACTTGATCAATGCTGTTTCTAACCGGTACTCTAGTAACGCCTTGGGACTATCATTATCCGGAAATGAAATTCGTAAGTGCTTATGTGTTTATGTGCTTACATGGAATGAAATACAGTTGTCCATGCATTAGGACGTGAGTGTTTAGTTTGAGCACGTTTATGAATGTGCTAATGTTCTGTGTTACCTTTATTAGGATGTCAGGACGAGCAAGAGGCGGTAGGCGTGGTAGGCCTAGGAGGCAGGAAGTGCCATTACCGGAGGAAGTTCCGGCAGTTCAGGAGGGGGTTGGTCAGGCCAATGTGGCCGAACCAGCGGGTCAGCAGGCCATGAGTGCCTTGGCCCAGGAGATAGCAGGAGCTCTGGGTATCCTCAGAGCAGGGAATCAGGCAGCTGAGGTAGGGCCTTCCTTCTTGAAGAGGGAGTTCTTCCGGTCTAACCCGGAGGAGTTTGTTGGGGATCCTAAGGAGCCACTGAAGGCAGACGAGTGGCTAGAACAGATGAGTAAAACGTTCGAGATGCTAGGCATTGAGGACGGAGCATTGAAAGTGACCTTGGCATCCTTCCAGCTGAAGGGAGATGCGGGTCAATGGTGGAAGTATGAGAAAGCTCGTGTTGGTGGTACTTGGGAGGCGTTTGTGAATGCTTTCTAGGAGAGGTTTTTATCTGCTGTGGCTAGAGAGAGGCTGAGGGATCAGTTCAGCCGGCTTAAGCAGGAGGGTTTGTCTGTGGCCGAGTTTGAGGCTACATTTACTAGCTTGTCCAGGTTTGCACCTGAACTTGTGGCGACAGAGGAGCGCCGTTGCTACGAGTTTGAGCGGAAGTTGAGATGGGATCTCAAGTTGAAAGTTGGTGGACCCTACATTCGAGATTACAGGCATTTGGTGGATGCTGCAGCTCATATGGAGCTGATGATGCAGGAGGGAGAGGAGGAGAAACATGGAGGCTCCAAGAGGGGCCAAGAGGGACAGGGTGATGGTAGGAGGCAGAGGGGTTATAACCCTCAGCCGTCCCAGGGTGGTTTGGCTAGGTCGACTTTCCCAGTACCGAGTGCAGGCTCCGGGAGGGGCAATCAGGGAGAGTTTACCTGTTTCAAGTGTGGCCAGCCGGGTCACAAGGCTTCAGTTTGCCCACAGAAGGGCGGGGGTCAGAGAGCTGCTTCTTCGTCAGCTAGACCGCAGAGTCAAAGTTCGGGCAGGGGGCAGCCCTTGTCTTGTTATCAGTGTGGACAGCCTGGGCACATGAAGAGGTTTTGCCCACGGTTGAGTGCCACTTCAGGAGCGTCTGGTTCTAGACAGACGCATGGATTTCAGCCAGCTCAGTCTGTGCAGGCCTCGAGGGCCAATCCGGGGGCTTCGTCGTCCCAGTCAGTGCAGCAGTCCTATGCTCCGAGAGGCGAGCAGGTGGATCAGGGGCCTACAGGGCGCGTGTATGATGTTACCGCGCAGGATCTTATACCGGCTCCATCAGTAGTGAGAGGTACCTTTCTGTTTTGCAATTCGGTTGCTAGTGTATTGATTGATACGGGTGCGTCTCATTCTTTTGTGTCTGCTGCATTTGCATCTGTGTTGGAATTGGAGTTAGCATTGTTGGCATCTCCTATTTGCGTAGTGTCACTTATCGGGGGTGAGTTGATTTTGAAACACGGATGTAGAGGTTGTGATATAGAGGTTGATGATCATAGGCTTCCGTTTCCTTTTGTAGTCATGCCCATGAAGGGCTTTGATGTTATTTTGGGTATGGACTGGTTATCGTCATACCGAGCTGTTATTGACTGTTACCGCCAGAGGGTTACTTGTTGTACCGTGAGCGGGGAGTATTTCCATTTCTTGGGAGACCGGGTTGGTAGTATTGTACCACCGGGGTATGGTCCGCGAGGGCGGAATGAGCTTAGTGGTCTACTTGCTAGCTTTGAGAGTGGTGAGTGTGATGAGACCCAGATTGTGTTGCCGAGGGTAGTTTGTGAGTACTCGGATGTTTTTCCCGAGGACCTTGTTGATTTGCCACCTCACCGAGAGATTGAGTTCTCTATCGATTTAGTGCCCGGCACGGCGCCGATTTCTATGGCACCTTACCATTTTGCTCCAGCAGAGTTGGTTGAGTTGAAAGTTCAGCTCCAGGAATTGCTAGATAAGGGCTTTGTTCGCCCTAGTGTTTCACCATGGGGAGCGCCGGCACTCTTTGCTAAGAAGAAAGATGGTGCCTTGAGATTGTGTATTGATTACCGGAAGTTGAATCGGGCTACGGTTAAGAATAAGTACCCTATGCCCCGTATAGATGATTTGTTTGACCAGTTGAAGGGTTCCCGTTGTTTCTCTAAGATAGATTTGAGATCGGGTTACCACCAGTTGAGGGTCAGGGAGGAGGATATTCCGAAAACGGCATTCCGTACGCGGTATAGCCATTATGAGTTTCTGGTAATGCCATTTGGGCTTACCAACGCACCGGCAGTCTTTATGGACTTGATGAACCGGATCTTCCGGGAGTTCTTGGATCGTTTTGTAGTCGTCTTCATGGACGACATTCTTATCTATTCACCTTCAGAGGAGGAGCACGAAGAACACTTGAGAGTGGTGCTTGAGTTGCTTAGAGCCCATAGGCTGTATGCCAAGTTTGGGAAGTGTGAGTTTTGGCTGAGGGAAGTCAAGTTCTTAGGCCATGTGGTTTCCGGGGAAGGGGTGTCTGTTGATACATCCAAGACTGAGGCAGTGCAAGATTGGGCACAGCCTAAGAGTGTGTTTGAGATCCGCAGCTTTCTGGGATTAGCTGGGTATTACCGCCGGTTTGTGAAGGATTTCTCCAGGTTAGCTTCGCCGTTGACCAGATTGACTCGGAGGGGAGTCAGCTTTGTATGGAGTGAGACTTGTGAAAAGTCGTTCCAGGAGTTGAAAGTTAGACTGACCACCGCTCCAGTTTTGATTATTCCGGAGAGAGGGTTGGGTTATGCAGTCTATTGTGATGCCTCACGAGAGGGTTTGGGTTGTGTGTTGATGCAAGAGGGGAAAGTGGTAGCTTATGGCTCACGTCAGTTGAAAATTCACGAAAAGAATTACCCTACGCATGATCTAGAGTTAGCGGCTGTGATCTTTGCCTTGAAAATCTGGAGGCACTACCTGTATGGTGAGAGATTCGAGGTGTTCTCGGATCACGAGAGTCTGAAATATCTGTTTTCACAGAAAGACCTGAATTTGAGGCAGAGGAGGTGGATGGAGTTTATTGAGGATTACGACTTCGAGTTGCATTATCACCCGGGGAAGGCCAATGTTGTGGCCGATGCCCTTAGCAGGAAATCCATTAGTGATGTAGCTTGTGTAGCCATCCGAGAGTGGGAGATGTTGGGGGCCATTGGAGAGTTTGATTTGCTTTTGAGCGAATCCGTTGAGGCTGCGGCCTTGTTTTCTGTTGTTGCACAGCCTACACTTGTGACTCGAGTGTTAGAGGCACAGAGAGGTGACCTTGAGGTAGAATCTCTCCGAGAGAAGATCTCCAGTGGGAAGGTTGAGAAGGGTTTGACGGTGTATCCCGACCTGAGTGTGAGATACCGAGACCGTTTGTTTGTACCGGAGTCTTGCCGAGAGGAAGTACTCCGAGAGTTTCACCATTCGCGCCTTGCGGTGCATCCGGGAGGTACTAAGATGTACCGGGATTTGGGTCGCCAGTTTTGGTGGCGGGGTATGAAGAGAGATGTGGCAATTTTCGTGTCTAAGTGCCTTACTTGTCAGCAAGTGAAGGCCGAGCATCAGAGGCCAGCAGGTTTGTTACAACCCTTGCCTATTGCCGAGTGGAAGTGGAAGCATGTCACTATGGACTTCGTTGTAGGTCTTCCGAGGACTCAGCGGAGTAGTGATGCTATTTGGGTGGTTGTAGACCGGTTGACTAAGTCGGCGCACTTTATCCCTATGCGCGTGAGAGATTCAGTAGATCATCTTGCCGACTTGTATATTCGGGACATAGTGAGGTTGCACGGGGTCCCAGTGACGATCGTCTCAGATAGAGATCCTCGTTTTACTGCTAGGTTGTGGCAGAGTTTGCAGAGTGCCTTGGATACTAAGTTGACCTTTAGTACAGCTTATCATCCTCAGACTGACGGGCAGTCCGAGCGTACTATTCAGATCCTCGAGGATATGCTTCGGGGTTGTGTCCTTGATTTCAGTGGGACGTGGGAGAGGCACTTACCATTGGTAGAGTTTGCCTACAACAACAGTTTTCAGTCTAGTATCGGTATGGCACCGTTTGAGGCCTTGTATGGCCGACCTTGTAGGTCTCCAGTTTGTTGGGCCGAGGTGGGTGATACACCTTTGTTGGGTCCGGAGTTGGTTAAGGAGACGACGGAGAAAGTTGAGCTTATCCGTAGGAGGCTTGTGACAGCCCAGAGTCGTCAGAAATCTTATGCTGACCGTAGGAGAAGACCATTGGAGTTTGAGATGGGTGATCATGTGTTTCTGAAGATATCACCTAGACGGGGTTTGATGAGGTTTGGGAGGAGTGGGAAGTTATCCCCTCGGTTTATTGGTCCTTTTGAGATTCTTGAGAGGGTTGGCGAGGTTGCTTATCGTTTAGCTTTGCCGCCACAGTTATCCGGGGTTCATGACGTGTTTCATGTGAGTATGCTTCGGAAGTATGAGCCGGATCCATCACATGTGTTGGATTGGACCGACTTAGAGGTAGATGAGGATGCCTCGTATGAGGAGAGACCGGTTCGGGTCTTGGATAGGCGGGATCAAGTCCTGCGTGGCAAGACCATCCCTTTGGTTAAGGTTTTGTGGAAATATCACGGAGTGGAGGAGGCCACTTGGGAACGTGAGTTGGGAGTCCGTGAGAAATATCCGGACTTGTTTGTTGATGTGTAATCAAGTATTGCAATTGTGTAATTGTAATGAAATTTAAGAGTATTACAAATGTCTTAAATTGGGAAACATGGTGCATGTTTTGGTTAATGTAAATGTTGTAGAACTTGCCTTGTTATGGGAGTTGATTATAATATTGCATGTGTTGGCTATATTATAGAAATGGAATTGTATCATGATTATTGCTTATGATATAAATTGTGAACCATGTGTGTTGGGAATGGTTGAAATGAAAAGAGAATGCATGTCGAAATGTATATGTTGTAGAATGCCTCTGATAAGAGATGGAATGACCGGGAATGGGTCGAATTGGGAAATGTTGTGGTATAACATTATTTAAAAGAGAGGAAAACTTGCTTTTCAAAAACTTGTTCTTAATTTCGGGGACGAAATTCTTTAAGGGGGGGAGGTTATAGCGATCCCGGGTTTACCCCTTGTTGTATAGTAATCCGGACATGTGTCCGTGGATGTTGGTAGTTGAGTATTGTCTTGTTTACATCCTTTCTTGCTTTGTATTTGAGTTATAGGATGTGTTGGGCAGGTTTGTTACAGGTTGGTTGAGCTTAGGAACAAAGTCTAGTTGCCCAGGTTTTGGCTGGTCCGCTCGAGCGGATATGTTCACGCTCGAGCGGAGAGGTTGTTGTTGCTTGTGAGCTCGAGCGGGGGTTTTGGCGCTCGAGCGGAGAATGCACCCATTCAGTATTTTTGTGCACCTGCAGAACTTCTGCAAGTATGGTTCCCACGCTCGAGCGGGTTTGGTGCGCTCGAGCTGGTTGCGCTCGAGCGGTGATGTTGAGCTCGAGCGGACAGTGTATTTTTGGTGAGAGTTCTGGGAGGGGGAGACCTGAGCTCGAGCGGACTGGTATCTACGCTCGAGCGGAAGAACTTTGTGTCTGTGTCTTGGCGCTCGAGCGGACAATGTTGCGCTCGAGCGGACCATGTTTTTTGTGTCTTTGCGCTCGAGCGGAGTGTCTTACGCTCGAGCGGACCTGTCGTATATCTGAGAGTGGCTGGACATTTTAAATCACTTTTTGACTTATCTTCTCTCTCTTACTTTACCCAAAACGCCATTTTCAGAGCTTCTCACTCAAGAAACTTACCTTCTCTCTTAGTATTGATCTAGCTAGGGTGTTTTGCTCACCTTTGGTCTTTACAAAAAGGGTGTAGATCGTCGAGGGCGTTCTTTTGATCCGAATAGTTTGGTGTTTGGAGCATCTTGGTTTTGGGTCCTTCTCCTTTGGAACTCATCTTTTGAGGTAGGGATATCCTACTCCTCTTTATGAGTTTTGTCTTTAAATTTTAGCATTTTGATATGTTGGGGGTTGTTGTGTGAATTTTGGGAAACTTTGGGCCATTGTGTAATTTTACAAAAGTTGGGGGTTTTCATCTATGATAAACCTAGAAGCATGTTTGGTATAGAAACATGGAATTAATGTTGAAACATTAAGAAAATTGGAACCTTAGGGTTGTGATGTTAATTATGGAGAATGCTCTAATTACATTGATTGATTAATTTGGATAATTAATTGTGTTGATTTGTGATGTATATAATTGTGGTTTATATGCATTGTGTTGTGTTGGAGGAGATAGGGGATGTACTCCACGGTTTAGGGGAAGATAGGGGATGAACCTCTAAACCGGATGTTGTTGGGAGGAGATAGGGGATGAACTCCGTAGATAGAGCGGGTATGCCTATCTAGAAGTGTATTGACAGAGCGGATATGCTTGTCGTTGGAAGTGTTGATATAACGGTTATGTTTATCTTTGATGAAGTGAAAAGTGTTGGCATGAGTGTGTGTCTCATGTGTGATGTTTGGCCAGGTTCTGAGCCAAGGTTATGAAATGGCAAGTAAAAGGAAATGAAACGGAAATGAAAGGAAATATAGACTTAAGTGTCTTGGAATTGTGTTATGTTATGAATGAATGTAAAAGTGTTGACCATCTATCAACTGTTAATCTTTTAGTCATTGTTCATAATTGGTTTAGTATATTTCTACTGGGCTGTGGCTCACCCTATATGGGAACATCATTTTCAGGTACAGGAAGCATGCCACCTCCAAGGACTTAGCTTGGGAGGCCAGTGGCGGACAGACTTTTTGGGTTGTCTTTCCTTTTGTTGTATTACATGTAAATTCAAGCCAAGGGCTTTATGTGTAAATGAGTTAGCACTCTACTTTTGTGTAACCAAGTGTTAACTTGGAAAGCTGTAAGCCCTTAGGGCATTTGCTTTTGTTGTTAACATGTGATACTTTTTGTAATAAAACTCTGGTGAATAGAAAGATGTGGACCTTTTATATATCATAGCATGTCTATATTGTCGGGATTAATGTTATTATTTTGAGGGCGTTACAAAGGGACTGAAGAAAAGACAAGCAACTAGTAAGGCAAGAAGGAGGATCAAGGGCAGGATGGGAAAATGTATTGCAAAGAAGAAAAGAATGCAATCTAAGCAGGTAATTAATTGAAGTTATGTGTGATTGTTATGTGTTATCAATTTTGTGTTATGTGTGTTAGGAAAATAATTTATTACATAATTTGGTTGTTTGCAGGGTGATGGTTTTTCTACTCTTGAAGGTCAATACGAGCCTCCTGTTGCCATGGGTAATATTTGTAGTCAGGTAATTTTTACTATTGTGTGCAACCTTGTATTAATTTGTTGGATTGATTATTCTTGCAACTAGTAGCGTTATATTTATTATTTTTGGTCTTTTGTGATGCATGTAGGATGGTTCTTTTTCTACTTATCAAGGTCAATCTCAACCTTCTTCCGACATGGGCAATCATTCAATACAGGTAATATTTAATTTAGGGTGTTTACCTTTGACATGCATAGACGTTAGGGAAATTGAACCTCATACGGAATTATGAACTTTGTCTTATTCTTTGGTTTATGTTGGTTTACTTTAGGGTGTTTACACTCCACAAGGTCAATCTCGACCTCCTTTTGCCATGGGTCGTAGTAATTATGTTGAGGTAATATAACATATTGTTTGTTTTTTAACATGAAAATGCGTTATGAATTTTCTTTTAAAATACATTGTCTTATTCTTTGGTTTATGTTGGTTTACTTTGAGGTGTTTACACTCCACAAGGTCAATCTCGACCTCTTTTTGCCATGGGTAGTAATTATGTTGAGATAATATAACATATTGTTTGTTTTTTAACATGAAAATGCGTTATGAAATTTTTTTAAAATGCATTGTCTTATTCTTTGGTTTATGTTGGTTTACTTTAGGGTGCTTACACGCCACAAGGTCAATCTCGACCTCCTTTTGCCATTGGTCGTAGTAATTCTGTTGAGGTAATATAACATATTGTTTGTTTTTTAACATGAAAATGCGTTATGAAATTGTTTTTAAAATGCATTGTCTTATTCTTTGGTTTATGTTGGTTTACTTTAGGGTGTTTACACTCCACAAGGTCAATCTCGACCTCCTTTTCCCATGGGTCGTAGTAATTATGTTGAGGTTATATTTCATATTGTATGTTTTGTAAAATGAAAAATGCATTATTACTATTTTTCATTTCATACTTTCTTTTTTTTTATGTTGGTTTACTTTAGGGTCATGGTCGTGCAATCTATATTTCTCGACCTGAATCCCAATCTCAACCTTCATTTTCCATGGGTCGTACAAGTGTTCATCATGTCATGTATCCTACATATGATGTGAGTTGTAATTGCTTACATATTTTACATTGAAAATGTAGTATAGATTCTAAAAAAATTTTAATACATGTATCACTATTGCAGGGGAATAACACGCCTCAGTCAATGCCGCCTGATTCAATGCATTTACTGTATCCCACTCCGACATCGTTCTAGAAATTGCTTCAAGATAGTACTGCAGTCCAACTGTCACAAGCCTCACATAGTCCTGCTGACAGTCATGTGGATGGACATCCCTAGAAGGCTTGCACCGAACAATGATCTTATTATATTTGTGGATTTCGATGTATTTTTGATGGACAATTTTTTTTATGATGTTTTGTGGGATTTGTATAATTTTGATGGATATCTTTTTTATGTATTTGTAATGTTTCGTAGGATTTGGATATTTTTTATGGACATTTTTTATGTATTTGTAATGTTTGGTGGATTTGGATATTTTTTATGGACATTTTTTTATGTATTTGTAATGTTTGGTGGGATTTGGATGTTTTTTATGGACATTTTTTTAGGTATTTGTAATGTTTGGTGGATTTGGATATTTTTTATGGACATGTTTTTATGTATTTTTAATGTTTGGTGGGATTTGGATATTTTTGATAGACATCTTGTTTATGTATTTTTAATGTATTGTTTACACCCTGTAATCGACAGATTACACTTATTCCTTGTTTTTATTACACCCTGTGATGGACAGGTTAAACTTATTTCCTGCTTTGATTACACCCTGTAATGGACAGGTTTGATTTGATTTCCTGTTATGATTACACCCTATAATCGACAGAATAAACTTATTCCCTGTTTTGATTACACCCTGTGATGGACAGGTTAAACTTATTTCATGTTTTGATTACACCCTATAATGGACAGATTACACTTATTCCCTGTTTTGATTACACACTGTGATGGATAGGTTAAACTTATTTCCTGTTTTGATTACACCCTGTAATGGACATGTTTGATTTTATTTCCTGTTTTGTTTACACCCTGTAATCGACAGGATACACTTATTCCCTGTTTCATTACACCCTGTAATGGACAGATGCTGGGACAGGTTGAACATAATCATAACCATACAAAGTCAACAACATAACCATACAAACTGATTACACAGCTCTGTTGGACAAAATGAACAACATAACCAAGTGTCATTACATAACCATATAACCATACAAAATTAACAAGTCCAGTTAACCATAGAAAGATATAGTTTACATAACCACATAACCATACAAACTGCCACTAGCTCCCATGGGTCGCAAAGCTTACAAAACTATTACATTGTTATAACTAACAAGATCCCAATTACAAGCAAGATACACAACCCATAAATACGACTCGAATTTTGATTTATGTCTGTTTCCAACTTAAGCATCTTCGCCCTCATAAATTGAAGTTCTTCGCTTTGAAATCGAAGTTGTTCGTTCATAAGTCGAAGTTGTTGTTCGGTGACCGTTGACATATTTTCCATTTGCACTACTCCTTCACGTCTACCTTGTGAATTTGTAGGCAAGCACCATCCCATAAAATCGCCGCAATTTTTACAACAATAAAATAATTTGTTTCTGTTTTGTTCCGTCTCCGAAATTTGAATAGTTGCTTTCTTATGACATTTAGGGCAATTTCTGTTGCTGAACATCAACTGATCTAAGGTACCTCCGTTAACAGTTGAACTTGACATCTGCAGAATTATGCACACAATTCATAGTAAAGTTATATATTATGTAGGGTGCACTGATAATAAATAAGTAAACTTAAGAAGAAATGAATAAATTCTGGAGAAATAAACACCAAAAAGAATGGAAGGGTTTATGAATAGTTTGAAATGGTAGGCACATTTGAATGGTAGACTAGTTAATGTTCTCAATATTCTTAAATTTTCTACAGAGGCAAGTGCAGCATCAATGGGTTTGAAAGCATGCAAGTACAACATTGTGAAGGAGAAAAAGGATATAAGTGAAATTGCCTCTTCTAAAAACATAAAGTTCCTTGTCAGACACCGAAAACTTGTGTAAGGATAGTCTAGTTTGTAAGGCAAGTGCAGCATCAATGGATTTGATTCCAACATGTCTAGTTTGGAGTCTTGGACAGGCATCTAGCAAGCATGTCTTTTGATTCATGTCTTTTGATTCAAAACGATGGTGGAATTTAGTGTATTCGTTAAGAACAGTGTGGCTTCATCCATGACTAATACACATGTTCTATTTGGTCTTATAAGAAAGGACACCAATAAAATTACAAAAAATTAGCATATAATATTAACCTATCATTTTTAAACTAAGGCATCAAATTTTGTGATGATTTTGATATATTCATTTTAAACGGCTCAATGTTCTTTTTTTGAACCTGTTTTAATCAAATATGTTGATTATAAATATTCTTATTCTATGGAATATTTATGAATGGAATCCTGTGTAATGAAACCTATTTCTCAAATTCTGTTTTACTTGTTCTCAAACCTATGTAATCAAACCTGTTTTATTTGATCAAACCTGTTCTATGTTCTCAAACCTATTTAATCAAACCTATTTAATCAAACCTGTTTTATTTGATCAAACCTGTTCTATGTTTTCAAACCTATTTAATCAAACCTGTTTTAATCAAACATGTTGATTACAAACTAGATCTTTAAGATAAAATTGATAAAAGACCTCACATGTCAAACAGCATCTCCAGTCAGATGGGACAGAAGTTTCCCTAATTTCATAGCAATTATTCATCAGCAATCCTAATTATTCATTTGTGTGGAACCTGTTTTGGGACAATGGCACATGGGGACATGATTTTTTTCCTCATTGCTCTGTTTTATTCGAACATATTTAAGAATGGAATCTATGTTCAAAACAGAAGTCAAGTTAACATTGTCCAGTTAACATATTTAAGAATCAGTTCTGAAATATGTTCATATTTAAGAATGGAATCTATGTTCATAGTTCAACTGTTAAACATTCTGAACACATTAAATTATATTTTCATGTTCATCAACAATGTTAAAGATTCTGAACATATGTTCATCAACCATTGTCAGAATCTATGTTCATCAACCAAAAAGAGTATGGGAAAAAAAAAAAGAATGGAAAATCTATGGAAAAATCGAAAGGGAAAAATTGAAAAGAATGGAAAGGGAGAGAAACGAACCTCGGCAGATCGTCAGATACAAGACTCCAGATCGTGATCGTCTCCTCTCCTTCGTCCTGTATCGTCGCCTCACTCTTCCAGATTGTCAGATCTTCTCCTCTCCTTCGCCCTGTGTCTAGGGTGATCTTCTCCTCTCCTTCGCCCTGTGTCTAGGGTTCAAAAAAGGAAAGGGGAAAGCTAAATCGAAAGAAAAGAAAGGGGAAAATAAATAAATAAATAAAAAAATACAAAACGACGTCGTTTTGTAAGGGCTGCTGGAAGTGCTGCTGGAAAGAGCGGCCGAAGATCCGAACTCGTTTGTACGAGTCAGTTAACCCTATGTCCACCCCCTACATTCCAATAAGATGTTCTATTACAGCAATCTTTGTTAAAATGTTCATTTTGTTTAGTTAAATTTTTAAAATTTCATTTTTAGACACATTTTTATTTGTCTTTCATAAACTTTTTTCTAATATTTTAATCAATGTAAAAAAAAAATAAATTAGATGCACATAATATAAATATTTCTATAGAATTTTTAAAAAATGACTAAAATGTGAAAAAAAAAAAATTGTTACAAATACACCCCTGAGGTTTGCTTAAAGTGCAGATTGCTCCCTGTGATTTGAAAAATTACGAATATCTCCTCGTCAGAATTTTTTATTTAACAAAATTAACCGAAAAAAATAAAATTCATATAATTACTCTCATATACAATAATAAAATTACTTAAATTATCAATTGAAACATATTTCTAATATCATTAAAAACTGTTAATTGACTTAATAATTTATTAATAAAAGGAGCAATTTGCTAACCTCATGCGGTGGAATGTAATTTCCAAAATCACAGGGGGTAATTTATATTTTTAATCAAATCTCAATGAGTGTATTTATAATTTACCCATTGTTAAAAACATAAGAAAATAGTTTACCATTAATCTTTTCAAATACTACCACATTTTTGAATTGGAAATTTCTCAACAAATCTCATATGCTTGACTTATGACGCATTTGGTCTTATATGCAGATGTTCTATTTGTTGTAAAATGGTGCCTTTGTCACAATTTGAATTAGCATAATATTCATACTATACATGAGTTCAAATAAATAATCAAAAAATTATTTTTAAAATTAAATAATAACTAAAAATTTGTTTAAAATATATAAGAAAATAATTTAGAATCAATTAAATATTAACGATTTTTATTAGAGTTAGACTTAAGAGTTTATTATTATTATTATTTATTGTTATGTAATTATTGTGAGTTTTAAGTTTTTAGTAAGAAATACATGTCATTGTATAATTGGAAGAAATTAAGGAATAAATTACAAAAATTACATATATGATAAAATATAAATACATTATGCTCTATGGATTTTGTAATTTAAACTTATTTTATCACAGAGTTCATCCAATAATATTGTGATGTCTGGGTACATAAACCGTCTTATTCTCCTCTAATCATGTTTATTTTCTTGTGTGGGATGTCGGAAAACTAATTCCAGGCATCGACGGCCATTTAAGTTCATCACTCTTGAAGTCTTCATCGAAATTGTGTCTTCATTTAAAAAAAAAAAAAATTTGCTTTCGGAGTCAAGTTTCTTATTTCGATGGCGTAATCGAAGTCGGGGTAGGTAGCACCTTCTTGATCTTACAAAAATTGATACTGAAGCAAAACTACACGTGCGGAGGCTAGAACCGCACATGTGGGAGGGTGAACTGCATGTGCAAGAGGGCACGCTTCGCACGTGTGCACCTTTCACACATTTGCGGGAAAGACTAAATCCGAATTATTTTTTTTTCTTTTTCTTCTCCTTTCAATAAGTGTATATCATTTCTTCTCATCTCCCTCTCTCTCTACAAATATATTTCATCTCCCTTCTCTCTACAAACACCCATCCACCACCATAAATCCTTGATTTCTCAAAATCTATTGGAGTTTTGACCCATGTTCCTTCATCAAAGTTGGAGAGCTCACCACAGGCTACATGTTGTGCGATGGAGATCGGGTTTCATTACCGTTATTTTAGAGTTTTTCCCATCTTCCATATCCAAATCTTGAAGTCGGGATTTTCTTAGAGTTATATATACTTTTTTGCAAGTTTATGGTTATTTTGATGTTGTTTGGAGGATATTGATATAGGGTTTCATTTTATGAGATCGTGTTTTGTTTGAAGAGGGGTTTTTCACAAATTTCTCACCCAATCCTTTAAACCATGAACTATAAGTATATATTGGGAGTTTCATGAGTAAAAATCTTTCAAGTATAAGGAAACCCCTAATTTTTGTGAAAACCTTAGACTTAATGAAAGTGGGGAAAATGTTGTATTGCAAAACAAATATGAGTTGTGTGATAGTTGGGATTTCTAAAAGTGTTAAACCTTTTTAAAGAGAAACTATATTTTTCTTTTATGAAAAACCTAGATTTTGGAAATTTGGATAATTGTTGGGATTTTGTGAAATCATGAAATGTTGAGGTCCATTTTGAGAAATGACAAAGAAATTGTTATATTATCCCTATTGTTGAAATCCCTTGTAAGAGAGGAATTGATATTGAGAAAATAGTTAATTGAATATTGTCATACTTATCTTAAAAAGATGAATATTGGAAAATGATGAACTTTCACATGTTGTTGTGTTGATTGAGATATCCATGGGATTGATGAATTTTGTTGTTGAGAAATTATATGGATAGTATGATTTTATATATACTTGGGCTATGAAAGGAAAATGAATAATGATTGTGAATATGGAATTGTATCATATGTCACATGGATATGAATATTAGATATGATTTTGAGAAATTGAGAAATATGGATTATCACATTTCACATTAAGTAAATGTTGAGAATTGTGGAAATTGTACAATGAAGTTGTATATAATTGCATCGTATTTCATTCATTTGCATAGATTTGAATATTGCTTACGATGGCTATGTTTTGAAAATTAGTTTATTGTTTGAGAAAACAATTGTTGACCTTGGAAATGTTTGAGGTAAATAGGGTAGGAAATCCTATTAGGGGGTATAGTTTGAAAACTAAGTTGGCCTAAGTGTCCCTGGTATAAGACCAGAAACATGCGCGTGCGGGTGCCTAAGCCCTCCGGTTTTGAAGCTAGTAAGGTCGGATTTGGTAGTGCTTGATAAGCCTACTTGCAGACAATAGCCCTAGGGATTTGCCTAAGTCGTACTTACCACCCCTTGTTGATATATGGAAATCATTAGATTGATTATATTTTCGAACGAGCATTGTGCATGAGATTTTCAAAAGAGGAAAACTATTTTGAGCATGGCATGTGCATCCGTCTCATGAGACTGTATAAAATCTATATACTTTGTTAAAAATTCTCTACTGGGCTTTGTACTCACCCTTAGTGGATTTGTTGTAGAAGAAGCTGTTGTGATCCCATCAAAGTAGGGGTGTGGAGAATTGTTTTGGCAGCAAGATGCTCTTATCTCTTGTTTTTTTATTTTGTTAAGCCAAGGGCTATTTTTTTTTTTTTTTTGTATGGGTTAGAAAACCATTTACCTGTAACGAGGCTTAAACCTAGGAACGTATAGCCCGTAGGGGCATTATTTTGTGTTTCAATTTCTGTTGAATCTTCGTTACATGCTGTAAATTATTCTCTTAGAAGCTTTGAAAGTATAAAGGCATGTGAAACCTTTACATCTCTAAAATAAGGATTGTTTATGCATATATGACTATTAAATTGTAAAGGATTCATAATTAATGAGGATTAAGGATTATTGAGGAGTTCATTAGAGTTTTCAGATGTCTAATTATTTTTGGAGCATTAGAACTTGGTATCAGAGCTACCGGGTTTGAATACTTAGAGCGCATGGGAAGTGATTTTTATCACAATGGCTTCATTTCACTAATTAAGGAATGTTTCAAGTTATACGTGTTATATGATAACATACTTATGTGAGTAGATGGGTATGAGTTTGAACTTTTAGGATGTTATTGGCGTCTATTAAATCCCTTGATGTCTTATTAGAATGGCACCTGATCAATGCTCATTCTAATAGGAATTCTTGGAGTTTTATGGAAATAATTCTATCTTGAGATTGTAATTCATGTGCAATTATGTGACTAAGTGCTTATGTGGAGTTTTTTTTTTTTTTTTAATGTTATCTGTGTCGTGAGGCGAATAAGATTTTGTTGGAGGCACCACTAGATGCGTGCTAAACTTATTGTGTTTATTCTTGATTAGGATGTCAAGGTGAGGAAGGATGATTTTTTCTTCTTCCACACGGGAAGAATGAGGAAACAATTTGTGGAGTTGCGCCAAGGCACCTTTGGCACAGTTTGAGGCATGGTTTACTAACTTGTCGAGGTTTTCTCCGAAGTTGGTGGAAACTGAGGAGCTTCATTGTTCAGAGTTTGAGAGAAGATTATGTGATGATATCCGGGGGAGGATTGTCGGGGCTTGGCAAAGAAGTTATCATGCACTTGTTAAAGCAGCGGCTTATGTGGAGATCGCGGTCTTAGTCATGGGACAGAGTGGGGAGGAAGCTATTTCAGCGACTCTTGCAGCTCGGGGTCATGGTAGACCTTTTAAGAACCACAGAAAGAGGGCAAGGTTGATGGCTCAACCAATAATTGCACCACGGGGACCATCTAGTCAACTGAGATCTAGGGTGTTTGGGGGCTCACAAGGGAAGTAGTCGTTCGGACCTTTACCTGCTTAGGGGACTGCCTACTTGTTCCATGTGTGGCCAGACGGGCCATATTAGATGTGTATGGAGGCTTCTTAAGCTCTCGAATTGTGTAAGTCAAGCATGTTAATTTCATCATATGATCGGTCTGTATAATTGCCTATCCAAGACATTTAAAAGTTGTTTATGAATTTTTAAAGAACTTGTTGATGTGTGCACAGCTCGGGATTAGTTGTCCTTTTTAGTTATTCATAGTAGTTGTTAATTAGATTAGTTGTATTAGTTAATTGTAAATCTTTTCCTTTTCTGTATTGCCGTGTATAGCTATATGTACCTCTATATTGGAGAAGAATAAAATAATCTGTTATATTCCAGCATGGTATCAGAGTATTGATCCTAAAACTTTTCCTCTTTTTTTTTCTCCAGCGATTTTTACCCTAACGTATTATCCGACCAATTCCGATTTGGTCTGAAAAGTTTGCCGCTGCCACTATCGCTGGAAACTGCTTTACAGCCGCTACTATGCAATCTTTTTGCCAATTACTGCTATTCTTCCCATTTACTCTCAACATGGGTGATGAAAACTTTGTTGCTACCCGTTCTCCGGCTACTGTGACTATGCAGTAGGACAACATGTCTCTACAAATCACCCCAGACAATTTGGATGGCTCAAATTACTCCACATGGTCTCAAAGCATGGAGATGTATATCACAGGAAGAGGAAAAGTGCAGTATTTTAACTAGGAAAAAAAAACCTAAACCCGATGAAACAGATGCTGCTTACTCTACTTGGTTAGAGGATAATGCCATGGTTAAATATTGGCTCCCTAATTCAATGACCTCTAATGTTAGGGCTGTGTTTCTTCGTCTCCCTATTGCTCATGATGTTTGGGATGCGGTTTCCCAAACCTATTTTGTGGGCAAGGATGCTTCACAGATGTATGAACTCCGATGTCGGTCTCATGAGACACGCCAGAATGGTAAGTCTATGGCTGATTACTATGGTGCTCTTCAACTTATTTGGCAGGAATTGGACTACCTTCGTTCGAGTGCAATGAAGTGTGCCACAGATGCTGCCACCCAAAAAAAGAAGATTGAGATTGGCTGGTCTTGATCCTAGTTTGGACCAGGTTTGGAGTCAAGTCTTGGCTCAAGATCCTCTTCCCAGTGTCCGTAATGCTTTTGCTTTTGTACACTGTGAAGAGCTTTGTCAGACTACTAAAAAATCTGACTCTCTCTAAAAAAATCTCATGTTAAGAGCATTTGTTGTTCGCTAAACTGACACAATTACATGAAGGAAAAGAGAAAAAATAAGGATAAGTAATAAATAAATTTAGAGATTTAAATTATGAATTTTTAGTTTTTTTTAAATAAAAAAAAAAGTTTTGTGAGTTTCTAAACTGTTTGAATTAGTCAAAAAAATTGCATTTTATTAACAAAAATGTAATTTATTTTTTAAATTTTGACACAAATTTTACAAAACTTCACTGAAGTCCAAATTTTTTTAAAAAAAATATAATTTTTTGATTTGTTATCAAACAAATAATATATATCATAACTCTTTTAGTAAAGTTAAGAGTTTAAATCTTATTTATTATAAACGTGACAATCTCTCTCTCTCTCTCTCTCTCTCTCTCTCTTAACTATGGCCTTTGATTATATAGAAAATGAAAATAAAATACCACTAAAACAAGTGGGCCTAAAAGATACATTTTAATTCGATAGTTAATAATGTCATCCTCTTGGCTTGTTCACTTGCAAAAAAAATTAGAGACTAATTTTTCAATTTTTTCCTTGTTATTTTTTTTAATAAATTATGGATGCTGGAAATTAATGATGGTAGAGGTTTTTATTTTTTATTTTTCCACTGTAAATTCTTAGTTTGGAAGCCCTTTTTTCACTTAAAAATGTTGAAAAAGCTCAAAGAATAAGCCTTTTTTTTTTTGTTTAAAAAAAAAGCCCCACAAAGGCTCAAATAAGCCAAATCATTTGGCAATTTAGTGTTTCCCCCCCCCCCCCCAATTACTTAACATCATCTATGACGATTAATGCCAAAATAATAATATGACATGCTATGAATATGATGGGTCTGCCTGAGCATTGTGGGCTCATTGAATTAGCCACTTACGCTTATCCACTTACTAGATTTCGAACCAACATGATTTTCCTTTATTTTTTTGGGGATTTTTTTTTAAGGTCCTGGTATTAAGATTTTATAGCATAAAGGACACTCAATATTTTAAGGTCCCTCAACATCGATTCAGAGAAAATTCGATCCAGAGAATTTCTCTGGACACATCACAGAGAAAATCTCACCAGAGAATTTCTCTTGATTCAACCCAGAGAAATTTACTCAACCCCAGAGAAAATCCCCTCAAACTAGAGAAATTCACTTGTGTTGTCTGCAGTTTGATGGCTTCAGTGATTTGGACGCATATTCACAGAGAAAATATCACCAGAGAATTTCTCTAGATTCAACCCAGAGAAATTTCCCTCTCTACCCCAGAGAAATTTACTCAACCCCAGAGAAAATCCCCTCCAACTAGAGAAATTCACCTGTGTTGTCTGCAGTTTGATGGCTTCGGTGATTTGATCCAACATTATTCTTATACTACAAAAAGAGACTTGATCCAATAACCATATTTGTGTCTATATTCATAAAAGCAATCCTTGGAAATTCTCTGGGTTCAAGACCTTAAACATTCAAATTTCTCTAGACTAATTTTTATGGACTAACATTCAAATTTGTCTGGACTAACATCAAATGTCACCTTTTTCAAATTTCTCTGAACTAACATTCAAATTTCTCTAGATCTCTGGACTAATATCAAAAACCCTTGAACCTTTCACAACTTTCTCTGGACTAATATTTAAATTTCTCTGGACTAACATCAAATTTCTTTGGATCAACATTCAAATCCTTTTATCTATCTAGAGAAAATTGAACACCACAGAAAAAATTAAACAAGGCAGGAAAATTAACCAAATCAGAGAAATTTTAGCACAAATTTCTCACACAGAGTATTGAGAAGGGTTTAACAGCAAGGTGATTTTGTTTTCACTGCCCTGAGATTATAAGGAAGGGTTCCTAATAACAAAAAGTTAAATAAGGAAAAATTTCTGTAAACTTGCACTATTAGTGGCTTATGATCATAATAAACAAATTGAAAAACTAGCAAGACTACCTTGTTATTTCTTGCATCTTCAATGATATCCTCAAACAGATCAATTCTACAAACTTGCCCAGATCAAGTAACCACAGTGTTCAAGGTAGGCTCATCCTCAAAATCAACCATTTCACCAGAAGAGATGTCTTTTGTGGAAGCATCATTGAAACTACCACTTGATCCTGGTTTCTCGTGATCACTATTTATAAATGCTAATTGAAAGCTGCCTTCTGGAGCATCTAGTGCTCATTCTTGGATGGGTGATGGAGCCACCTGAACCACAAAATTCTCTACCTCTGATTGATTAACATCTAACCGTGATTGTTCTTAATGGCTTTCTTCATGGACTGCAGCAAGGAGGATGAGAGGTGATGGGATCGGGGGATCAACGCTCTGAAAAAGCTTCGAAAGTGGTCGGAGATTGTCGCGCGAGCCACAGTGGAAGACCTTCATATAGCGGTTCAATTGGAGCAAGAGTGGTCGAGAAGTTCTTAACATAGGGCTTCTTGAATTGATCGAGCTGGATCGACGAAAGAGAGAGAAGAGCAGCAAGGAGAGAGAAGAGGTGAGGCGTGATTCTGAGAGAGAAAAGAGAGAGAGGGGGGTGAAGGTTTGAAGCCGTGGGGTATATCAAATTTCTCTGTAATACATGGGTGTGGGGTTGAGGGACCATAGACATCATAAAATAATATTATAGATCTCTTCCATTACTAAAAATGGGAGAGAGATCTTACACTAATTTTTCCTATTTTTTTTATCTTTGATTTTTCTCTATTTTTTTAAATCAAAAAGTTGACTTAAAAGAAGTTGTGAAACTAATAAATTTGTCACCTCTCACCACTTGGGGTTAAATTACTATTGATGATGTCATGACCTGAAATGGATAAAAGTAGTGAATCTCACCCGGTATTGGTGCAGTGTAAACCAAAGACCCTCCAACAAATAAATTAGAGAAGAAAACTTGAAAAGAAAGCTAGGAATTAGGATTCGGGTATTTATTTCCCTAATGAATTGAACATGTTAACCTCATATAGTTTGGTCTTCACATGTTGATAAGTGGTCTATAGTGGTTCAAGATTCCTTTCAACCGTTGTGCCTACACGTGTCCTCATTTACAATGTTAGTTATAACTCTCGTACAGATGTAATTGTGAGAATAACTTAACCATGTTCGAAACTACACGTGCCTACACGTGTCCACATTTACATTTTTGCAATTATCAACAAACTATGATTGTGTGGAAGCGCTTCGAGTGGGTTGTGATTTGGGCTTGGGTAATATTTAGCTTGAAGGCGATTCTCTTAATGTGGTGTCTGTAATCCAAGGCAAGGCGGATAACTTGTCTTGTTATGGTCATTTGGTGGGTGTTGCTTAGGCGCTACTCTTGCGATTCCATTCCTCATTGGTCTCGCATGTTGATAGAGAAAGCAATTCTATAACACTTTGTTTAAGTAGGCTAGCCTTTGGATGGAGGAGGTCCCTCCCTTTTTACTGGCGTTGGTTGCTTCTGAGGTTCCTATTTCTTTGTAATTGCTTTTCCTATCTAAAAACAAAAAAACAAACAAACAAACTATGATTGACTAAGCTTGCATTTTTTTTTTTTTTGTTTATATATATTTATAAAATTTTGAAAGTTGTAAACAAAAATTTATTTGATGTTTATTTTCATTTTTTAAAATTGTTAGTAGTTTACAAAATTTATTAAACTCTTAACTTAAAACAAATTACTTTCACATGTTTAGAAAAATAATTTCTTTCTCTCACTTCAATTCCTTCAAGCCACCTATTCCTCATCACCACCATCAGGCATCACATCTGGCCACTCTCACCCCACCTCCGGCCACAATCGCCAACAATCTCCTCTAGCATCCCCTCTAGCCACCATCTCTCACGATCGACAACTACCTTTGGTCGCTAACAACTATCTCCCATTGATGGAAATCGCCTCCAAGCACTGATAACCATATCTTGCTAGAAACTACTTTTGGTTGCCTCCTCCTGCCGAAAATCACCTCTAACACTATATCCAGTTGTTAGCAATTACTTTTGATTACTCCCTTATTTTCAAAACAAAATTTAAAACATATATGCGTATTAAACATTTTTTTTACTTATCAAAAATAAATATAAACATGATTAATTTTTAAGTATAATAAAAGATTCTGTGAAGTAAAATCAAATTGTTAGGCCTTAATTGTAGAGAGCAAGTTCAAACAGTTTAATTAACTTGTCTTTGTCCAGCCTCGTTGCGTTGGACTTTTCTATTTAGTTTGCTTCCACGAAAAAAAAACGTTTGGAATTTTGGACACACTGATTAATATTTTCCGAGAAATATTATATATTGTTGATTATATATATATACATATCAGTTTTTACATGAATATTAATAATTAATTCTCTTATGTAAATTTAATTATTAAAATATATATTTTTCTGAATTCATAATTATTTAATAAAAATAAATAATATCTTATTATATAATTTGATAAAAAAATTAAATAATATATAACAATCCTAGGATTTTTAATCATGCCTTAGAAAAACTCCAACCACACTCTTTATTTTTCACTAGCTAAAGTATGAAAAAAGTGCACTCCTTATTTTACCTAATTAGTTTAGCTATTGCGTGCTCCAACCATACTCTTTATTTTAACTAGTCATTCAAACTAACTTAACCAATTTTCAAAATAAAAACTGATATATATTACTGTATTTTTCATAGAATGCCACATTTTAAGTGCTACTTAAATTTTTTATTGATAGCAATTGCAATTATCAGGACCTTAATGAATTTTTACTTTATATATTCAATTGTAAGTGTTGAATTACATTATCAAACATCACCTTAGCTAGCATATTAATTACATTGGATAGAATTAGAGAATATATATATATATATCTGTATGTGTGTGTGTGTATTGTTATGGTTGTAACCATTGATCTGCATCAATGAAAGACGCATTGAAGAAAGGAGAAACTTGTGTATCATTCAGTCTTTGGGCATATGGCACCCTCAGTCATATTAGCTACTGCACCTCCGCACATGTACTCTCCATAGAAAACGGTCCTAAAAAAAAAATTAATTAAATTAAATTAAACCATGCATAAACAGAGAAGAAGAAGAAGAATATATAATAATGGGTAATTTTAATTAATTACTGGTCTCTGGTGGGGTCATTGAAATCGTTCCATCCCTCAGGAGCAATGATATCAGTCATTTGTGTGCCTTCATGCTCTACCTAACCATATTCTTCCAGTCCCTCCCACACTGCAGTTCACAAATGCAAATCCACTGTTTTCATCCTTTGAAGCTCTTCCATGGGCGGTTACTACTCCGTTTATCACCTTCACCCCTAGTGCCACTGGGTTCGCAATCGAACTCAGCTGGCGACTCTGTATTCATTCATTCATTCATCCATTCATATTCATTATCATTATAGCCAAAATTGCAGAAGTATTGCCAAAGACAGAGATAAGCAGCGTAGAGTATTATATATTACCTCATACAAGGACCTAGCATTGCCAAAGATGAAGTCAATTCAACCTTGGATATAGCAATCTTTGAAGTAATGGCGACCCCTATCATCATGAAGGGTGTCTTGGGCTCCAAAGAATCCACAACCCCAAAATGCAGCTTGGTCTCCTGCTATCCTAATTGACAATTATATATGGATTTTGAATACAGAATCAGATTCAGCAGCAACAATTAAAAATTATATAATCTTGATTATAGTACAAGTAGTAGTGGTGGTGATACTGTCATTATCAGCAGCAACAATTGCAGCACCACCACCAACAGAAGCAGATTCAGCAGCAACAATTATATATGATTTTGTTGGTGATATTGTCTTAAAGCAATAGTTGAAGTACTAAAATATGTGGTATATTATTTTGGTGTGGAGTGGGTTCTAAAGAAACAACAGCAAAATCAAAATGAATTGGGTAATTTTCCATTTCACAAGAATCAACAGCCATAATTCAATAGAAAGGGACCTATCAATAATAATGACATGTATCAGCTCAACTATATGAATTTTGGCTTCCACATCAAGATACGAAATTGGCTGCAAAAAATAGATGCAAGCTTTCCACTTCCCACAGATTTATGAAGCATAAGTCAATGGTGCCATCTAAAAAACACGTACAAAATAGTACAAGAAATCTGCCTAATCCCATACAAAATGATGGTTCCAATGCCTAATCCCATACTTCAACCTAAAACTCCAAAGAGAGTTGGCTAATGTTCAAAATCATCTAGACAGTCCCCTTCCACATTGAAGGACTTGACATGTGAAACTAAGGTGAGATATATATGGTCATATATTAGTAGATTAGAATTATATCAAATTAGACATTAATTATGTTTAAAAAAAAAAAAAAAAAAAATCAATGCTATATAACCATGAGACATATAACAAGTCCAATAACCATTATAACAACCATAAAATTGTTCACTCTAATGAAAATCAAACTTTAAAGGCAAGTCGAACTCCAAAATTTCAACAATTTTAATAGTAATATCGTCAATCTAACGCCAATCAACCACATGACATGAGCACAAGTAAAAGTAGTATAACAAGAATATTCGAAACTTGAACTAGCTAGGAAATTGTCGCCATAATATGGACGATAATGAATGATTCAATTGGTGGTAATAATAGACAAATTTTAATACATATTAAAAATAAGACTCTACACTCTACAGGCCCTTGCTTTGCCCTGTCTCTGTCTAGATTCAAAAGAGGGCAACAATCTTTGCATTTCTACAAATGAATAATATTTTTATGGAAGAAGCATTATCACATTCACATTTCCATTATCACATTCATGCTTGGGCCACGTTTCTCTGCTCCACAACAACCCATAAAGTTTCTTCTAATCCCGCTTACAAGATCAAATTAATTAACCAAAAAAAAAAAAAAAAAACATAAACTTTCACATCAAGAACAATCACAACTTAGAAAAAGTCCACAAATTCCTAAAAAGCCAATACTCAAAGCATGGACATATGAAATGCAATGCTAAAAACAGACTCTGCTAACCTTTATGATCTAATTGCACTAAGCAAAACCTTTACATGACACTGAACCATGCATAGTTTGAATAGAATGATGTAAAAAAATGAGTGAGAGAAGGGTTTCACAGGTTTAAAGGAAAAAAATACAGTTAGTGTGCAAATGAAATCCACAATTTACATGTGCAATAAATGATTTCATAAATTAATCCAGTTGAAGGGGGATCACAGGGAGGGAAATAAGGGGTTTGTAGAGAGGTTTAGGAAGAGGGTTTCACATATAGGAGATGTCGGAAGATAGGGTTTGGTGGTACAGAGTGAGGGAGTTGCAGAGATGGGGAAAGGAAGGTTCAACATAGGGTTTCGCAAGTCGGTGCGTTGAAGAGGGAGTGATGAGTGCGATAGGGTTTTGCCAACCATGAAGAGGAAGAATAGATAGATTGAGAAGGATACATACCTGAATGAGGAAGAGAGCTGCAAAGATGTGAAACGATGGAGTTTAGACTTTGTGGGAAACGATTTCACGGGCAAAGGGTTTCAATACAACTTGCAGAGTGGCTCAATGCTCTTCATATGTAGCCAACGAACCAGCCCATTGGAGGACTCAAAATGTATTGTGATTGGCTAAAATGCCTAACATGCCTATTTTGGCTCATCCTTTGGAGTTGTTAGTTGCTAAGCGTTTGAACCCATAACCCTAAGACTGTCATTGGCAATCCTAGACATTTCTTGAAGTATTTAATTAATTAATAAGATCAAGTGATATGATTTGCCACGGCACAACTGAACGGTTGGCACCATTCTGCCATATATATTATAATAAAATTAATGTGTATTTATACAAAAACAATAATCATATGGAATGGAATGTTTATACGAAATTTTTGACAAAAATAATGTTGTAGTGACATTTTTTAAAATATCACAAAAATTCATATCATTTGTTATATATATATTTTATCTAGAAATTCTAATTATATAACACTACTCCTGTTGTTATTATTATGAGGATCATGTTAACAACCACCATCTGATTTGTGGTTGAGACCAAAATTTTCACAGCTACACCATGGATTTGCGAGACATCCAATAAGATGGTGCCACATCAGCCAAATTAGCAAAATTCTGTCCTACATTTACATACACAGTCCCCCATCAGTTTAAATCCATCCCCTTTCTCCCCACGCTTATAATTTTATATATAAAATTTTAGATTTTTTGATGAATAAAAAAGATTTTGCAATTGAAAATTTTTGAGCAGTTAAAAATTTTATAGACAATTTTGGAGGAAAAAAATGTGATAGACCTGAAAAAATATTTATGAGTTGTGTGTTATATTTAATCTGTGATTTTGTGTGATTTATGGATCCTGTTGGGCAGTGGTACTAAGGAATCATGTGAAGGTTTGAGAAATGGGAAAGAACGATGGTGGCTCTAGAAAAGAACGAAATGGGAAAGAGTTTGACTGCAACATTTCAACGCCATATACAAGCAAAGTGATTTTTCTTAATTTTTTTCCCATATTTTTGGGATATTAATTTGTTACGTTAGTTTATAGGATATTAATCTGTCATATAAAAAAAGGATTCCTTCATTTGCTTACATGACGACGGACTCGATTACTTGATAAGCACAATTCCAATTTTCCAAATCATATGCTTGCAGATGCTCAATTTCTACGGAGAGGAATGGTTTGCCACCAACACCAACGGTTTTGGAAACCCGAAAGACCGCTGCACGTATACCAAACCTCTCGCTTGGGAAGAGCTCCTCTTCGCTGCCATACAGGAAACACATAAGGCGATCACAGAGATGTGTGACAAAGCCTACGCAACGCTCGAGCAGAGGATTGAACATAATAGAAAGCTCACTTAGTACCCAATGAGACTTGAGGAAACCATTGGCGTCCTCAAAATCATAAGCAGTGAGCTCATCCCCTTTTGCTGACATGGCAGGCAATGCAAAAGCCCCCCTCAAATTCAGTTCCAACATCGGAGAGAGAAGGCACAAAACTACCATCCTCCCGCCCGCCCCCAAAACTTCCTTAAGAACTCCGTCAAACAAGCAAAAACCTATCTGGGTATAAATTCTGAGCCTGTGTCCCCAAGCAAAGTAGTCGAGGATAGTTTCACCACCAGTTTTACCGAAGCTGAGAGGACGAAGCTGAGAGGATTGGGGAGGATTTCCCACTTTCTATCTCCTTTGGGATCAAAAACTTCAAAATGGGGCACCTTAAGATCAAGTTCGAACAGGAATGAGTATTATGAATGTCTGGAAAGAAGGTAATTTTTCCCTTGTGTGACCACAATAGGTCTGGGCTTGTAACCTGACAATCTGGGAATATCACAGATAGGGACCAACAAACCCTCCTCTGGATCAGTGGTGGGATCAAAGGCAAAAGCATCTAAACATAAATTGTCTTTACAAGAACCATCATTTTCATCAATTACAACATTCGCACCCCCAACCATATACAATATAATTGACAAAAGTAATGATCAAGACCAATTCTCCACAATTTATACAATATAATTGACAAAACGGCATATAAACTGAAAAGAGAAGGAGGTGAGAAATATTACATCTGCTAGGTCACCAACAGATACAAAGGGCATATGATTAATAACAAAAATAATAACAATCAAGTCTAATAGTTAAACCAAAAAATAGTAATAATCTAAGTCTTACAGCAACAAGAAGTCTGATAGAAGAACACAGACATTACATGGTAATTAGAAAGATATCTGACAAAAGTACCAAGCTTGGTGAGAAAGGCTTGAATTTTGGAAGAAAAGAACTCAAATCCACAACAGAAGCAACCAGAAGCCTGATAGAACACACATTATATGGTAACTGGAAGAGGTCTGACAAAAACACTAAGCCCAATGAGAACTTCATGTAATAGAGGCATGAATTTTGGCAGCGGCGGCAGTTCACTAGCTGTGTCAGTAGTTAATGAGATGCACTATGAAGTGGGAGACCCAAGAGAGTAGCTGAGGAAGGCATGCACAGGGTTTTGATTCAGAACAATAAGAGGGGCAGTAACAGTGTTACAGGGTGCCTTTTGTGGGCTTTATGAAGAGCATAAGCAATTCGGATCTGCACAGGCCCAGCATTAACTTAAATGTGATGTTGGACCAAGCCCAGTTCAAGGGATTAATTGGAGGTCTGAACCACATAAGAAGTGAATGGAAACAGGATGAAGCCCAAATCACAAAATATCAATCACCAGCCCAGCTTTCCATTGAGGAGATTGTAGGTCCAATGGGATCAAATAAGCGACTGAGTCAAGATGAGGCAGAAATAAAACAAAGAAGTGTGATCAATACAAACCAAGCACTGCTGAGTAGAAGCCATGGTGAAGATCAACCGAATAGTGAGTCGAAAAGGAAAAGAAGACCGGGGCAAAAGAAGGCATGGTCAAGGTATGATTTTCGAAGAGGGGCAATTTTGAGGGCAGCAGCAGTGGCCCTCTCATCATCAGTGTCACAAACTAGAGATCATAACAGAAGAAGAAAGGACAGAGATCAACAGTATTCGTTACATGAGGCTCAAGATGGGATATTACAATTTAAGACACTAACATTTTCATGGGATTCATCAGTCTATACTTTGGTGGTACAGTTATTGTTTAGTAGAGTAATTTGTTACTTGTTAGTTTAGTTTTATGAGTTCACCTCTGCTACATGTACGGCTAGTGATGTGGGGAACTGACGTGGTTGTTATTTTTGCAATAAAATTGCCAAATCCTTTGCCGGTCTATTCAATCAGAACCTTTTAATTTTTTCTGTCATTGTATGCGTTATTGAGAAGATTTAATTGCCTTCATATCCTTACGGTACTTATAGTTGACTGGCTTTGTCAATGGCCTGGATTTAGGAGATTAAGTGGTAGCACTAGCAGTATGTTAACTCTTTATTGTGGTTTGTTATTCTAATCTGTTAGAGAGGGTGACCCCATTTTAGAGTTGTTGATTTTGATTCAAGATGGATGTTGATCCAGATACCATACTATGTTTCATCCTATACCTCCATTTTGTATAATATTTTATCCATATTATCGTATAGCTAACTTTTTATCCATATATTTTGTTTTAATTATATAAAACTAGCCTGCTGGAGCATTTGAAATACAATTTTCAGAAGGAAAACAAATCGAGGATTCAAACATGTATACTGGTTACATTGGAAAGTACACAAAGTAGTATAAAAGTGGTGTACCACCTTGAGTCACAATCAAAAGATTTACAATGGTGGTACGAGTTTGCGACGAGTCACTGTAGCCTGTATTTACTGAGAGTAATTGGAAAGTGTCAAAGTAGTTTTGTTGGCAAAGAGTTGCTTTTCATAGAGGTGGTAGAAGGAACTCTACACGATTGGGTGAAGAAAAACCCTCTCGTTGATTCTGAGTATCCTGAAAGGCTGAGTAAGCCTGAAAGGCTGAGTAAGCCTTTTATTGGCATCTTGGGGTAAGTGCATGTCTATGTCATCTTTGCTATTTATCTAAGTAATTCATTCATTTATTTTTTTTGTCTTTTCATTCAATTTTTTTTTTGTCATTTACTCTATAGGGATATACTCAATGGCATCATATATACTTCAGATATACATTGAAACAACCACATGGAGAAATTTGTGCAAACAATGTCTACTTGGTTAATGGAAATGCCAAGTTGGGCAAAGCTCTAAATCCGGAGTGGTACGAGAAGACATTTGGGGATGACATTGACAAGTTCTGCGGCATGGTCAAGTCTCTCTTCAAGTCCAAAGGGTCTAAACTTCCCTTTGGTTTGGATCATTTGTGCAGATACTTGCAAAAATACAACAAATTTGATAAGTACAGTATTTCTTTAATTATGATTTTTTAAGTATTGTATAGTGTTTTTATTAATATTGATTCTCACGCTTCTCGCTATATAGGCATTTGATGAATGAAATTAACCATCCGATCATGTTGACCCCAGATGCAAGATGCGAGTATAGGCTAGAATGGTGTTTAACAAGAGAACATGGTGTTTAACAAGAGAATAGGCAACTAGCCTATACTCACATCTTGCATCTGGTGTCAACATGATTAGATAATTAATTACATTCATCAAATGCCTGTATAACAAAAAACGTAAGAATCAATATTAATAAAAACACTAAACAATACTTAAAAAATCATAATTAAAGAAATACTATACTTATCAAATTTGTTGTATTTTTGCAAGTATCTGCACAAATGATCCAAACCAAAGGGAAGTTTAGACCCTTTGGACTTGAAAAGAGACTTGACCATGCCGCGGAACTTGTCAATGTCATCCCCAAATGTCTTCTCGTACCACTCCGGATTTAGAGCTTTGCCCAACTTGGCATTTCCATTAACCAAGTAGACATTGTTTGCACAAATTTCTCCATGTGGTTGTCTCAATGTACATTTGAAGTATATATGATGCCATTGATTATATCCCTATAGAGTAAATGACAAAAAAAAAAAAATTGAATGAAAAGACAAAAACACAAATGAATGAATTACTTAGATAAATAGCAAAGATGACATAGACATGCACTTACCCCAAGATGCCAATAAAAGGCTTACTCAGCCTTTCAAGATACTCAGAATCAATGAGAGGGTTTTTCTTCACCCAATCGTGTAGAGTTCCTTCTACCACCTCTGTGAAAAGCAACTCTTTGCCAACAAAACTACTTTGACACTTTCCAATTACTCTCAGTAAATATAGACTACAGTGACTCGTCGCAAACTCGTACCGCTATTGGAAATCTTTTGATTGTGACTCAAGGTGGTACACCACTTTTATACTACTTTGTGTACTTCCAATGTAACCAATATACATGTTTGAATCCTCGATTTGTTTTCCTTCTGAAAATTGTATTTCAAATGCTCCAGCAGGCTAGAGTCATATAATTAAAACAAAATATATGGATAAAAAGTTAGCTATACGATAATATGGATAAAATATTCTACAAAATGGAGGCATAGGATGAAACATAGTATGGTATCTGGATCAACAGCCATCTTGAATCAAAATCAGCAACTCTAAAATGGGGTCACCCTCTCTAACAAATTAGAATAACAAACCACAATAAAGAGTTAACATACTGCTAGTGCTACCACTTAATCTCCTAAATCCAGGCCATTGACAAAGCTAGTAAATTATAAGTACAGTAAGGATATGAAGGCAATTAAATCTTCTCAATAACGCATACAATGACAAAAAAATTAAAAGGTTCTGATTCAATAGATCGGCAAAGGATCTAGCAGTTTTATTGCAAAAATGACAACCACATCAGTTCCCCACATCACCAGCAGTACATGTAGCAGAAGTGAACTCATAAAACTAAACTAACAAGTAACAAATTACTCTACTAAACAATAACTGTACCACCAAAGTATAGATTAATGAATCCCATGAAAATGTTAGTGTCTTAAATTGTAATATCCTTACGGTTAGCATCAGTTTTTCAGACTTGAGTGCACATACGAAGATGACTGCAGCTGCATGAGCTTAACTTAGAGAATCAAAGCTAAAAGAATCAATATATAGTTAAGAAACCTGATGCATTATTGCAGGGCTAAGAAGGTCAACTTAACATTCTGCGCTGATGTTTCACGCTAAGATAGTCCAAGTGATCATAACTCAAGGTCGATTAGAAGAAATGGACACAAGGTCTGGAATTCAGTATTATAATTTAAAACAGTTAAAAGTAAAATATAAATCTCTCTTTCTTAGGTCCACATAGAAACAAGTACATACCATATGTATTGATCGTATAGGGGGGAACTATTAGATCACTACTAGTCCCAAAAACTTAAGATGTTAGGAAATGAGCTCAATAATATACATCAAGCTCAAAAGCTTAAGTTGTCTGGAAATGAGCTCAACAATGTATATCAAGCTCTCCAATAGGGACAAGTGACTTTTACAATGCTGTCATATCGGCATCTATAGAGGAACAAAGCCCATTATATGGTTCCCATTCATCTTAGCACCCTTATCTTCATCATAAATGTTGGAACCCTCTATTTCCAAGCCCCTTAGATTGGGTAAGCTTGGTTGCTACCCAGCAAAAGTAAAGGGTTCCAATCCTATTGAACAAAAAGATGTCAAACCTAAGGTAGAAAACAACAACATTATTCAAAAGGGATGTAAATCAGAAGATCAAAACCAGTTCATTTATGTAAAACTCTTTGCCAAAGTAAACCTCAATGGAACACATACACACACAACAAATACATGTATTTCAAATTGAAAATCAACCCATAAAAGAAGAGGAATGCAAAGGGCAAGTCATATAAAATCTATTAAAAAAGGAATATCTCAATAAAATAAGAGAAAAGCAAGGGCAAGTCATATAACATCTGACTACATACATTCTATTCCCTCTCCTCTTACTATTGCAAAGAACCAATTGCAACATGATGCCAAGCTCGGTTGATGAAAAACCATAAGAAAACAAAAGAAATAAAATTCAAACCAATGGCTCAAATTTTCCATTGGCTTTCTTCCCCCAAACTTTCTCAACAACCCTTTTTGTCTCAATATTCAAATTTTATAGTAGATGTAATATTATATATCATCTGAGATTATATTGTATCCCATTGTACTAAATCAAAAAAAATATGCATGTATAGATTTTTTTTCTATTATTTAAATACGTATATAGACTAAATTTTCTCAAACATTTATGTTTATAAAATATTGATAAAAAATATGATTGTTAATAATATTTGCCCTTAATTAAAAAATAACGAAATAAAAAGATGCATTTTATAATCCAAATTTTAAAAATAAAATAGTATGTATCATCCATCTATTATTTGAAAATTGGTTAATGTTATATAAGATTTGGAGTAATTAGAGTTTGACGGAATAAAATCTTTTTTTGTCCAACTTAACTTGAAATAATACTCAAATGGATAAATATTTGAGATTATATATCATCTGAGATTATATTGTATCCCATTGTACTAAATCAAAAAAAATATGCATGTATAGATTTTTTTTTTTATTATTTAAAAATGTTTATAGACTAAATTTTCTCAAACATTTATGTTTATAAAATATTGATAAAAAATATGATTGCTAATAATATTTGCCCTTAATTAAAAAATAACAAAATAAAAAGATGCATTTTATAATCCAAATTTTAAAAATAAAATAGTATATATCATCCATCTATTATTTGAAAATTGGTTAATGTTATATAAGATTTGGAGTAATTAGAGTTTGACGGAATAAAATTTTTTTTTGTCCAACTTAACTTCAAATAATACTTAGATGGATAAATATTTTCAAAATTTTCAATAATTAATTCTTTATTATAATTTTATCCCTAATGTTGATTGGACCTAACTAATAATCCAAGTTGTTTTGTTAATTATTGTAACAATCATATTTAAATAATCATATATATATATATATATTTTTTCTCATTAAAAGAAAATGGTAGGAAGGGTGAACAATGCATATAAACCCTCCTTAGATGTGATCATAGAAGCCCCCACCAGCAAGAGGCCAACACGAGGGTCGAGCCCACAAGCATAGGAGATCCGCATGCCCTCTTTCAAGTACTCAACAACATATTACAACAATATTTTTGTGGCAATAAACAGTTACCTATTGTTACAAATTAGTTTGTCACAATATGTCCTAATTTAATTTTTATTGCAACAAATTTATTGTGATGAAACTAATTCGTAGCAATATTTAACTCCCGCTGGCTTTAAAACTTCCTACCATAGAATATGTGACGAACTATAAGGAAAAAATAATTGTCATCACAATAAATTTACTTATTGTGAAAAATTAGTTTCGAAACAATAACCAAATTTTGTTTAGTGCAAAAACAAAGGTTATAAAAGCTTTAGACTAATCAACTGAGTGATAATCAAAATTACTACATCGAATGCTATCTGCCTATACAATTTCTTAGCTGCTAAGTTCAATCAAGTAGAAGATCAAATGGCATTTACATGAAGTATCTCAACAAATGGCTACAATGTCGGTGGTAGTATTTGTGATTGTATTTGTGTCAAGTGGGTGAGTGAAAGTTTTCTTCTTTCTCCCTTAATCCTATTCAATGAATTTAATTAAAATTTGATTACTAACTTTGTACACACATTAGATGAGTTAGTATTTAAAACGGCAAAGTTGCTGATTACTTCAAGCTTTAATTACTTTTTTTGCTAATGCATCAAATGTTGATAAAGCAAATAGGTTCATTAATACCTAGGCCGGCAAGTTTGGCAGGCTTTTCACTCCACCATGAAGGCGATAACCTAAATGACCACAATTAGCATAATAATCAACGTTATCCACGTCAGAGAAACTATAATTTAATCCGTGAAACCAATAAATTACCTCTTAACAATGAATCAAGCAATTAACTTCAAGACAAATGCCTAATTAATTAAAAAGTCCAATTGAAATAGCTAGGACCATAACAGTCATGAAGTTGAATGATGAAAGAAAATTCAAAACATTAATAGATAGCCTTTGGATACCGGCTTACAGAATGAACACCAAGCATAAGTGTGTCAGTTTATTAACAAAAAAATAGTGAAGAACAATAATACTTTATCACGTATTCGGTGATATGAAAACAGTTTCTTATCGGATTCTTATAATTTTTAATTTCAAAATATAAATGTGTCAGCTTCTTAAAACAATTATTGCTATTATACTCTCTCTTTCTTATTACTGTGAAGTAGGTGTCCTGCTTCTTTTGTATTTGTACAGATTTTTAGTATTTACTATTTACAAAACCAATAATATAACAAAGAAGCATATGGAACATTCTTTATTGGAAGTCACTGGAACTAATTTTCAACTAGGATTTTTGTTAAGTGGGAAAAAAATTTAGCTAGAACCATAAGCGTAATTTTTTTTCTTTATGTATTAACGTTTACTTTGTTGGGCATATTTGTTGGGTTGAGAAGGCTTCAAATGCTCGTGGCAGTAAGCAAAGGAGTGCGAAGCCCTAATGCAATCAAATGGGAAGTATGTCAAGATAGGCACCACGAAACCACAATGTAGACTTTTGTATGACACATTATTAAATTAGCTCAGATAACTTCAAAGGAAAAAGGTGATAGCTTTTGACATTTGACGTCTAAATGGAAGAACCAAGAAACAATGACATGAAAGACAGAAATGGTGGTTTTTAATGCTCCATTGTTGTCTTCTTAGTTCTCTGGTTTTTTTTTTTTTTTTTTTTTTTTTTTAATGTTGTACAGGTGAGGCGAGGCGAGGCGAGGCGAACATAACCACTCTGTTGCTACTTGCTAGTTACATGTTTCATTGTTGTGCAATTGCAATTCTATAACTACATATAAGGAGGAATTGCATGTGAACCGGAGAGAGAAATGCAGATATATACCGTCAAGGAGAACGACCGGTTGCTTCTTTCCTGGACCAATCTTTTTTCTCTTTTGATACTCAGACTTCCTCTTTGATATTCTCTCTTCAGTCGGCCATGGAGACAGGGACTCGCAATAAAAGATACAAAAACAAAAAAACACACCCACAAAAGGTGGGGTAGGGTTTCCTTCCGCTAAATTCTCGCCCAAAGAGAGGGGTAGGGTTTTCCTTCAAATTACAACGGAAAAAGGCTTCCACTCGTCAAGTTCACCTTTGGGGGGCCTTTCACATGATCCATTTTGATAATATGATCATTCATTCTTTTGGCCCATTTTGATAATGTGATTTATTTATTCTTTTGATATTTATATGTAAATTATTCAGACAAAATTCATTTTGTTTGATAATTTTAATCATATTTAATTACTTATCGTTTATTTATTTATTTATTTATTTCTAAATAAATGACGAAAAAACATAGTTATAATTACCAAATATAGCTGATTTTTTAAATTAATAGTCTACATACAAGAAATTAAAAGTTGAATGATTCATATCTCCAATGGTTTGCCACTGGAGCTGCCATTGCTATAATATAGCAGTTCTGTTGAAAAATGATACTCCAATGGTTGAATATGGCAGCTGCCAAATTTGAGAAATGCCAAAGCTTGTGTCAAATTTGACACAAGCTTTGGCAGCTGCCATTTGTGCCAACTCAGCCAAAACCAACTGTTTCCCTCCCTCCCTCCCTCCCTCCCTCCCAGCAACTGTTTCACCATTTTTTTTTTTTTTTATCAGAATTCACCAAATTCTTTTTCAATATATTTTTTTAATTTACCCAAAATCAGCAATTTTTTTTTAATATTTTTTTACTCTTTTTTTTTTTTTTTACAGAATCAACAAAATCAACAACAATCAATAAATCTCAACAAAATCAACAATAATCAATAAATCGATCTGTAGTTGTGAATCTTCAAAATCACTCTCGAACAAGAAAAGTGAAGAAAAGGTACCTGTGATGATCGGAATGAGGAATGAGGAATATAGATGGACTGATGGACTGCAGTTGTGAATCGAACTCCTGCTTGGTTTGATGATCAGAACTCCTGCTTGGTTTGAAATACTCAACCCCAGTTGATGTGTGGTCGGTTGGTTGTATATTTGCCGAGAAGGTGACCCAGCAGCCTCTGTTCACTGGTACTTGCGAGATTAACACATTGATTGAAATGTTTAGGTACTATAAACGTTAAGCACACAAACTGAAATATGCAAGTCTGTCCACCACCACAACCGTGGACTCCGACACCGACTCCTCTCTCATCTCCAATCGGTCCTCAATCGGTCCCTCTCTCATCCCTAATCGCCTCTCCGAAACCCCAAACACCGACCCCCAATTCGAAGATAGAGAGAAGAGAGATAGGGTTTGATGGTAGCATGTTTAATGATCAGAATGAGGAATATAGAGAGCGAAGAGAGAGAGAGTGATGGACTGATGGTAGTTTCTTGGAATGAGAGATATGTTGATAAGGGGAGCTTCTATATACAGACACCCTTTCCCCTCAATACACACACTTAATGATATTTAATATTATTATAATTTTATCCCTAAGTAAAATTACTATTTTAGACACCATTGTTATTTGAAAACATCTCAATGCACACCTCACATCTGTTGCATCGTGTGTGAAGCTTGTGGATGCTCATTCATAGCTTCTTCCAGGGAGTGTGTGTAATCATTCACAGCTTCTATCTGTTGTGTAGCTAGTGACACCATTGGTTTCTGTATATGATGTTCATTGAGGTAGAAGTGAAACCAAAGGGCTTTGGCATTTCCAAGTTCATCAACCTTCGTCATTCATAGGGAAAACATCACTGTGATGAAGGATTTGCCTTCTGAAAATCAGCAAATTAGTGTTCATGTGAAGCAGAGCGAAGGAAATGTGAGTTCAAAATTTTTTTTTTTTTCCCGGCGTCGTTCGGATAACCAGAGCCGAAATGTGTTATTTGGTTCGGAAGTATACGAAATAAGTATGTATATTCGGAAGTTGATGTCCGAAAGAAATAAAAAGTTTCGGAAGTTGTTGTCCGAAAAAATCATTTAAATTCAGAAGTTGCTGTCCGAACAAAGTTAACTTATACAACAATCAACTTCTGAAATTTTTAAAAAAATTTGGACAACTACTTCCGAATGAAGTAAAATTTTTTTTTCTATTTTATATTCCAAATTTGCAAACTGCATACCAAATTTACAGTTTCAAATTGCAAATTAATCATTATAATGCCATTAAAAATTTGTAATGTTATACAAAACATGCAGGAATATGTGTCAACTCAAGGAAGTCAGGTTTGCGCGGATTTTGTGTTAGATTACACCACTCAATTCACAACTGAACAGGTTCAGTCTACGAAATTATAACGATTATGTTTCGAATTGCTCACCAAATGTAAATGTTTGATAATATTTATTTAACTTTGTAGGTATTCAAAAGTAAGGATGAATTGCTCAACTGGGTACGTGAAGTTGGAAAGAGAAATGGTTTGGTTATTGTAATCAAAACATCAGACTATGGTGGAGGGAAAAAAAGACCCAGGATGTATCTTGCTTGTGAGAGGAGTGACCAATATAGAGCAACAAAGAAGTTAAAACATGATGGCAACAATACATCAAGAGTAACTGGTGCGAAGAAGTGTGGTTGTCCTTTTGATATGAGGGCTCACAAGTTTACCACACATGATGAATGGACATTGACCGTAGTATGCGGATTGCATAATCATCCACCTGCGGAGCACCTCGAGGGACATTCATATGCGGGGAGGCTATCAAAGGATGAGAAAGCATTGTTAATGGATATGTCAAAGAGCATGGTTCGGCCAAAAGAAATCCTAGTAACCTTGAAACAGCGAGATGCCCTCAATGTAAGCACACTTAAAACAATTTACAATGTACGCCATCGAAACGGGGTGGTACAGAGAGCTGGAAGATCACAGATGCAATACTTATTGGGTGAATTGGCCAAGTATAATTACATTGAGCGCCATCGGTCTGAAGAGTCCACGATGACTGTGACAGACTTGTTTTGGGCACATCCTACCATTTTGGACTTATTCCGGTCTTTCCCACGTATATTAATTATGGATTGCACATATAAAACCAACAGATATCGGCTTCCTCTTCTTGAAATTGTGGGAGTGATATCAACTGAAATGACATTCTCTGTAGCTTTTGCATACTTACAGTATGAGAGGGTCGATAACTATTCGTGGGTGTTAGCTACATTGCGTGATGTCATGGATGGGTTTGTTGTGCCAACAGTTATTGTTACTGACAGAGAGCTAGCCTTGATGAATGCCATACAGAAGATATTCCCGAGTGCCATACATTTATTATGTCGTTGGCATATCAGTAAGAATGTGTTGACCAAATGCAAGAAAATGTTTGAGACACAGCAAAAATGGGAGAAGTTCAACCATGAGTGGAACTCTGTAGTGTATTCATCTTCTGAAATTCAATACGAGGAGCATCTTAAATCATTACTTAAGGAATTCAGTAGTTATCCTGATGCAGTCAAATACATCATGGATACTTGGTTGGTTCCTTACAAGGACAAATTTGTGGCGGCATGGACAGACATGTGTATGCATTGTGGCAATGTTACAATGAACCGGTAAGATTACTTTTCTTCAATATGTTATTAATAAGTGCCATGTACTTGATTTTAACTTAACTTTCATTGAATTGAACAGGGCTGAGAGTGCACATGCAAAACTTAAAAGATAATTGGGTTCATGTCAAGTCTCATTTCAGGCATCATTTGAGAAAATACACAGTCTGCTTGAGTTGCAACACACTGATATCAAGGTTTCATTTGAGAAAAGTCTAACTGTTGTGCAACATCAATTTAAACCTTCTCAATTCAGGGAGCTACGGGGTAATGTGTCTATCTCTGCCTTGGAGTATTTGCTTGTCGAGAGTAAGAGAGCCAATTCCATTGGTATTGATGTTGAAGCTTGTGGATGCGTCCTTCGCCACACTCATGGTTTACCTTGCGCTCATGAGATTGCTGACTACATCAGACAAGATCGTCCTATACCACTTGCTACCATACACTCACAGTGGAGGCAACTTCATATCTCCATATGCAAGAAAGAAGAGGAAACCGAGGTGACTTGTCATGCAGAAGTAGAGTTGTTTGTGAACAAGTTTAATGAAAGTGATAGAACCATGCGATTGGAGCTTTTGAAGAAGTTGAAAGAGATTGTATATCCGGGAAACACTTTTCTTGTTGAGCCGGAGGTCAAGCCCAAAACACGTCCTCGGGATCATAAGAAGATCAATGTTTCTACCCGTCGTGACCCGTGTGCATTTGAGTTAGTGCAATCTGGACATGATTCTTTCTCACCTAGGGACACTCAAATCACTACATTAGCTTCTACTCTGCAAACCAAGAAGAAGCGACCTGTTAAGGGAAAGGAGAAGGTGAACCCGAAAGGGAAGGCATACATTACTAGAACAGTGAAACCTGGTGCATATGTTGATGCTTTCCCTGCTGGGTTAAAACCATACATTAAGTTTGTCAAGGATGTAGCTGCAGATGGGAATTGTGGTTTCCGGGCTATAGCTGCTTCAATTGGTCATACAGAAGATGATTGGGCTCAGGTTAGGCGTGACCTATTGGGTGAGCTGCACACACACAAAGAGGAATATATTACACTTTATGGGTCCTATGAAAGGTTTGAAGAATTGACAAGCATATTGTCATACTTTGAAGACAGTCTTGGATACTCACATTGGATGACTATGCCAGACATGGGGCATCTTGTTGCATCGTGCTACAATCTTGTGTTATACCACTTGTCTTTACAGCAATGTCTCACCTTTTTACCTCTTAGAACAGTGCCAGTACCTCAACTTGATAGACGTGAGATTGCCATTGGGTTTGTCAACGGAAATCATTTCGTCCAGGTATAACAGAAACTTATCAATTGGGTTTGTGCATGTACAAGAAGTTATGAGGTATGACCACTAAGTCAATTGATATTTGGTGCAGGTTTTGTTGTAGCCAGGCCATCCAGTTCCTCCTATTGCCACTAATTGGAGGAAATACCGTCACCCTTGCGCTGTGGACTGGGATGATGCATATGTGCGTCGCATTCAACATTTCAAGGACATTATTCATGATAATGTAGCTATGCGAGAGACTTTTGATGTTGTTGATGTCGCATGACACATGTATGCATTTGACAATGTTAGAATTATGGAAGAAATTAATGGATGTGTTTTTGATGTTGATGTGTTATGTTTTGCAATGTGGATTGAATGTTATCGACCATTGTTACCATTCCATTGTAATAAGAAAGTATCATTTACAAAATCAACGACCATTGTTATCATTCCATTCTAATAATAAAATGTCATTACAATGTCATTACAATACCATTGTTGCCATTCCATTCAAATAAGAAAAACACCAAAAAATAATGTCATCTTACAAAAACACCAAAAAACACGGCCATTACAACAATGTCATCTTACAAAAAACACCAAAAAATATTCATCAACTAACAAAATAACATGTAACAAGAGAACATGTCACGAATCAGCTGTATGCCTACGCCTAGGCCTACGACTGTATGTCAATGTCGAAGATGGAAAGCGACCTCCACCAGAACTAGGTCCAGCTTCGTCAATGTGCTGACCTTCAAGAACATGTGTCATACTCTCGATAGCCTGGTAAAGTCGATAAGGATGGCGAATCCCCTCCTGATAACCAGCGTCAATAATAGGATGTGAAATCTGCAGTGCATGTGAAATACGCTGCATTTGAAAAGAATATCACATTTTAGGAAACATATAAGAAAAAAAACAAGTTACATATGCATAAGAGAGGATAATAGATTACATCCGTATGTTCGCTGAAATCCTGATGGTCATGGACACGCGGTTCATCAGTGTGCTCGACATAGAGGTGCGTGATATTCTTATACCAATCCATGTAACCCGGTACACATTGCCAAGGCTGACGAACTGGTGTGCTCCTCCGTTGCTCAGATAACACGTGGTTATCCCAAGCCTTCCAGATCCTATCCAAGTATCTGTACATGACTGTATATCGCGCAGATATGTTGCCTCGCGCACCACGAATGGGAGCTAGCGGTGCATCTGGGATGGTTTGAACCCTGCCAAACTGCCTCAAAACTCTATCTGGATGATAGGGTTCGACAATGTCTAAGCACTTTAAGCATCCATGGTAGAATGTAACCAGGTTACATGGATGCCGATCTCTGCAGCTGTGGTATGGATCCCAAATAACCTGTAAACGTAAAGTGTTTTTGCATTAAAGTACATAAACTGTAAGATAAATGGAAGTGTTAAAATTATTGCAGGATGAGTAAACTTACATCAGTAGCTACTAAACTGTCAAGGTTGGCTCGAAAAGATTTCAAATGCTCAATGGAGGAACCCGCCTCTCTCCTAGATGCCCAATGGTACACGTGTGGTATGTCTTCATTGTAGCCCATGTTCTGATGAGGTCGGAATGCTCGGAAGTGCTCATAAATCCACGCCTCCAAAAGAGTCATATAACCACCCATCTGCCTAACCCCAGACCGGCTAGCAAACCCCAACTGCCTATATAAAAATGCTAATGCAGCAGCACCCCAGGCATAAGTATGTATGGATCCCAAATCCATCAACAAGCCGAGGTAAACAACGGGAACCCTGCCGCCACTCTTGTCACTGAAGAGTGTACATCCCAACAGGAACAACAAATAAGCTCTTGCAGCGCACTGTATAGCCTCCTCAGGGTCTGAATCTGTCACACTAGCAAACTGACTTCGCAACCATTCAAGCCTGACTGAATTGCCACCAGCAGAAGAAACCTCTTCATGTGCTGCACGTTCATTAATCCCCAAGCCATAAACGAGTAATGTAACTCCATGATGATCTGTCACATCTGGTATGCTGACTGATTTGCCTACAATGGGAAGGCCAAGAATAGTGCCAACATCATCCAGGGTCACGGTCATCTCACCAACTGTCATGTGAAATGTGTTCGTCTCAGGTTGCCATCTCTCAACAAAACTGGAGATTAGAAGCTTGTTGACGAACCGATAAGTGCAACGAGCTAACTGTGACAGTCCAGACTGCTCAATAATGGCTTTGAATCTGGTATTGTTCTCTACTAACCACCACGGCCATGCAAGGATCTTGGAAGAGTGATTATGACACTTTAGGGGCCCTCGTTCCTACAACACAAATGATATCTCATTACAAACTACCATACAACACAAAAAAAAAAAAAAAACTCTTATACAAATGAATTTCAGTTTTACTGTGGAATGTTTACCTCCCCGTGCCAAATAGCTGCAGCCACATGACTATTGAAACTCCGCAGTATTGACGGATCAGTCGGTCCACCTGGAAAAGCATGAGTAAGGTACTCTTCCTGGACAGGAGGAGAATCAGGTAAAGAGGTATCCTCCATAGCAATGTCAGGCATATCATAACCTTCAAATCGTCTTTGGCTTCGGCCCCCACTTTGACTGGCACTTGGAATATCATATTCTACCTCAACTGGATCACGACCTCGACCACGACCTTGACCTCGTCCGCGCCCACGCCCTCGTCCCCGTTCATGGTCTACATCCAATTGACGACGTCGTCTATTTGAAGCAGTAGGTGGGACACATTGTTGATATTCAGAATCCATATTATCTGCAAAAAATACTAAGTGTGTGTGTAAATAAAGAGAGTGTGTGTAAAATTAATGAGAGTGTTTTAAATTATAAGTGTGTGTGTAATGAGTGTGTGTGTGTAAAATTAATGAGAGTGTGTGTAATGAGTGTGTGTAAATAATAAGTGTTTTAAATTATAATGAGAGAGTGTGTGTAAAATTAATGAGAGTGTGTGTAATGAGTGTTATAATTAAGTGTTATAATTAAGTGTTATAATTAAGTGTTTTCATTAAGTGTTAGAAGGGGAAAAAAAAAAAAAAAATTTGTGTTCGGAAGTTGTTGTCCGAAAATACCTATTCTGTTTGGAAGTTGTTGTCCGAAAATACCTACACGATTCGGAAGTTGTTGTCCGAAATTATAGCTAATATTCGGAAGTTGAAAACCGAAAAAAAAATTTATTTTCGGCACTTGAAAGCCGAACCAAGTAAATGTTTTCGGAACTATAATGCCGAATACAAGCAAAAATTTCAGAACTCTAATGCCGAACAAAAACAAAAAAATCGAATAACCAGTTCCGAATGAAGAACTGCGGCAATCAGTTACATTGGTGGACTTAAAATTTCAAAAATGGTAAAAATTAACCCTACATTACAAATAAAATAGGAATGAGAAGATTCTAATATGTGTAAACTAACCTAAAATGTGAAAATTTCAATGCTCTTCAATGCCCTTCAATGCCAATACTTCAATGACACAGATGGATGGATGAAGCTTTGGGGAGGAACCACGGTGGAGAGTGTGAGAGATGGGTATGTGTGTGAGAGGGGTTCTCAGATGGGTGTGTGTGTGAGGGTCACGGGTGTGTGTGTGAGAGGGGGTGTGTGTGTGTATGATTTACATTTGGGGGTATATGTGGAATGATAGGTGTGTGTAGTGAGTCAAATATATTAGGATTTATTTTTTTAGTGTGTGTATTGAGAAGGATTTGTATAGAGTGGAAAGGGTGTGTGTATATAGAAGCTCCCGTTGATAAGGTACTGTTTGGGGGTGTGTAACATGAGCCAACGGCTCTATTTTAATTTGCATTGTCATATTTTTATTTTATAATGAAATTTTATATTTATTTTTATTTTTTATTTTTAATGTAATTGTTAGTATAATTTAATTTTTCAATAAAGTATAATGAAATAATAAATATATTTTTTCAAATGAAGGTAATAAAAAGATAAAACATATAATTTTTTTTTTCAAATTTTCAATTTTTTTTATTTTTTATATTTATCTAGTCAGAAATAATATAAATATATAATTTTTTTTACAAATAGTTAAAAAAATGTCACAAAAAATAATAAATAAAAAAAAATAAAATCACAAAAAAATCTATATCCAAACACTACCTACAAACTTAGAGGGAAAGTTGGTTAGCAAATAACTATTAGAACACCATTGTTATAATTTGGTAAAATAGTACTATTCATTGGCAAATTATAGCAATAGCAATAGCATTATAGCAACAATGGTCGGAGATGCTAAATAGTCCAATTCGTTTATGAGAATTGAATACAAATCCTTCCCATCATAATCAGACTTTTTGGTTATTAATCTATTCTATTATATAAAACCTACAAATAAATTAGAGTAAATTGTCAATTTTTTTTTTTTTTTTCCAAAGTAATTCTAAACTTGAAATATAAGTGTTATAATATCTATATAATAAAGTAGGATGATTTTTGAATTTGTCCTACACACATTTGTCCTACTAGGACATTTGGACGACTCAAATTTATTCAAATTATAAAATAACGACTGAGATATATTTTTCAAAAAATATCATACATGTACATTTTTTATTTTTCCGCTTCTCTCTCTTACTTTTTCATTTTTTCACTTATCCTTTTATGATCCCATGATCCCACATTCTTCTCTCTTTTCTTTTTATTTTTTTTATTTTCTACCATTTTTATTTTTCTCTCTATTTTTTTTTATTTTCTCCTTTTTGATCACTTATTTTCATTCATATTATATGAAAAAGTCTGCGATCCCAGAATTAGGAGTTAGATTTTACTGTGTGTAATGGAGATTATATTAATGAATTTTTTAGTCTACAAATTAAATAGATTTGAACAATTAATTATTATTTTTAAATATATTGAATACGTGATATACTTCGTAAATTTAGACCTCACATGAATCTTCAATATTTATATAATAAAGCAGGATGGTTTTTGAATTTGTCCTACATACATTTGTCCTACTAAGACATTTGGACAGCTCAAATCTGTTCAAATTATAAAACAACGACTGAGATATATTTTTCAAAAAATATCTTACATGTACATTTTCTATTTTCCCGTTTCTCTCTAAACAGAAATTGTCTTTACAAGAACCATCATTTTCATCAATTACAACATTCGCACCCCCAAACATATACAATATAATTGACAAAAGTAATGATCAAGACCAATTCTCCACAATTTATACAATATAATTGACAAAACTGCATATAAACTGAAAAGAGAAGGAAGTGAGAAATATTACATCTGTCAGGTCACCAATAGATATAAACGGCATATGATTAATAACAAAAACAATAACCATCAAGTCTGATAGTTAAACCAAAAAATAGTAATAATCAAAGTCTTACAGCAACCAGAAGCCTGATAGAAGAACACAGACATTACATGGTAATTAGAAAGATATCTGACAAAAGTACCAAGCTTGGTGAGAAAGACTTGAATTCTGGAAGAAAAGAACTCAAATCCACCACAAAAGCAACCAAAAGCCTAATAGAACACACATTATATGGTAACTGGAAGAGGTCTGACAAAAACACTAAGCCCAGTGAGAACTTCATGTAATAGAGGCATGAATTCTGGCACGAAAGAGCTCAAGGTCCGATTGATAGTATCATTTGTTCTGTTAAGATCCTAGGCCACAAAAGACATCAAAGATTAGAAAAAATTGAAAAGAAAAAAAAAATGATAATAAATGAAGGTGTTGGTATATATCCATACATAATCTTTGACGTGTGACTGCAAGTCTGTTATACTTTAGAAAAGACACAGGTGTATTGCTGTAGTCAATTGATTGAGATGGTAGCTATGACTGTGTTTGGGGTAGCTGTGTGTCACGTCCCGCCAAATTACCTAGACAAAATTGTCTACCAAGGGGAAATCTCAAGGAAGTGAGGTTAATAGAAGAATCTAGAACTCCCTAGCAAACTCTTGCACATATGAAGACTATGGAGAATTCTAGAAGGACCTAGGGAATTCAAGAACCTATACACTTGTACATATAATTAGATATTTGTATAAGATAGTTCTAGAAGGCATTCTAGAACATTCTTATAGCTTGTAAAGAAGGCTTCCATGGGAAGCTTCTACATGATATTTTCTTAAGAATTCTAGAATGCTCCTAGGGAGCCTATAAATAGGAGAGGAGCTCATTTGCTCCAATCCATCCAAAAATTGTAAAGCTTTCTCCCAAGTATATATAAGGCATTCTCTCAAACTCTCTTGTGTTCTTCTAACTTCTCTTTCCTATAAGTTTGTGAGTAAGGCTGACTTAGCATCATCTAGTAAGACTTGAGATTGTCTAAGTGCCGCATGGATAGCTTGGAAACAACCAAGGCCGTGACATGTGTCTGTGGTGGTTGCTGCTGTGGGTGCGCATAGACATCTGTTGTTGTTGTTGTGGTTGTGGAGGAGGAAGAGACCCGAACTGCAGTGGGGGCAACTACTGCTCATGTAATGACAAATGCCTGAACTGTAGCAAAGGCTTTTGGAGGGGTTGCGGCGAAGACACTTGCATGGGCTGCGGTGCAGACACTTGGCGCTGTGGTGGTCGTGGAGATGGAAGGGACAGTCATCCAAATTGCTGTGGGGACAACTGTCGCTGTTGCAATGACGGATGTCTGAACTGCAGCAAAGGCTCTTGGGGGGATTGTGGCAAAGACACTTGCACGAGCTTTGGTGGATGCATGGGCTATGGCAAAGGCATTTGGTGCTACGAAGACTAAAGGGACAGTTGTTTCAATTTTAGCGGGGACAACTGCTGTGGTGGAGACACTTGCATGGGTTGTGAGGAAGGCGATGGAGGTAGTGTTTGGTTATGTTAGTGATGCAATATTGTCTCAAACACCTTCTCGTGAATTCTTTCCATCTAAGACCATCGAGAATTTTTTTTTGGTGAAAGCTCTAGTCGTAACTTCTTGTCAACCATGTACCGCAATTGGCGATTTTGATGGTGTTTAACAAGGGAATAGGCAACTAGCCTATAATCGCATCTTGCATTTGGTGTCAACATGATCGGATGATTAATTGCATTCATCAAATGCCTGTATAACAAAAAAACGTGAGAATCAATAGTAATAAAAACACTATACAATACTTAAAAAATCATAATTAAAGAAATATTGTACTGTTCAAATTTGCTATATTTTTGCAAGTATCTGCACAAATGATCCAACCAAAGGGAAGTTTAGACCCTTTGGACTTGAAGAGAGACTCGACCATGCCACAGAACTTGTCACGCCGCGAAATAATCCCAACATGAATGGTCCATCAACCACATACATTCATTAATTACCACCATTCTCCATTTGCTATATCAAAATCTCCATAGTTTATACAAGGGTTCCACATACAAATTATACATTCATAGGTAAGAAAACACATGAATCTACAGTATGTAAAGCATAAAATTCCAAAATAAATAGGATGCCCTTACGGGCTACAACTCCCAAGGCTTAAGCCTGGTTACACAAAAGTGGTCTCTCGGACCCATACAAAAATAGCCCTTGGCTAGCAATTTAATCACAACAACAAAAGAGTATTACTCTTCACAACAATTCCGCGCCTTCAATTCGGCGGGATCACCACATCTTTACTGTAGACTCCCCATTTTTGACCGACCTTAAGACTCAGACGTCATTGATTGAGCGCTCGGTGATTGCACATGTTGTGCTCGTTTCGAGGTTTTGGAGTTCTTGGCTGAGAGCCTCGCCTCCGGACCTCGGGACCTTTTGTATTTTGACTCGGTCTGCGGACTAAGTCTTGTTTTCTCTTCCCGGAGGGAGGGAGAGGTCTTGTAGACCATCTCTCAGTGGTCGTAGACTACTTTTCGTGGTCGTAGGCCACTGGTCCCGTTTGGAGACTAGTTTCCGATTTTCGGAGCCGTCGGTCCGTGCGCTTTGGTTCGGGACCGCTTAACATTCTTCGTTTGGCACGTTTTTTGGAACACACCTTGTTTCCTCTGTCTAGAGGGACACTATGGTCCGTGAGACCACTTTTGTGGTTATACGCCACTTTTTGTGCTCAACAGCCAGTTTTCGAGGCCCCCGGCCGCGCGTCTTGCCTCCCGAACTCTCGTTTTGCATCTGTGTTGGTTCGTTCTTGGCACGAACCTTGTTTTCCTTGTTTGAAAGGTGGTACAAGGGTGGGAGACCAGCTTTCTCCTTGGAAACCACTTTTCTCCCCGCCAGCCGATTTTCTGGTCGGGAAATTGGTTTCTTGGTCTTTGGGCCACATTTTCTGGTTTCCCACCCCACCATTGGCTTGCTTTCAGTGTGGAGACCACCAATTGCACTTGCCGACCACTTTTTTTTTTGGGAAACCACTTTGGGTGGTCGGCCGACCACTAAAAGTAGATGGCCGACCACCTTTTCTGGTCGGCAGGTTTCCTCTTGTTTTGTCTGACTGAATGGATGCCAGCTGTGCCAGCTGGAGGGCACAGACTGTATCCTCCATACACGTGTATGGAGGGATTGCATCTATGTTTAGCTTCTCCAAGAAGCTTGAACCCTTTGTTTCTTCTATAAGAGAGGGCCTCCCTCTCCTTGAACCAGGTTCAGAAAATTTCCTAAGGCTTGAGCATATATCTCTCCATATATCTCTCTCTTTCTCTCTTTATATTGTTGTATTGACTTCACACTTGTGCACACAACCTCTCTTACCTTATAGCTGAGTTGCTGGAGGGCCTTGAGGGAGCTCAAGAGTTGGTTTTAGCTCAGAAAATTTGCTGGTTTTTGCTGAGCTTCAAGGGTAACCTCCTTTTCCCCTTTTTTAGCTCTATTTTGATCATTCTCTTAGCCATATTTGCATGCTTATCTAGGCTTTGTTTTCAACTGAAAAAAGTCTTGTTTTAAGTTGGTTAAAATGTTTGTTTAAGGCCTCCTGGGTGTTGAGGGTCTTCTACCCTCTTGCATGCTTTATTTGGCCTTGTTTTGTGCCATGCCATAAGGCCTTTGAGTTAATCTTTGCTTGGCCTTTTAGCCACTGAAATCTAGTGGATTTTCAGTGGTAGGCATGTGGTTTTGAGGCCTGAAACCAGAGGGGGGTGACCCTCTCTCTTTTGGTTTTGTTTGCTTGCATTTTTGGCCTATCAAAGGAGAATATGTTTACATCATTTCAAGGCTCAGTTCAGGCACTTTTTGGTGACTTTTAGGGCCTGTCTAGACTCTGTCTATGGCTGGTTTGGTCACCTTGGGTTTGCCTCTTGCATGTGTAGAGTAATCCCTTTTGTGGCTTATCAAGTAGCATGTCATTCTTGCATGTATTGGTCATATTTCAGTGGGTTTTTGGTCATCTTTTGGCATGCCATGACTCTATTTTCAGCTGGTTTGGTAGCCTTTCACATGCTTCATATGCTTGTAGTGTAAATCATGTTTACTAGCTTAGAACGCATGTTGTTTTGGCCCTCTATTCTAGTATATTTTGGCCATGCTCCAACCTAGTTTTATTCATATTTTGGGCCGCCTTAGTTCTATTTTGAGGCCTCTTGGTCGAAAGATGCTTTCCATGCATGCTTGTAGTGTAATAGCCTTGACTAGCTTCGAGTTTTGAAGCCCCTTGCATGCTTAACTTGAGGTATTTTCGTGTTTTGGCATCATTGAGTATGATATTTCAGAGTATATAGGGCTATCATACTTCCATGTTTTCCACTCTTTAAGTTCCCTTGAGAGTTGTGCTTTTATACCCTATTTTGTGAGCCATTGCATGAGCTTCATTTTTGTGCCTTTCAAGCCATCATCCCAACTCATTTTGCTACTGTTTTGGGCTTGCATAGGGTCTATTTGGAGTTGGTTTGGCCATTTTAGCATTGCCTTGCATGCCTATAGTGTAATACACTTCACTAGTTTCGATGCTTGAGCCTTTCAACATGCATTACATGAGTTGTTTGCATAATTCGAAGTCATTTTGTATGCCATTTCAGAGCTGAAACATGTGTCATTGCACTCCATATTTCATCCTTTCAGTGCGTTTGGAAAGTTGTGTTTTGTGCCTTAGACTTGGGGCCGTTACATTGTGCATGACCGTATGTGTTTTGATGCCTTATTTCCATCATCTAATGGCCACTGATTTGGGTGTGGCTGAGGCCCATCCATTTTGGTTAAGTGCATTTTGCATTGAGTATGCCATGTTGTCGCATGATTGATCATTGCATTGTGCATGCCTTGTTCATCTCGTTGTGTATGTTAGTTTCTATGTGCATTGTGTATGCTAAGTGTCATGTGTATTGAGTATGCCATTGTTAGTTCATAGCATTGTGTATGCTAGTTGCATGTTTGCATGACTTAGTTGCATTGCATTAAGATTGCATGCTAGAGTTGCATTGGTGCATGCCTTGTTTGTTGCATCGTGTTTGGAATAGGGGTTAGTCCAAACACGGGGAACGAGGGACGTTTCATGCTTGAAATGATGAAACATGCCTCGATTCCTAGTCGCCGACACTACATGACGGAGTTGTTGGCTTTAGGTTCTTGTATGTGCATTCATTTCACATTGAGTCGTGCAATTCGACTCCTCGGCCATCATGCATCGAGATGTGTAATTGGTGGCCCGAGGGTCAAGGACTACACTCCCTTGAGCTTATGCAATGATGGGGAGAGTGGTCATGCACACGTGTTGTGAATACTTTGCCATCTCTCTCTCTTGCCTTCTGTTGCAGAAAACCAGAAACCAGGGGCAGAAACTGGTCGGCCGACCAGATTTAGTGGCTGGCCGACCACTTTTTCTGGGTTTTCACCACAAAAGTGGTCGGCAGGTGGTATCCAAGGCCAATAGCTGGTCGGCAGCCTTCCCACAGATTCCCAGGGTGGAGTTTCAGCCTTCTAGAGCTTTGTGCAGTGTTCTGAGGTCAATTGCAAACAGAGGCAAGTCGGGGCATCGCGATGGATTTCCGAGCGAGGCGATTTGAGCATGCATGCATCCTTCGTCATGAGGCCATTTCAGTGCTTTGTAAACTTAGAATAGTTATATGTTTCAAGTTTGGTTGTGTAATAATTAATTAGCTAGAATAGTTAGTTAATTAATCGGTTCTGTATTATTTATTCGGACCCTCCGTCGAGAGGGCGAATTTTGTAATAAGTGTGCGTGTGTGTGATGCATGTCTTCCAACCCCCATTTCTTTCTCCCTTTTATTTACTAGCTTACGATGGTTAGTTTTAGGGCATGTTTCAATTAGCATCCTTATGCTTCGCATGTTTGCATTCATGCATCTGTCTTGCATGCACCAGGCTTGGCACATCATACTAACTGCATTGTATTTCAATTCCAAGTTGAATACATGTTATCTGTAGCATCTCATATGCCATCTTAGGATAGCCGAGCCTATCTTAGTTGCATTTTGTATGTGTTGCATTAGGCATTCTTAACATAGCTAGGATCATGCATTGATTTCTAACGTAGCTTTTGTTTTGGCTCGGAGTACACTGTAAGTGTTTATACTTTAGCATCTTGCATGAGTGTGAGTGTTGCCATGATAGCATGCTTGCCATGAGGCTATTTGCTTATGTGATATAACTGCCTGAATGCCTGTGAGTGAAGGTTGGATTACTTGAATTGGAACAATTCATTGATTGCGAGTTTTAAGCCCACTTGAGAGTGGCAAAACACCATGTTTTCTAAGCCCACTTGAGGGTGGCAAAATCCGCATTTTAGCCTACTTGTGAGTAGCAAACCGCTTTAAAAAACAAATGTAATGCCAATGCCAATGCAATCTAAGCCTACTTGCGAGTAGCAATCTTTCTCAACACTTCTCATGTTATGCGGGATTAATGTAATGCCAATGCAACAATTACCCATACCAATGTTTTAAAAACCGGACCGGTGAACGAACCGGAAAAAGGATCGGGTGGACGGGTCACCGGTTCAACCGTCGGGTTGAACCGAAATCGAACCGTGACGTAATAAATATATTAAAATTATATTTAAATAAAAATATAAGTAATAAAATTATAAATTAAAAATATTAAATTATGTTAAATATTTGTCTTAATATTTTTTTTACTGAAAAATATAATAATATGCGGGATTAATGTAATGCCAATGCAACAATTACCCATACTACTACATTGTTCTCCATGTTGATCATATTCAACAGTATAGTCGACATTCATGCTCTTTCAACATTTAAATCAAGTTAAGTCAATGCATGATATGAATGTTCACTCCCAAACTCAATAACTCTCATGCGTCAAGGAAGTTCTCCATCAACATTTCAAGACACAAGGATGTATAATAAACATTTCTCCTTCACATGTAAGTAAACATTTCTCATTCTCTTGCCCAACTTGGCACCCATCAATATGTAAACAAAACATACATAGTCACACATATATATAATCTCAACATAGTTGTTCAACCCCTATTATTTAGAAAATTTCCCAAATTTTTAGGTTTTCACCAAAAACCCCAACATTTTCCCATCCCTTTTGTAAAACCCCTCTCAATCCCAAATCTCAAACATGATTAACTAAAATTCCAAGGGAAACATCTTTTTAAGAAAACAAGATGGAGTTCATTCTACAAAACCATCCATTTCTTGAATCACCAAACCCCATTTTTGAAATAGTAAGAGAAAATCCCCAAAAATAACTAAAGGTTACATAAATGTACATATAACTCAAAGGAGAACCCTACCTCAAAGGTTGATGATGAAATGGAGATGAGACCCTAACTTCAAGGAGGAGAAAGCTTGATCTCTATCACACAAAGTGAAGTTCTAGCTTGAGCTTCAAGATTAGAGGAGTTGATGATGATCTAAACCATAGCAAGATTCAAGAGTTTTTAGTGCTTTGGTTAGGGTTTCTAGAGAGAAGGAGGGAAGAAAATGGTCTTAGAGTGAGAGAGTGAAGCCCTAAATGTGAGATACAACTCGGCCTAAAAGATACAAAAATGTAGATTTTCGGACCCAGGTCGATCGCACGTACGGCGCCCTTCCTCGCACGTGTGGCACTTCCCGCACCTCACTCCTGCATGTGCTTTTTAGATAGAATGCACGCCTAGCTTTCCCCTGAAATCCGCACGTGCGGCCTTACCCTCCCGCACGTGCGGCCTCACCCTCCCGCACGTGCGGCCCCTCTCTCGCACGTGCGGCCCTAAGCCCCCGCACGTACAGCAAGCCAACCATCCTAGAAAAAAAATTGGTTCGATCCCCACGCACTCTAAACCTTACCTCACACCTCCCAGAACCAGTGAAGTTCAACGCCGATAAACAAAACAATAATAAGAGTTTCAAGTGGGAAATAACCTCTGAATGTTTTTCAAACCCAACGGGAACAAAAAAGGATACAACTAAAGAGAAGGGAAGAAGGAAAGAGAGAGAGAGACCCGGTCATCACAGAACTTGTCAATGTCCTCTCCAAATGTCTTCTCGTACCACTCAGGATTTAGAGCTTTGCCCAACTTGGCATTTCCATTAACCAAGTAGACATTGTTTGCACAAATTTCTCAATGTGGTTGTCTCAATTTACATTTGAAGTATGTGATGCCATTGAGTATATCCTTTCAGAGTAAAAGACAAAAAAAAAATTGAATGATAAGATAAAAAACAAATGAATGAATTACTTGGATAAATAGCAAAGATGACATGGACATGTACTAACCCCAAGATGCCAATAAAAGGCTTACTCAGCCTTTCAGGATACTCAGAATCAATGAGAGGGTTTTTCTTCACCCAATCGTGTAGAGTTCCTTCTACCACCTTTGTGAAAAGCAATTATTTGCCAACAAAACTATTTTGACACTTTCCAATTACTCTCAGTAAATACAGGCTACAGTGACTCATCGCAAACTCATACCACCGTTGTAAATCTTTTGATTGTGACTCAAGGTGGTACACCACTTTTATACTACTTTGTGTACTTCCAATGTAACCGTTATACATGTTTGAATCCTCGATTTGTTTTCCTTCTGAAAATTGTATTTCAAATGCTCCAGCAGGCTAGAGTCATATAATTAAAACAAAATATATGGATAAAAAGTTAGCTATACGATAATATGGATAAAATATTCTACAAAATGGAGGTATAGGATGAAACATAGTATGGTATCTAGATCAACAGCCATCTTGAATCAAAATCAGCAACTCTAAAATGAGGTCACCCTCTGTAACAGATTAGAATAACAAACCACAATAAAAAGTTAACATACTGCTAGTGCTACCACTTAATCTCCTAAATCCAGGCCATTGACAAAGCCAGTAAATTATAAGTACAGTAAGGATATGAAGGCAATTAAATCTTCTCAATAACGCATACAATGACAGAAAAAATTAAAAGGTTCTGATTCAATATATTGGCAAAGGATCTAGCAGTTTTATTGCAAAAATAACAACCACATCAGTTCCTCTCTTGTAGCAGATGTGAACACATAAAACTAAACTAACAAGTAACAAATTATTCTACTAAACAATAACTGTACCACCAAAGTATAAACTGATGAATCCCATGAAAATGTTAGTGTCTTAAATTGTAATATCCCTACGGTTATCGTCAGTTTTTCAGACTTGAGTGCACGTACGAAGATGAATGCAGTTGCATGAGCTTAACTTAGAGAATCAAAGCTAAAAGAATCAATATATAGTAAAGAAACCTGATGCATGATTGCAGGGCTAAGAAGGTCAACTTAACATTCTGCACTGATGTTTCAAGCTAAGATGGTTCAAGTGATCATAACTCAAGGTCGATTAGAAGAAATGGACACGAGGTCTGGAATTCAGTATTATAATTTAAAACAGTTAAAAGTAAAATATAAATCTCTCTTTCTTAGGTCCACATAGAAACAAGTACATACCATATGTATTGATCGTATAGGGGGAACTATTAGATCACTACTACTCCCACAAACTTAAGATGTTAGGAAATGAGCTCAGTAATATACATCAAGCTCAAAAGCTTAAGCTGTCTGGAAATGAGCTCAACAATGTATATCAAGCTCTCCAATAGGGACAAGTGACTTTTAGAATGCTGTCATACCAGCATCTATAGAGGAATAAAGCCTATTATATGGTTCCCATTCATCTTAGCACCCTTATCTTCATCATAAATCGTGGAACCCTCTCCTTAGATTGGGTAAGCTTGGATGCTACCCAACAAAAGTAAAGGGTTCCAATCCTATTGAACAAAAAGATGTCAAACCTAAGGTGGAAAACAACAACATTATTCAAAAAGTGATGTAAATCAGAAGATCAAAACCAGTTCATTTATGTAAAACTCTTTGCCAAAGTAAACCTCAATGGAACACATACACACACAACAAATACATGTATTTCAAATTGAAAATCAACCCATAAAAGAAGAGGAATGCAAAGGGCAAGTCATATAATATCTATCAAAAAAGGAATATCTCCATAAAATAAGAGAAAAGCAAGGGCAAGTCATATAATATTTGACTACATACATTCTATTCGCTCTCCTCTTACTATTGCAAAGAACCAATTGCAACATGATGCCAAGCTCGGTTGATGAAAAACCATAAGAAAACAAAAGAAATAAAATTCAAACTAATGGCTCAAATTTTCCATTGGCTTTCTTTCCCCGAACTTTCTCAACAACCCTTTTTGTCTCAATATTCAAATTTTATAGTAGATGTAATATTATATATCATCTGAGATTATATTGTATCCCATTGTACTAAATCAAAAAAAAATATGCATGTATAGATTTTTTTTCTATTATTTAAATACGTTTATAGACTAAATTTTCTCAAACATTTATGTTTATAAAATATTGATAAAAAATATGATTGTTAATAATATTTTCCCTTAATTAAAAAATAACAAAATAAAAAGATGCATTTTATAATCCAAATTTGAAAAATAAAATACTATGTATCATCCACCTATTATTTGAAAATTGGTTAATGTTATATAAGATTTGGAGTAATTAGAGTTTGACGGAATAAATTTTTTTTTTTGTCCAACTTAACTTGAAATAATACTCAGATGGATAAATATTTTCAAAATTTTCAATAATTAATTCTTTATTATAATTTTATCCCTAATATTGATTGGATCTAACTAATAATCCAAGTTGTTTTGTTAATTATTGTAACAATTATATTTAAATAATCATATGTATATATTTTTTCTCATCAAAAAAAACTGGTAGGAAGGGTGAACAATGCATGGAAACCCTCCTTAGATGTGATCATAGAAGCCGCCACCAATAAGAAGCCAAACAAGAGGGTCGAGCCCACAAGCACAGGAGATCCGCATGCCCTCCTTCAAGTACTCAACAACATATTACAACAATATTTTTGTGGCAATAAACAGTTACCTATTGTTACAAATTAGTTTGTTACAATATGTCCTAATTTAATTTTTATTGCAACAAATTTATTGTGATGAAACTAATTCGTAGCAATATTTAACTCCCGCTGGCTTTAAAACTTCCTACCATGGAATTTTGTGGCGAACTATAAGGACAAAATAATTTTCATCACAATAAATTTACTTATTGCGAAAAATTAGTTTCGTAACAATAACCAAATTTTGTTTAGTGCAAAAACAAAGGTTATAAAAGCTTTAGACTAATCAACTGAGTGATAATCAAAATTACTACATCGAAGTCTATCTGCCTATACAATTTCTTAGCTGCTAAGTTCGATCAACTAGAAGATCAAATGGCATTTACATGAAGTATCTCAACAAATGGCTACAATGTCGGTGGTATTATTTGTGATTGTATTTGTGTCAAGTGGGTGAGTGAAAATTTTCTTCTTTCTCCCATAATCCTATTCAATGAATTTAATTAAAATTTGATTACTAACTTTGTACACACATTAGATAAGTTAGTATTTAAAATGATAGATTTGCTGATTACTTCAAGCTAATTAATTACTTTTTTTGCTAATGCATCAAATGTTGATAAAGCAAACATGTTCATTAATACCTAGGCCGGAAAGTTTGGTAGGCTTTTCACTCCACCATGAAGGCAATAACCTAAATGACCACAATTAGCATAATAAACAGCGTTATCCATGTCAGAGAAACTATAATTTAATCCGTGAAACCAATAAATTTCCTCTTAACAATGAATCAAGCAATTAACTTCATGACAAATGCCTAATTAATTAAAAATTCCAATTGAAATAGCTAGGACCATAACAGTCATGAAGTTGAATGATGAAAGAAAATTCAAAACATTAATAGGTAGCCTTTGGATACCGGCTTATAGAATGAACACGAAGCATAAGTGTATCAGTTTATTAACCAAAAAAATAGTGAAGAACAATAATACTTTATCACATATTCGGTGATATGAAAACAATTTCTTATCGGATTGTTATAATTTTCAATTTCAAAATAAGTGTGTTAGTTTCTTAAAACAATTATTGTTGTTATACTCTCTCTTTCTTATTACTGTGAAGTAGGTGTCCTGCTTCTTTTGTATTTGTACATATTTTTAGTATTTACTATTTACAAAACCAATAATATAACAAAGAAGCATATGGAACATTCTTTATTGGAAGTCACTGGAACTAATTTTCAACTAGGATTTTTGTTAAGTGGGAAAAAAAATTAGCTAGAACCATAAGCGTAATTTTTTTTCTTTATGTATTAACGTTTACTTTGTTGGGCATATTTATTGGGTTGAGAAGGCTTCAAATGCCCGTGGCAGTAAGCAAAGGAGTGGGAAGCCCCAATGCAATCAAATGGGAAGTATGTCAAGATAGGCACCACGAAACCACAATGCAGACCTTTGTATGACACATTATTAAATTAGCTCAGATAACTTCAAAGGAAAAAGGTGATAGCTTTTGACATTTGACGTCTAAATGGAAGAACCAAGAAACAAGGACATGAAAGACAAAAATGGTGGTTTTTAATGCTCCATTGTTGTCTTCTTAGTTCTCTGGATTTTCTTTCTTTTTTTTTTTAATGTTGTAGAGGCGAGGCGAACATAATCACTCTGTTGCTACTTGCTAGTTACATGTTTCATTGTTGTGCAATTGCAATTCTATAACTACATATAAGGAGGAATTGCATGCGAACCGAAGAGAGAATACCATATATATACCGTCAAGGAGAACGACCAGTTGCTTCTTTCCTGGACCAATCTTTTTTCTCTTTTGATACTCAGACTTCCTCTTTGATATTCTATCTTCAGTTGGCCATGGAGATAGGGACTCGCAGTAAAAGATAAAAAAACTGAAAAACATACACCCATAAAGAGTTATGCTAGGGACCCCAAATATTCTACAAAACCTCTTACATGGGTGTGGGACCTACACACATGTTGATTTGTGTGAATCCTACCCCATGTGAGAGGTTTGGTAGAATATTTGGGATACATAGCATTTCTCCACCCACAAAAGGTGGGGTAGGGTTTCCTTCTGCCAAATTCTCGCCCAAAGAGAGAGGTAGGGTTTTCCTTCAAATTACAACGGAAAAAGGCTTCCACTAATCAAGTTCACCTTTGGGGGCCCATTCACATGACCCATTTTGATAATAGAGAAATGCTATATTTCCCAAATATTTTACCAAATATGCTACCAAACCTTTCACATGGGCTGGGATTCACACAAATCCACATGTGTGTAGGTCCAACACTTATGTAAGAGGTTTGGTAGAATATTTGCGGTACCTAGCTCCTAGGTACCGCAAATATTCTACCAAACCTCTCACATGGGGTGGGATTCACAAAAATCCACATGTGTGTTGATCGCACACCCATGCGAGAGGTTTGGTAGAATATTTGGTAGAAAAACCAAACCTCTCACATGGGTGTGGGACATACACACATGTGGATTTGTGTGAATCCCACCCCATGTAACAAGTTTGATAGAATATTTGGTAGAATATTTGAGATACATACCATTTCTCCACCCGAGTTATGCTAGGGACCCCAAATATTCTACCAAACCTCTCACATTGGTGTGGGATCTAAACACATGTGGATTTGTGTGAATCCCACCCCGTGTGACGGGTTTGGTAGAATATTTGGGATACAAAGCATTTCTCTATTATCAAAATAGGTCATGTGAAAGGCCCCTCCAAAGGTGAACTTGATAAGTGGAAGTCTTTTTCCGCTGTAATTTGAAGGAAACCCCTACCCCTCTCTTTGGTGAGAATTTAGCGAAAGGAAACCCTACCCAACCTTTTGTGGGTGGAGAAATGCTATGTATCCCAAATATTCTACCAAACCTTACCAAACCTCTCACATGAGTGTAGGACCTACACACATGTGGATTTGTGTGAATCCCACCCCATGTGAGAGGTTTGGTAGAATATTTGGGATACATAGCATTTCTCCACCGGAGTTATGCTAGGGATCCTAAATATTCTACCAAATATTCTACCAAACATCTCACATGGTTGTGGGACCTACACATATGTGGATTTGTGTGAATCTCACCCCATGTGAGAGGCTTGGTAGAATATTTGGTATAATATTTGGGGTCCCTAGCATAACTCGGGTGGAGAAATGATATGTATCTCAAATATTTGGGGTCCTTAGCATAACTAGGGTGGAGAAATGATATGTATCCCAAATATTCTACCAAGCCTCTCATATGGGTGTGGGACCTATACATATGGGGATTCGTGTGAATCCCACCCCATGTGAGAGGTTTGGTAGAATATTTTGTAGAATATTTGAGATACATAGAATTTCTCCACCTGAGTTATGCTAGAGACCCAAAATATTCTACAAAATATTCTACCAAACCTCTCACATGGGTGTGAGACCTACACATGTGGATTTGTGTGAATCCCACCCTATGTGAGAGGTTTGGAAGAATATTTGGTAGAATATTTGGGATACATAGCATTTCTCCACCCGAGTTATGCTAGGGGCCGCAAATATTCTACCAAATATTCTACCAAACCTCTCACATGGGTGTGGGACCTACACACATGTGGATTTGTGTGAATCTCACCCCATGTGAGAGGTTTGGTAGAATATTTGGGATGCATAGCTTTTCTCCACTCGAGTTATGCTAGGGACCCCAAATATTATACCAAACCTCTCACATGGGTGTGGGACCTACACACATGTAGATTTGTGTAAATCCCACCCCATGTGAGAGGTTTGGTAGAATATTTGCGATACATAACATTTCTCTATTATCAAAATGGGTCATGTGAAAGGTGCCCCCAAAGGTGAACTTGATGAGTGGAAGCCTTTTTCCAGTTTAATTTGAAGGAAAACCCTACCCCTCTCTTTGGGCGAGAATTTAGCAGAAGGAAACCCTACCCCACCTTTTGTGGATGGAGAAATGCTATGTATCCCAAATATTCTACCAAACCTCTCACATGGGGTGGGATTCACAAAAATCCACATGTGTGTAGGTCCCACACCCATGTGAGGTTTGGTACAATATTTGGTAGAAAACCCAACTTCTCACATGGGTGTGGGACGTACACACATGTGGATTTGTGTGAATCTCACCCGATGTGAGAGGTTTTGTAGAATATTTGGGATATATAGCATTTCTCCACCTGAGTTATGGTAGGGACCCCAAATATTCTACTAAGCCTCTCACATGGGTGTGGGACCTACACACATGTGGGTTTGTGTAAATCCCACCCCATGTGAAAGGTTTGGTAGAATATTTGGGATACATAGCATTTCTCCACCCGAGTTATACTAGGGACCCCAAATATTCTACCAAATCTCTCACACGTGTGTAGGACCTACACATATGTGGATTTGTGTGAATCTCACCTAATGTGAGAGGTTTGGTAGAATATTTGGTAGAATATTTGGGATACATAGCATTTCTCCACCCGAGTTATGCTAGGGACCCCAAATATTCTACCAAACCTCTTACATGGGTGTGGGATCTACACACATGTGGATTTGTGTGAATCTCACCCCATGTGAGAGGTTTGGAAGAATATTTGATAGAATATTTAGGATACATAGCAATTCTCTATTATCAAAATTGGTCATGTGAAAGGCCCCCCCAAAGGTGAACTTGATGAGTGGAAGCCTTTTTCCGTTGTAATTTGAAGGAAAACCCTACCCCTCTCTTTAGGCGAGAATTTAGCAGAAGGAAACCTTACCCCACCTTTTGTGGGTGGAGAAATATCATGTATCCCAAATATTCTTCCAAATATTCTACCAAACCTCTCACATGGGGGTGAGATTCACACAAATCCACATGTGTGTAGGTCCCACACCCATGTGAGAGGTTTGGTAGAATATTTAGGGTCCCTAGCATAACTCTTGATAATATGATCATTCATTCTTTTGGCCCATTTTGATAATCTGATTTATTTATTCTTTTGATATTTATATGTAAATTATTCACAGACAATTTATTTTGTTCGATAATTTTAATCATATTTAATTACTTATCGTTTATTTATTTATTTATTTTCTAAATAAATGATGAAAATACATAGTTATAATTACCAAATATATTTGATTTTTTTAATTAATAGTCTACATACAAGAAATTAGAAGTTGAATTATTCATTTCATTGAAATAGACACCAATGACCTGACTAGACAGTCTAATTCATTTATGAGAATTGGATACAAATCCTTCCCATCATAACCGGGCTTTTTTGTTGTCAATCTATTCTATTATATAAAACCTACAAATAAATTAGTGTAAATTGTCAAATTTTTTTTTTTTTCCCCAAAGTAATTCTAAACTTGATAATTGTTCCTCTCATATTTAACTACTTCAAATATAAGTGTCATAATTATGAGATCTAATTACTTTAAACAATTGTCATGATACACACGTTATGTGTGTATCCTTAATATTATTATATATATATATAATATAAAGCTTACAGTTAAATTAGTGCAGACATGTCATATATATATATATTTAAATTGCCCACAACAGCCAGCTATGCTATTATTCAATTTTTTTAAAAATATTTTTTCAACTGCCTAATGCACGTGATTTTTTTCAACCACAAATTATGTGCTCTCAGCCTTCTAGTTATTTATAAAATACTATAGCCTTGAAATTATTTAGCAAACTCACAACCTTTTCTGAAATTGCAAGTTAGATCCTCAATGGCTCAATTTAAAATAGCTTTGTCAAAATTATTTTTTGGCTTACTACAATGCACAAAACTTATTTTTTTGGTTATACCATTCTGATAGGGACTTGCCATTTTGGCACAACCAAATGGCAAATTCAAATTTGGGTTGTAAATTGTTCTAAAATTGTGTTCAAATTTGGGTTCTAAATTATTCTAAAATTTTGTACAATCTATAAACTTTCCGTATTCAAAAAATTTGAGTGTTACAAATTAGCACTACAACATTTTCTTAGTTTAGTGACACTTGAAAGTGTCACTGAACTACTCTTTTAGTGACATTTTTTAATTTTGTGGCGTTTTGAACAAGTGCCATTTATACCTGTGCCACGGCAGATATTAGTGCCAAGGTAGATACTTGCAAGTGCCACTACACCATCATGGCTAAAAACTTTCAATGACAGTTTGATGTCATGATAAACACTATTTGTGGCACTATCAAGCGCCATTAAAAAAAGACTTAGTGATACTTCAGTGACACTTGAAAGTGCCATTACACTATCAAGGTTAAAGACTTTTAGTGATACTTTAATGTCATGGTAGATACTATTCATGACGCTATCAAGTGCCATTAAAGAAGGCTTACAATCTAAAAAATGTCACTATATGAATTTTTAATGGCACTTATTATGCCACAATTGATATTTTTAACAACTTCATAAATGCCACTAAATCCAATACATTTGTGCCAATAAATGGATACAAGTGCCATTGGAGCTTATTCTAGTGATACTTTGTAAAGCTACTACCACTACTATAAAAATGCTACTTATATGTTTTTTTCATTAACACTTTTAAAAGCCACAACTAAGCATGTGTAAATGCCTGTAAAAATTTAATCGATTTTATAAACAATTGAATATTAATTACCACATCTTATATTAATTTAATATCCATTCATCTTGTAATATTTTCACAATAATAAACAAATATTACCACCATAGGATCATCACATCGAAACAAAAAAAAAATTCAAACCACAATCCTTTTTTTTTTTTTTATCTAAAAATATAAATTTATTTATATTGCAATAAAAATCAAAATCAAAATTATAAAATATTCTACCACACTAACAAAGTTAAAGCAAAAAAAAAAAAAAAAAAATTAAAAGAAAATTATTACAACTATAAATTCTGAAAAGCCATAGTGATATCCATCTTCCAGAGATACATTATCAAAACAAATTTAGTTCCCAAATTTTCAACCTCACTAGTATAAATATTCTCGGCTGGCATCCATAACTTGCGAAATTTGCATCCAAAAGATAAACATATAAAGGTAATTGAAATTATATTAAGTCAATATAAATTTGTTAATGAAATTAGTATTTAAGAAAAAAATATACCACAAATGGAGCAGGCCAAGCAACATAAGCTCCAATAGCTTGTCTAATTGTTTTGACAAGTCCATATGATCAGATTAAGCTCTCATTAGGTTTGATTGGCACTTGAACATGTACCTTCCATATTAGTCAGATCCTAGTTCTTCCCCTTTTACTTCTTTAGATGGGTCTGTACTTTTAAATACTCCAATGGTAACTGTTTTTGTTGACCTAATGATACTTTTTAAATCAACTATATCCCCCACCTGTAAATCAAGATTTAACTACTTAAGTAATTATATATTTACAATTAATAAATAATATTTAAAAACTAAACTAGTACAAAGTGTCAGAGTGAAGATGATCACAATTGAAAGTAATATGCATTTCTCAATTAAATAAGCAACCACATGATTTACTCACTTAATTGGTTCACCACACTACAACAAATTATATAAAAGTAACAACTATAAATCTTTAGAATATATTAAACAAAAAATCAATAATAACCAAAGACACCAATCAACAACAATAAAAACCATACTTATTATCAATATCAGGATCCCCTAAACTCAACAATATAAATCAAATATAATTGTGAAAAATGACAATCAATTAATTACTTTCAAGTAAGATTTGTTCTCTATAAATTTTGTCATAAAAATATTGAGTTCCAACACTACCCAACCAAACACCACCAATTAACATACTGCTCACAAAATCCAAACTAAACTAAAACAATTATTAATATAAATAAACAAGAATTTGGGATAGAGCAAAAATTCCAATAGTAATATTAAAAACCACAGGAAACAAATGTGAATGAAAGATTTACAGTTATTTAACATTAAAAATGTGTAAGCCAATAAAAATAAGAATAAACATGAGAAATGAATTGAAGATGTTTCTTACCTAAAATAAAAAATAGTCCTTCTAACACCAAAAGCACCACCTATTTACACCAACAAAAGAGAACATAGCACAATTTTAAAGAGATAAAAAAAAAAAAAAATACACCCAAATACCGTATGATACACCCAAAATAAATAAAATCTACAGAGAAGAAATATATAGGAAGAAGCTTAAGAAATTAAGGGAGAGCATTTCTTATCTGAACAAAAGAAAAGTATTCCTTCCAACACCATGAATCAAATAATCACATTTTCACTCACAAAATCATAAGAAAATTATAAACATAAGAAACATGAATCATATTTATTAATAAGATGATGAGCCATGAATGACATTGGAATGGAAACCACCCACAGAATCACAATGGAAAAATTAGCCATTACTCGATAATAAAATTTATGAACTAAAGTTAATTAGAGAAACTCCTATTAACTTTAGTTGATAGTTAAAGTTAGAAACAAAAGCAGCCTCATTTTTGCTTGATTCCCCTTATTTCTTGCCTTTTAATGTATTAGAAGCCCCTGAAACCCATTAAAGAGAAACCAATAGAACTCATTTCATAGAAAGAGACCCATTTCACAACTATTTCACAGAAATCATTAGGAATGCTTTTTGTGAAGAAGCAAGATCATGCCTCACATTCATTAAGTGAAGAGTATTAGGTATGAGCGCACTCAGATTACAAGTATTCACAAAGCATGAGGACCAAAGTCCAAAAAACAGAGTTCTCATGTCTACTACAATTTGCCAGAATGCTAATGACTAATATCCGAAATCAAAGATGGAAACCATTTGATAAACCCATTTTAGATTCATAAAATAGAAACAGAAACTTTCTAGGAAACCCATTTCAAAGAAATCACACCATTTCATAACTGAAATCAAATCATTTCAAAACTATTTCACTCATAGAAACCCATTTCAGAAAATAGAGAGTGAAATAGAAGTTTCGTTACCTGTATGGAAATGGTGTGATGGTAGTGATCCAATAGTCCGACGAGACAAAAACGGGGTAAGCTTGTAGAGATGTTTCATGTGAAAGATGGTCTCTTTGACGCAATGATAGTGGTCCATTGGCCTTTGGGTGTCATGAATCGGTAGTCTAGGCGATTCTCGTCGATGATATGTAATCCATCGCCGGAGCCATAGAGGACGGAGAAAGAAGCAGAGACCAAAAAAAAAAAAAAAAAATTGGGAAAAAACCTTAGATGGTTCTCTGTGTATCCTCTTTTCTTGCGTTTTCTTCTCTCTAAGAAAATTGAATTAAGGCTAACGAATCAAAAAGAGAGGCAAAAAGAATTGAAAAGGAAGAGTTATATTGTGATTTAAAAAAAATATAATGGGACTTAATTGAAAAGTGACATAAAAAATAAATATAATTATATTTTAATTAAAATGTGTGATTAAAAAATATATATATATAATCACACTTAATGAAAAAGTGACATAAAAAATAAATAGGGTAAATTATAAATACACTCCTTAAGATTTGATTAAAATACGAATTGCTCCTTGCAATTTTGAAAATTACATTCCACTTCCTGAGACATCTTTTGATAAATGTCATTAAAATAATTTCTTGTGTCATTCTTTTATAAAATGCCATAAAATTAATGCTATTAATCACATTTTTGTTGTAGTGATGTGGCACTTCTTTATTAAAATGCTACTAGAGCCTTGTATGTTTGTGGCTCTGTGACATTTTTCTAAAACGTGCCACCAAATATTCTTTTTGTGACATTTTTTAAAAACATGCCACTAGTATGTGTCATTAAAGTGTATTTTTTGTTGTAGTGTTGTGACACTTGTTTATTGAAATGTCACTAGAGCCTTTTATGTTTATCGTTCTGTGGCATTTTTCAAAAACATGCCACTAAATATTATTTTTGTGACATTTATGGTAGAGTTTTGATTTGTAGAAGTTGTGAAACTAACAGTTGGAGGTTCAAAAAAACAGCTAATTTTGGTTGCAAAACTGATTTGACTTTGCCATTTTTTGGCATGGCCAATGGCACACCATTAGAGTAGTGCATTTGTGAAGCCAAGTTATTTTTCGGCTTTGGCAAGGCAAATAGAAAAACCATTGGAGTTGCTCTTAGAATCCAAGTTTATACTCAACTGTGCTAGAAGAGAGGAAAAAAATCCGTGGACCTGTAAAATTATTTTGTACACTTTTAATTAATTAATTATTTTTTTTATATTTTTGAAACGATATTTCAAATTGTGTTTTTAGATTAAGGTAATGTCACGCCCTCATAATTACAGTACAAATCAATTATCCATGAGATCCATAATCATAAAGGAAACATTATTTTTCATTCATCGGAGTGTTCTATACAAAGGGTGGTACATGTTAATCAACAAAATAGACGCCCTACAGGCTTACAACTTTCCAAGTGAACACTTGGTTACAACAAAAGAAGAGTTCTAACTCTTTACATATAAAGCCCTCGGGTTGAATTTACATTTAATATCAAGATAAAATAACAAAAAAGAGTCTTCAACTCCAACACTTCCCAAGCTAAGACCTTGGAGGCGGCATGTCCCTTGTTACTGAAAAATGATGTCCCAAGTAGGGTGAGCCAAAGCCCAGTAGAGATATGCTAATCAAAATATGAGAATTAACTAAAACATTAGCATCCGATAAATGTCTAACACATAAAGCCAACTTTTACACCTTTCATGGCCAATCAACATTTACATCCACATTCCAATCCATTTTCTTTTATTTATCCAAACCAATTTAAAATGAGACTACAACTCATATTATTAACACTTCAATCATAAACATCATTCATGCATTTCCATTCACTTGCCATTTTACGGAACTACGTCCAAGGGAACTGGCACCCATAAATAAATAAGATTTCAGGACTTTCGCCCAGGACACTTCGGCCAACTTAGTTATCAATGGAGTCCATCCCCTATCTCCCCCCATGCAATGGAGTACATCTCCTATCTCCTCCCGTACAAAGATACACATACAATGTATTAAACATGTTGGCATATACAATGACCCAACAATTCACATATTCAACATTTTAATCCAACCGTCATATTCAATGACATAATTCAATTGATTAGTTTCAATTTACCTAATCATCATGCAGTGTCTACAACAATCAAGACTATCCTCCACCGATAGTCCTAAACAGTTATTTCTAAACAGATAAATAAATCTAGCAAACAGATAATTTATCGACTTTTCCATAGATGAGTGATTTACTAATCCAACTACACCATTCAAACACCATTTTCCCCAATTTCATGATACACAAACCAAGTTCATATTTCCACAATTTTTTCATTAATTATACAAATAAATTATTTAAATCCAATTAGGGCATTTTCCCCCTTTCTCAAATATCCACCCTAAGGCTCAATTTCATCAATTATACACCAATAACCCCATACCAAGACCTCACTTACACAATGGAATCCAAAAATAGAAAACCCCTCTTTCAAACATTTCAAATTTCAAACTCTAACTTCCCAAAATTGTCAAATCTCACCATTTATACAAAATGACCAATATTTATGTTAAAGCCCATAGAAATGAGTAGATTATCCCTACCTCAAATGGAGAAGCTCAAAGGAGAAGGAAGAGAAACTTGAAGATGCTCCAAAACCAAACTTTTTCGGATCAATAGATAGCCCAAGCCAAGCTCTAACTTTTATACAAAGGGACCAGGGTAGAGAAACTCTAGAACAAAGTGTATTTGTAGAGAGAGGGGGAGTGTAGAGAGAGAGACAGTTGGATTTAGGGTTTGGAGTGGAATGGAGATGAAAAGTTGATGTGGAATTACGCTGCTGCGAACTGATATATACAGGGCTCGCTCGAGTGAAGGAGTGGTCGCTCGGGCGACCAGACACAAAAGGACCTCGCTCGAGCGCAAGAAGCGTCGCTCGAGCGAACAATGCAAGGCTTTAGGTCGGTAATGTAGAAGCACGCTTGAGCACAAGAGTTCTCGCTCGAGCGAAGGAATCAATAACACAGAGCACGCTCGAGCGCAAGAAAGCTCACTCGAGCGAAGAATACCAACCCTTCAGGTCTTTCAGAGACACAGACGCACGCTCGAGCGCAAGAGTGCTCGCTCGAGCATAGAAACCCTCACTCGAGCGAAGAAGCAAATACCCAAGGTTCGCTTGAGCGCAAAAAGCCTCGCTCGAGCGAAGAAGGCAAAACCTGGGCAGCAACCATTTGTTTCAACTCATAACCAACCTGTACCAAACTCGCCTAACACATCCCAAAACTCAAATACAAGGAATCAAATGATGGAAATAAGGCATAGACAACAACATACAACCATGGAACCTAAGTCCAGAATACCATAGATGATGGGGGAAAAACTGGAATTGTTATAGGTGAAATGATTTAGATGTGGTTTGGTAACATTAACATTTTATTATTTTTATTTTACGAAAACTATTAAATATGTTTATGTTTATTTTAGGTAAAAATGAAAACAAAAAACAAATTTGACATACATGTTTTAAAAAGCTTATTTTGAAAAAAAGTGAAAGAATTGGGCTGCAAGAGGTAGTTGTAGATGGTTGAAGATGATGGCCATATGTGGTTGTTTGCCTCTGAAGGTGGTGGCCGAAAGTAATTGCCACTGGTGGGATGTGGTTAGTGGTGGCCAAAAGTGATTGCCAATAGTGAGTGGTCATGGTCAAAAGTGGTTTACGGTCGGAAATAATGGCCGCTCGGTCATCTAAAGTGCTAGTTAAAGCTTGTTTCTAAAAAGAAGCGGTGACCGAAGGTGATTATCACAAGTGGGAGGTGATTGGTGACCAAGGGAAGTGGTGGCCGAAAGTGGTTGGAGGAAAAGGCCATTAACAATGGTGAGTTGTGGAAATAATGAGTAGTGGGTGATGATTGGAAAGGGTGGGAGAAAGAGGAAGAAATGGGGGGAAAAAATTAAAAAGTGAAACTAGTTTTTTTTGTGTTTGCAAAATTTTTGTAAACAAAAACATAAACCAAACAAATTTTTATTTACAATTTCAAAAATTCTGAACAGAAGAAAGAAAGAAAATCTAAATGGGGTTGGATCACAACTGTGTTTGTTGGCAAGGGCATTTGCACTGAAACCATATTGACATACATCCCTATCTAACTTGGATAAAATTTTTTGAACACGTAATGTTATTTATGTAAACATAAATTTCAGAACATAAACCTTACACTTCGGATCATATACCATGTGTATTATCAAGAAATCAAGACAAAATGACATACCTGAATTCATTGATGAACGGTTAAACGGAAGCGTGATTATCAATAAACTCTTTGTTATTGATTATGTTATTGCCTTATAATCCTTTCCCCTTTGGTGCCTTATGTTTCTCCTTGAGAGGATTTAGAAAAATGGCAGTGTTCTTTTTTTCCACTTGGGAAGGAATAGGGACCATAACCTTTTAAAGGTTGTAATTGGTTTTCAAAACTGAAAGGTTGTGGAAGTTCAAAAGGAATGAAAACCAACTTTAACCATTATTGGTTTTAATTTCTATTTATTGGTTTTCAAAACTGAAAGGTTGTGGAAGTTCAAAAGGAATGAAAACCAACTTTAACCAATATGTTTTAATTTCTATTTCTGCCCCTCATAGAAATAGAAATTATACAACTAGTATCTACACATTAGGTCCATAACACATATACCCTTAAGCCTATTAACTAAATTGAATCACTTAAATTATAGGCTTCTTATAAATGATAACACCACATTTAATTATGTGGTCCCATTGAGACATTATATAACAATCTCCCACTGGACCACATATGTATCCTGAAAAATGTGCTTAACTTTAGTGAGCTCAGAAATTTGTTATCATAACTTGAGGGTATCCAAATAATCTTGTCCATTAACTATATTAATATAGGATCAAAGTGGTCTTCGTTACATCAATCGTAACTCGACCCACCAATGGTCATGTATACTAATACAGCTAAATGACATAGATCAATCATGGATGCGTAGCATGGAAATTACATGTGATGTGATCCATACATGCCTATTTCCAACTGGTCCTACTTAACTTTATTGAGATCAATACTGCACAATACGTAATAGAGCGTAATAAACTGAATATTTCATTTCTGCAGAAATTAATCTAATTACATAGATAAAACTCAAGGCTGACATAAAGCAGTAATATAAATACAAACTCCCACTAAACCAAAATGTTCTCAAATAGAACAACACCCATTTGAGCAGTGTGCTCATGAAAGACCTTGGGTGGTAGTCCCTTCGTAAGTGGATCCGCTATCATGGAGTTTGTCCCAATGTGCTCTATGGAAATCTGTCCACTCTGCACTCTTTCTTTTACAACTAGGAACTTGATATCAATATGCTTTGATTTTGTCGAGCTCCTGTTGTTATTGGAATATAAAACTTCAGACTTATTGTCACAATATAACTTAAGTGGTCTTTTAGTGCCTTCCAAAATACGCAACCCAGTGACAAAATTCCGCAGCCATATCCCTTGGTTTGATGCCTCATAACATGCTACAAATTCTGCGGCCATGGTGGATGAAGCTATGAGCGTCTGCTTTGCAGACCTCCAAGAAATTGCTCCGCCAGCTAACAGATAAATATAGCCTGATGTGGATTTCCTACTGTCTTGGCATCCAGCAAAATCGGAGTCGGAATATCCAATGACCTCTAACTTATCCGATCTCCTATATGTGAGCATATATTCCTTTGTTCTCTGTAAATATCACATAACACGCTTGACTGCTTTCCTATGATCCATGCCAGGATTACTTAAATATCTGCCTAACATGCCAACTATAAACGCAATATCCGGACGCGTACATACTTGAGCATACATTAGACTCCCTACAGCTGGGGCATAAGGAATCTTCTGCATTTTTTGAATTTCAAGACTGTTCTTCGGGCATTGGCTGAGACTAAACTTGTCTCCCTTAGCAACCGGGGTTTCACCTGATTTACAATTTTGCATGCCAAATCTATTGAGTACTTTTTCGATATAGCTCCTTTGTGATAATCCCAGAATACCCCGAGAACGATCTCGGTGTATTTCGATTCCTAATACAAAGGAAGCATCACCAAGATCTTTCATTTCAAAATTCTTAGATAGAAATCTCTTAGTGTCATGCAATAAGTTTATATCATTTGTGGCAAGCAATATGTCGTCAACATATAAAACCAACAATATGTGTTTACTCCCACTGAACTTGTGATACACACATTCATCAACAACATTAGTTTCAAAACCATACGAAGTGAGAACTTGATGAAATTTGAAGTACCACTGACGAGAAGCTTGTTTGAGTCCATAGATGGATTTAGTCAATTTGCAAACCATATTCTTTAGGTCTCCTGACACAAAGTTTTCTGGCTGCACCATATAAATTGTTTCTTTAATGTCACCATTAAGAAAAGCTATTTTGACATCCATCTGATGCAACTCAAGATCAAAATATGCAACAAGCGCCATAATTGTCCTAAAAGAATCTTTCGAAGAAACTGGAGAGAAAGTTTCTTTAAAGTCAATTCCTTCTTTTGAGTAAAGCCTTTGGCTACAAGACGTGCCTTATACCTCTCCACATTACCATTTGAATCCCTTTTGGTTTTAAATATCCATTTACAACCTACGGGCTTCGCACCAACTGGTAATGAGACAAGTTCCCAAACTTTATTGTCTTGCATAGACTTATATTCTTCATTCATGGCTTCTATCCACTTATGAGAGTTGGAACTTTCCATGGCTTGACGAAAGTTGATTGGATCATCTTTCGACATTCCATTTTCTACCTCATGTTCCTGGAGATATACAATATAATCATCTGAAAGTGCAAATCTCCTTTCTCTTGTGGATCGCCTTAATGGCACAGATTCTTGAGGTTGAGGTTGTAGAGTTTGTTCCTCAGGAACAATTACCTCATCTTGAATGGGGGTTTGAACTATATTATCTTGAACAACATTGTCTGGTTGAGGATCCGAAATTACTTCTCGAGCAATGACAGGTATAGGAACCTGTGATTGGTCAAAAGTAGTAGTAGGAAGTGGGATTACTCCTGCTTCCTCCTCAAAGACAATGTCTCTAACTGGATTTCTCCCCCCAAACTCAACATCCTCAAAAAATGTTGCAATTCCCGTATCAAATATTGACCTATTTGTGGGATCATAAAACTTGTAACCCCGTGATCGTTCGGCATAGCCAATAAAGTAGCTGCTAATGGTTTTAGAGTCCAATTTTCATTCATGAGGTTTATAAGGCCTCGCCTCAGCAGGACACCCCCACACATGCAAATGTTTTAGACTAGGCTTTCGCCCAACCCAAAACTCATAAGGTGTTTTTACAACTGCTTTAGTTGGCACCCGATTTAAGATATAAGTTGCTGTCTTTAGAGCCTCACCCCAGAGGGACTCTGGTAAAGTAGAATGACTGATCATACTTCTTACCATATCCTTAAGAGTCCTGTTTCGTCTCTCAGATACACCATTCATGCTAGGTGATCCTGGCATGGTGTATTGTGGGACGATTCAACATTAAGTTACCAAACAGATAATCTCTAAATAAAGCAATTTAATGACAACATCTCAAGATACCTAGCACAACATTAATACCAAGCCTTTGGGTAGTGATATTAACTGTAAGTGGTATTCTTGTTGTAATGATCAAACATTGACAATAAGTTATGTCAAATAACAAATCTATCTTTTGATGGATTTATTATTCACATTAGGTTTTCTTGACAATTGGCACATGTTTATCACCACAAAATGTGTGTGTAATTCTGCCAAGTCTTAATCATGTCTTTGGACCGATAAATACCCGCATGAGATACACAGACATGAACATCAAAACATTCCATATAAAACAATCTAGACAAGAGAGATCACTTTTGTGACATCTTGTTTGAATTGACTTATATTGAGAATGTTAGAAAATTAAATTTCTGTAGACGTTGTATGAAATTACATTAAATTTAAAGATTTCTAAATTTGTGACCCCGTATATGTTATATAATCTGCAGCAATCCCAATTATATACATACATATATAAATAGAATTGACGGGTCCAAAAACAAATAGTTTTTTTTTTTTTTATGATATTCAAAATTAAACCGATCAAATCGCAAGATATATCTATATATATATAAATACATGATGTTCATCCATTTGAGAGAAAAAAAAAACTGCCCACCGAATCATTTTACAATTCCAGAAAACAGATTGCCATTTTCACAGAACAAAACAGGAAAAAACAAAATTTACATCCATAAGAAAATTCAGAATCTGATTCCAGGAAACTAAATAGAATGAATAAAGCATATCAATTCTGATAAGACACATGATATGCATGCTCTGATACCAATTGTAAACATAAATTTCAGAACATAAACCTTACACTTCGGATCATATACCATGTGTATTATCAAGAAATCAAGACAAAATGACATACCTGAATCCATTGATGAACGGTTAAACGGAAGCGGTGATTATCAATAAACTCTTTGTTATTGATTATGTTATTGCCTTCTAATCCTTTCCCCTTTGGTGCCTTATGTTTCTCCTTGAGAGGATTTAGAAAAATGGCAGTGTTCTTTTTTTCCACTTGGGAAGGAATAGGGACCATAACCTTTTAAAGGTTGTAATTGGTTTTCAAAACTGAAAGGTTGTGGAAGTTCAAAAGGAATGAAAACCAACTTTAACCATTATTGGTTTTAATTTCTATTTATTGGTTTTCAAAACTGAAAGGTTGTGGAAGTTCAAAAGGAATGAAAACCAACTTTAACCAATATGTTTTAATTTCTATTTCTGCCCCTCATAGAAATAGAAATTATACAACTAGTATCTACACATTAGGTCCATAACACATATACCCTTAAGCCTATTAACTAAATTGAATCACTTAAATTGTAGGCTTCTTATAAATGATAACACCACATTTAATTATGTGGTCCCATTGAGACATTATCTAACAATTTATTGTCAAATTTATTTTATCATTTTATCATAATTGTCATGCATGATTGAAATATTTTAGAGCAAATTACACTGTTAGTTCTTGAATTTTGTCCATCGTGTATTTTTAATCCCTACACATTCAATTGACTTTATTTTGACCCTTGATTTTTTATATTGTGTCAATTTGGTTCAATTGATAATAATGATTGTGATATTTGTCGAAAAATGATTACTAAGTTGGTTGAGCTTAATTTACTGAGTTAGATAAATTTATAATTTTACTCTTAAAAGCATGACACATATTCTTATGTGCACATTTTTCATAAAAAAACCAATAACAATTATAATCAATTGGACCAAATTGAGATAATATCATAAATTCAGGGTCAAAATCGAGCCAATTGAAATTAAAATGATCAAAATGACGTAAGTGTCAAAGACTACCGGTGTAATTTGCCCAATATTTTATCTCAAATCTTCATCTTTTACAGGCATGTAAGTGGTTTGGTTCGGTCAGAATTATGAGAAAGTTTTGCACCAAACTGAACCTTTCAGTTTTGGTGGTTGAAGAATCGAAATAAACCACATATTACAATTCAATTTTGTTGGTTTTGTCAATTTGGTGTAGAAGAAGGATTCACATGAAAGTTTAAAACATTTTATAAGAACTTGTAAAATTCCACATTGGGAATAAATGAAGAAAAATAGTGAAAATGTCTCCCTCCTTAATTTTTATTACAAAAATTGAATTATTAATCACTTAAAATATAAAAGTTTTTAAATATAATATTTCAGTTGATGTTGTTTATATTAGTGTAAAAATTTTCAAAATCAAAACAGACCAAACAATATGAAAAATAGACATAAAACTAAAATTTTGATCAATTTTGAGCGATCGGTTCAGTTTCATTGATTTTTCTTACACCCCTAATCTTTGAATTTATATTAATGTAAAAATTTTCAAAATTGAAATAGAACACCAGTATAAGAAAATGCATCGAAAACTTAAATTTCGGTTGATCTTGAGTGGTCAGTTCGGTTTCATCAATTTTTTTTACACCCCTAATCTTTCATGTGACATGGGAAGTTCTACTATTTTTTAAATATGATTTTTTTTACACATGTACATGACTTTTATAGTATAAATGCAAGAGGTGAAATCATAAACACTAGAGGACTTGTGAATTAGAGGCTAGAATACAAAGGGTTTCCCGAGCAACTCATTACCGCCCTTGAGTTGCAGCACTAAAACCAGCTTGTTAGAGGAGCCTTAACCAAGACGCGACACCTTGATGGTTGTATCATATCTCTAGGCCACTCTTGACACACCCAAAAAGGGATGTACCAAGCCTACCTATGTCCACGTATCCAAGTATGTTACATCCCTGAGGCCTACATCAAATGTCGTAGAGTTGATCCAATTTCCCTCCAATTCGCCAAGCCTAAAAGATTGATCCACCTATCATCAGTTTAGTTGGCTCAACCAAGATCATTACCTAACATAAAGGAGGGTTCAAAATGCATGCAAGACACAACATAGCTGCATCTCCTTGCTCTTCTGACATACAAGCTCCCCACTGCCACCCCTCTTTGCCAAGGTTATCGTTGGCTCCCTCCTCTGCCACCTCTAGTCCATATTAGTGCCTGCCTACCATCTTCATAACTCCTCTACAACCATTACACAATGATCAACCATTGCTACCCCTAAAGTTTCACGAAAGTACTTACCTCATCTTACCACCCATTTATTTTAACATCCTCATTTATGCTACACTGAATTTTACAAATTTATTGTTTCGTAGTTGCCTAACATTCAGTGCCATAAAGCATTGCAGGCCTCAAAGTTACCCTATAAGATTTTTCTTTCAAATTTGTTGCTATCTAGCACATCTCTACTTGAGCCAACCTACTTTCATACACTATAAGTTTTAGCATTTTCAATCTTTCCACTTTCTGGTATCTCATGGTTTTCAATCTACACTATGTTACTGTTTCTACTTGTGTTAGTAATAAGGTTACATTTCCATGCAAAAAAACTCGCAAGAAAACATACCTGAGGAATCAATGAACCACGCTCTTCTATCTATAGCATGACGACTCAAGAAAACATTTTGAAAGGTAACTAACAATAATTAGAAGTCACTAGCAACCGTATCATTTAAATTTCTAAAAATTCTGATATTCCAAGAAATGGAAGCCTCGTGGGAACTAGCAAGAAAAGTGATTGGAGCATTGTGACTTCTGAGAGCAAGGTAAACGGAAAAGGCTCATAAACAAATGATCAAAGGAGTCCTCCACAATCCAAACATTCTCTCAAAGAGAGATTCTCTCGATTCCCTACCATGAGAGGAATGAAATTTTAAAAATATCAAATCCCTTATAAATGCACAATGCATTTCCATCGAGATCTAGAGTTGCCCCTAAAAACCACATGAGAATCCCAACCATTGTGTTGGATCCCATACTTGGTGGGTGTTTGGGAAATTCTAAAAACGCTATTTTTTGTCTTTTTAGTTGCTTTTTTAAAAAGTGTTTGGTTGTGGCTAAAATAATGAATTTTTTTCGTATTTGAAAAAGTGGAATCAAATGTCACATCAAAACTTTTTGGTGGGGTAAAAAACTATTTTACCCTTGATATAATAGAAAGAAGGTAATGTCACATCAAAACTTTTTGGTCGAGTAAAAAGTAATTTTGGTGGTTGCTTTTTTAGAGGATGCCAAACTCATTTTAGAGGTGTTTTGAATTTTTTTTGGCCTTTTGGTTTTCTTAGAAAAAGCTAGCTTATTTAGGACTTACCAAAATGGGGCCTTACTATTAATCACAGAATTCCATGAAGTATCTCATTTAATAAAGAATCTCCATAACCGTTACCCTAATAATGCCTTGTTCTTAGCAATAATATTCCTAATGGAAAAACCCTCCCCCTCTTTACACTTTGCAATAATACTCTTAGCAATTAAAACTTGTTCTATAATTGTGCAATATCAAGGGTTATCAAGGGTCATATGTTCTCGAAACCACGGGATCAAATCCTTTCCTACTATCTTGTTTCAACATTAATCTCGACCAACCTCATATCAGTTTGCCTCACTGGTGCAAATCTTTTATGGCTAGACAAATCGATTGTACTGTTCATCTCTCCAACTTTACTTTCTTCAATTGTCTAGATTCTCCATCACCAGCAAGTACCACTTACTTGCAACAAAGACAATGAGAGAAAATGGGAGGCTCATTGGTGAAATTGATAGCTAAAATAAAATAATCAACAATAACTTCAGAAAAGTGACATAGAATCCATGACCTACTTCACTCTTCTTTGTTCTCTTCATATGCTCTGAAAAATCATGATATGACCTGACACCTCACCACCAGAGGAGGCCTTTTAGATGTGTGTATGGACTTCTAGCTATTAAGCCATTCATTTTTTTTGAGTGGCTATCAACCCATTAATAACCCACAAAACACATGTTTCTTACACTTTGATTGCTCAACAAAATTGCATTTGAATTTCAAAGAATAACTTATAATTCAACAGAAAATAATTTAACAACAATTCAAATATTCTGCTCAAAGAAATTAATTATGAGCATCTATGTGTGCAATTCAAATATTCTGCTCAAACATGACATTAGATCCTCTTTTATATGTTATGCCACACACACCTCGCTTCGACATCCGTGCACACCCTTATAGAAGTCATGTGGCCTTTTACACCAGATGTGACTAGTGTTCAATTCTTTTTTATTTTAAGCATTTGACATTAGAGTGTAAATTACCAAAATGGCACCTCACCCTCATCTATACCCATTGTGTCAATAGAGCCCCTAACTACCAATTGTCCCAATTAAGCTCTCAAACTCTTTAATTTGGTTCAATGCACATTCCATTTAGTTCCATCTAATTTACTAATGGATTAGAGTCATATGTGCCTCTCACGAGATTGATTAACCTCAAATACTCAAACTCAACTCCAATTCAACCAGTGTGCCCCACCCACTCCTTTTATTTTTACAATTTCACCAATTGGTCATTGTTTTTGGCCACAAACGCTAATGCCCCACCAAACCTAGCATTAGTGTTGTGCCCTAAAAGCCAATCCATAAGATGTGGATGATACAATTTTATAAAACAATCTTATCATTTAATTAATAATAAAAGGCAAGTTTTATTGTCATGTTTACTTTCTTTGTTATTGTTTATACATGACAAGCCCATAGAATTAAAATTGAGAAGACGTGTTCTTAAGATTTAAGAATATAATACTTTACTTCTCAATGCTTTATTCTTAAATGTTCCTAGTCATAGGATTATTAATTCGGCGTTAGCAACCTGATAAGACTAGCATGTGTTACGCTAGCACAATTGGAAGAGTAGCTAGTCTCAAGTCACTGGTTTGGAAAATAAGGCAGATATGTGATGTAATGCAAACATGTGATGTGAGTGCTTGTTAGAGAACAAATTCACTTAATGTGATGACTGATGAATATCTATATGGAGTTTTAACTACCTATCAAAACAAATGTTCATTACTTACAATGGAGCATGTAATTCTAAAACTTGAGACCATCATAGGTGTCTTATATATGTCTTATTAAGCTTTAATCGTACAGTATGTTTGTATTCTAATTATAAAATATGAAAATGTATTGATCGTGCTTAGTGAGATATGCATGGAAGCATGTGAATGTTCAATAAGAGATTTATCACTCTCAAGTAAAAAGAGAGCATGTCCCATGTGATCTTCTAGGATATTACTCAAGGAAGACCTTGGCCAGGGCAATGTGATATTTAGAAAGGAATTTCTAATTCACTAACATGAGTTATATTAGTTATATTTAGCACATACGATTTAGGGGTTTGACAATTTTTCATAATCTATTGACTTAGTCAAGACATTGTATGATCGAATGATTAAAATGCACGATAATTGTTAACTGAAGTGAAGGATTTACTTTGTATATTTATACTACTTTAATTTTACTTTTTTCTTCTTCAGTAAGAAATAAGAAAATATTGAAAAATTATTCTTGAAATTATTCTAACAATTAGAGTCTAATAATATGCAAAAATTATTAAAATTTCAATTTCATAATAGTTTGGATACGTGACCTAGAGTGTTTGAATGGTATCCGAAGCTTCTCAAAATTTAACATCAAGTATCGAATACATTAAGGAAGTTTCAAATACGTATCCGCGAATATCTGAAAAGTATCGGTGTCCGATATGGGTACCATACAAATAGGACTCCTTTTAGAAATATACGTGCTTCATAGGCGGAGGGCCACAACGGTTATCCAAGTGCCTTAGTAATACAACCCTGGAACTCCCCATCCTAGTCCTAATTTGAGAAATAATCACCTTCAACTGTCATATCATATCCGAGTAAATATCCTTTCTTCCTCCTAAGAAGATGGAGAATTCTATTCGAGCAACAAGAGGCACATGATTTAATTTGATGATTCCCAATTATGTAAAACCCCTAATTGCGAGCAACCAACCTCTATAAACTCTCCTTCCCTAGTACCGGTGTACTAGTGTAACCAAAATCCCGTCACCACAACCACACAGACATCTTCTAAGACACTAGAGCCTATTCTTGCATGAAATATATCATATTTATCCTTGAAAAGGGGGGCGAAAACACTCTTGAGAAGAACAATACAAGCATAGAGTGGCCAAAAGCACTTGTGGGTCAAAATGATACTTGATAATAGTTTAAGGGGTCAATTTGTATATTTTTTTAGTTTATGGGGTCAAAATGATACTTGACAATAGTTTAAAGGGTGTCCATGTAAATACCCCTTAAATTTTCTAATAATTTGACATGTGTAACAAAATTAAATTATAATTTTTGAGCATGAAGTCATATCAATTATTTTAAATGGTATAGATTATATATAGAGTTAATTTTTTGTTTAAATATTTTTTGAAAGGGCCATTATTAAAGAAAATTTTAAATAGTGTTATATTATATAAATAGCGCTAATTTTAAATATTAATTCTTAAGATTTTTATTCAATTTACGAAAGATATAGTAAATGACCATGCTTATAGGAAAATTAGCAATACACCCCTTTAAATATTTTTGTAAGAGTTTAAATCCATAAAAAATTTAGTTTCTGGTTAAAGTCCCTAGTTTTTAAATTTTAGACATTTTTACCCTTAATATTTAGACCTATTTTCTCTCTCTCTCTCTCTCTCTCTCTCTCTCTCTAGCTCTCACTCCAGAACCCCCACCACGAACGGTCATATGTTTGGTGTACCCTACCAATGGCAGGCCCTCATTGTCATTCATCGCAGCCGGCGAAGCTCGCCGGAGAGAGAAAGAAAACCAGATTTAAGAAAGTATTGAAAAGTTACTCTTGAAATTATTCTAACAATTATACTTCAATAATATGCAAAAATTATTAAAATTTTAATTTCATAATAGTTTGGATACGTGACCTAGAGTGTCTGAATGATATTCAAAGCTTCTCAAAATTTGACATCAAGTATCAAATACATTTAGGAAATTCAAGTACATATTTGCAAATATTCAAAAAATATCAGTATTCAATATGGCGAATAGAACACTCTTTTAGAAATATATGTGCTTCATAGGCGAAGGGGATGGGGAATGCTATTCGAGCAACAAGAGGCACATGATGTAATTTGAAGACTCCCAATTATGTAAAACCACTAATTGCGGGCAACCAAGCTTTATAAACTCTCCTTCCCTAGTACCGATGTATCTGCCTACCCCAAATCCCCTCACCATAACCACACAGACATCTTCTAAGACACTAGAATCTATTCTTGCATGAAATATATGTCATACGAACACACAGTGGCCAAAAGAACTTATGGCAAGTGTATGTATAAATTCCATACAATAATCTATACATTAGGATCATCATCATAATGAAAATACAAAGCCAACATAAAAGGGGAAAACCAACATAAAAAGGGGGAAGGGAAGGCAGTCATGCATATAATATAGGGGTGGATGGGTGTTAAAAAGAAGGAATGGTAAAAATATTTGCTTACATGATGACAGACTCGATTACTCAATAAGCATAATTCCAATTTTCTAAATCATATTGCAGATGCTCAATTTCTATGGAGAAGAACGGTTTGCCACCAACACCAATGGTTTTGGAAATAATAAGCCTCCCGCCTGGGAAGAGCTTCTCCTCCTCACTGCCATATAGGAAACACATATAGCCATCACCGAGATGGGTGACAAAAGCCCACGTAATGCTCGAGCAGAGGATTGAACATAATAGAAAGCTCACTTAGTACCCAATGAAACTTGAGGAAACCATTGTCATCCTCAAAATCAAAAGCAAAGAGCTCATCCCCTTTTGCTGACATGGCAATGCAAAAGCCCTCAAATTCAACTCCAACACTGAAGGGAGAAGGCACAAAACTACCATCCTCCCGCCCCCAAAACTTCCTTGAAATTATTTAGCAAACCCACAACCGTTTCTAAAATTGCAAGTTAGATCCTCAAATGGCTCAAGTTAAAATGGCTTTGTCAAAATTATTTTTTGGCTTACTACAGTGCACAAAACTTATTTTTTTGGTTATTTATTCCACTCTAATAGGGACTTGCCATTTTGGAACAACCAAATGCCAAATTCAAATTTGGGTTGTAAATTGTTCTAAAATTGTGTTCAAATTTGGGTTCTAAATTATTCTAAATTTTTGTACAATCTATAAACTTTCCAGTATTTAAAAAATTTGAGTGTTCCAAATAAAATTTGGAAAGCTGAATCTGGATGGATCTTTATTGAGTTTTTGTAATTTTATAGATTTACTATAGTTTTAAAATTTATGGTAGAGTTTTGATTTGTAGAAGTTATGAAACTAACAATTGGACGTTCAAAAAAACAGCTAATTTTGGTAGCAAAACTGATTTGGCTTTGGCTATTTTTTGGCATGGCAAATGGCACACCATTAGACTAGTGCTTTTGTCAAGCCAAGTTATTTTTCGCCTTTGGCAAGGCAAATAGAAAAACCATTGGAGTTGCTCTTAGAAGCCAAGTTTATACTCAACTGTGCTGGAAGTGAGGAAAAAAATCCGTGGACTTGTAAAATTATCCTGTACACTTTCGCATTTTTTTTTTTTTGAAACCGATATTTCAAATTGTGTTTTTAGATTAAGGTGGAATGATTTAGATGTGGTTTGGTAATGTTTACATTTTATTATTTTTAGTTTACATAAAATATTAAATAGGTTTATGTTTATTTTAGGTTAAAATGAAAACAAAAAACAAATTTGATATAAATGTTTTAAAAACTTATTTTGAAAACAAATGAAAGAATTGGTCTGCAGGAGGTAGTTGTAGATGGTTGAAGATGATGGCCAGATGTGGTTGTTCGCCTCCGAATGTGGTGGCCAAAAGTAATTGCCACTGGTGGGAGGTGGTTAGTGATGGCCAAAAGTGATTGCCAACAGTGAGAGGTCATGGTCAAAAGTGGTTGACAGTCCGAAATATTAGCCACTCTGTCATCTAAAGTGCTAGTTAAAGCTTGTTTCTAACAAGAAGTGGTGACCGAATGTGGTTATCACAAGTGGGAGGTGATTCGTGGCTGACAGTGGTTGGCGTAAGAGGCCATTAACAATGGTGAGCGGTGGTAACAATGAGTAGTGGGTGGTGATCAGAAAGGGTGGGAGAAAGAGGAAGAAATTGGGGGAAAAAAATTAAAAAGTGAAACTAATTTTTTTGTGTTTACAAAATTTTTATAACCAAAAACATAAACCAAACAAGTTTTTATTTACAATTTCAAAAATTCTGAATAGAAGAAAGAAAGAAAATCTAAATGGGGTCGGATCACGACTGTGTTTGTTAGCAAGAGCATTTGCACTGAAAACATATTGACACACATCCCTATCTAACTTGGATAAAAAATTTTGAACACGTGATGTTATTTATCGTCAAATTTATTTTATCATTTTATCATAATTGTCATATATGATTGAAAAATTTTATAGCAAACTATACTGATAGTTCTTGAATTTTGTCCATCGTGTCATTTTAGTCCCTACACTTTTAATTTGCTTGAATTTGACCCTTGACTTTTGATTTTGTGTCAATTTGGTCCAATTGATAATACTGATTATGATTTTTGTCGAAAAATGATTACTAAGTTAGTTGAGGTTAATTTACTGAGTTAGTTAAATTTATAATTTTACTCTTAAAAGCATGACACATATTCTTATGTGCACATTTTTCATAAAAAAAAAAAGCACTAACAATTATAATTAATTGGATCAAATTAAGACAATATCATATGAAAAATCTAGAAATCCCCTAGATGTTGATTTGTGATTATGTATCAATTTTAAGCAGAATATAACAATCTCAATCAAACAATCAAGACAAATCGACACAATGATTTTAACGTGGAAAAACCACAATTGGACACCTCCAACTGTGATTAAAAAACCACGGACAACCGCCACAAAATAATCCACTAAGAAAATTTAAAGGAAGTACACAAGTATACTCTCAATTACCTAGCGAATCCACGCCTAATTGAACCAACCTCTATGTGCCTCTTCCAACCACGTCTTCACCTCGGAATTATCTTTACGATGAGCCACTCCAGAATCCACCGAAGCTTCAGGCTCGAATTCTTCAAAATCCACCAAAGAACAACTCTCTCTCTCTTGTGTATAACAAACAAAACCTTTGATGTACTCTCTTTAAACCATGAGTTGAATACTCAATAAAACATCAAAGAAAACTCACAAAATATCCCCAGATATAAACCTTAAAAACCAAAAAGAAGATCTGGAGGAATTACCTTAGATTTGGGAGAAAACCAACTATTTATAGAAAACCAAAGTAATCCTAGTTTTGGAAGAAAACCAACTCCTATAGAAATCTGGATTTTGAAGCTCGCTCGAGCGACGCTTCTCTCGCTTGAGCGAGAACCTTAACTTTCGTGATTTCTACTAGTGCCTTGGCTCGAGCGACGAATCCTTGGCTCGAGCGAGCACACCACTCTTTCAGGTTTTTGTATGGACGCAATCCTTGGCTCGAGCGAGCATTCCTTGGCTCGAGCGAACATGGGCGAACATGCAATTTTGAATGCAATTTTGCAATTTGCTTCGGCCACGAGCTGACCGGGCAGCTCGACCCCCGTCATAATCAACGAAGTGGCAATCTTGAAAGCATTAACATCACAAACTTCTCTAAACGGCACAATTCGGGTTGGATTCGCATCTAATAAACTCATAGCCTCACTGAAATAAAAGTGCGAAAATAAATACAACTGAAAGGAGTTTTGTCAAACGGGGTTGCCAATAATAAAAACCTAACATCATAAATTCAGGGTCAAAATTGAGCCAATTGAAATTACAATGATCAAAATGACATAAGTGTCAAAGACTACTGGTGTAATTTGTCCAATCTTTTATCTCAACTCTTCATCTTTTCTAAGCGTGTAAGGGGTTTGGTTCGATCAGGATTATGAGAAAGTTTAGCACCAAACTGAGTCTTTCAATTTTGGTGGTTAAAGAATCGAAATAAACCGCATATTACAATTCAATTTTGTTGGTTTTGTCAATTTGGTGTAGAAGAAGGATTCACATGAAATTTTAAAATAATTTATAAAAACTTGAAAAATTCCACATTGGGAATAAACGAAGAAAAATAGTGAAAATGTCTTGTCACGACCCCATTCCGCCCCTAGTAGAATGGTGCCATGATGGCCAGTAATCCAAGATTACCAAAGGCCAACTTACAAAAATTCACACACAAACAGAGTATACATATGGGGCTTACATGTGCGGAAGCAATAATTTAATTTTAATTAGTCCATAAGAGCTGTGCATAAATCAAATGAAATGACATACATCATATCGAGGTCTTACAACTTGAATACAAATGAATAAGTACATAATACATCTTGATCAAAAGGCTTATCAAGCCGACATATGCAAAATACAATGAATCATAAGCCAAGAAGCATAGTCTTCAAGATGCTATCAAAAGTATGAATCCAAAACATCTTGCAAACAATCATCTAGGCGTTGCCACCTTCTTGCTCATCACCTACATATATATAAGAGAGGGTGAGCTTGGATACTCAGTGAATGATACCAATAATAAAGGTTTTGCATGAATGATATTCAAGAACTCTTTTTTAAACAATACATAGCATAAATTATTCCAAATCAAGGGATAAACCAAGTCCATCTATCAAGTCTTTCAAATCTTAAAGGGATACTTACTAGCATCAATAATACAAGGGATGGCATAATCAAAGGTGCTACAAATGTTTATAGTCCCTTAGCACGTACGGACTTGTGCTACAAATGTTTATAGTCCCTTATCACGTACGAACTTGTACTACAAATGCTTATAGTCCCTTAGCACGTACGGACTTGTCAAGAATGTTATCAAAACCAAACTAATACTTGATACACAAAATAGGGATAGTCATTCATGCTTAACAAATACTTTTCCAAAACAAGCAAGGCAAAGCTTTATCAAATGTCATAACATAGCTTTATTAAATATACCACTCACTTAGTTCTTCAAACGTCGGGGTCAAAGCAAGAGTCCGAGACACATGGCAAAGTCTATTGAATGCACTCTCAAACAAGCTTTATATGAATGCAAATGATCTCGGCATTCCTTCAAAACTAAGTCGGACCAAAACAAAACACTATTTCTCATCTCGGGAAAACATAACGGGCACCAACCAGGTCTTGGCTGAGGTCCCACACCTCCTTGCCGAGGTGTGGTCCCGATGGCCACATTCAAGGAAATGAAGTCGGGAAAATCTGGGTTTCCCTTTGCTGAAGAACATGAAGAACATGAATGCTCAATCACAACTTGTTATTACAAAATCTGGGATTTTATGAGATGAGTTCGAAAACATGGATTTGGGTACCTATACTTGAAGATCTTATGAAGACAAACACGAAAACATGAATCTTGATGCAAGCTTTCGGATCAAACAAGGCTTTTATTCAAGAACACATGAATATCACTTTCTCTTTCTAAAACCAAACTTTAAATCAATGCATGGCTTACAAATTGTGCTCGATCATGCAATGTAGTTAGATAAACAATAAGAACAACAAGAGTAAATCTAGATTCTAACCTCAAGACACGAATCTAACGGCTCAAACTTCTTCTTCCTAGAGCGTCTCTCTCTAAAAGACAAGGATATGATACAAAATGATGTGTTTCTCAACAGCTCACTGACTTAACCCTCTGCTGGGATACGAGGCATCGGCTAGTTGGCTCTTCTCAAAAAGGTGACTGAGTGAAAAGACAAGACTATGACAAAGTGTGTTCAACAAGCAAGATGGCATAGGCACTCCGGCAGGTAATGATCTCGGCTAAGGACAAGGCTTCGGCAAGTAAGGTCTCAATGATCTCGGCTAGGAAGGACAACACTTGACTTAGCTGTGCCACACCTCGGCCTAGATGTGCCACACCTCGGTCTAGGTCATACCAATCCAGGAACAAGATCACAAGGTGCAAGGGTAACATCTCGGCCTAGATAATACACATCTCGGCCTTGGTGATGAACACCTCGGCCTAGATAGTGACATCTCGGCCAATATGCCAAGGTGCGAGTGGAGGTTAACCAAAAGATTCCAAGATAGTCCTAGGTATAAAAGATTCAAAGGTGCGACCCAGGCTTAGGTGACCTCGGCTAAACACACACCAAGCAAGGAGCAAAGCATGCAGTAACACTTAAGCAAAACAAAGACAAGATTTGAAATATAAGCTTAACAAGACAAAATCATATAAATGCATGAGAGCATGACTAAGATGAAGTGAGGGTTGTTACATGTCTCCCTCCTTAGTTTTTATTACAAAAATTGAATTATTAATCACTTAAAATATAAAAGTTTTTAAATATAATATTTCAGTTGATTCAGTTTATATTAGTGTAAAAATTTTCAAAATCAAAAAAAACCACACTGTCACGCCCCACTTTTAAAAATCAAAAAAAACCACACAATATGAAAAATAGACATAAAACTAAAATTTTGATAAATTTTGAGCGATTGGTTTGGTTTCATTGATTTTTCTTACACCCCTAAGCTTTCAGTTTATATTAATGTAAAAATTTTCAAAATCGAAATAGAATGCCAGTATAAAAAATGCATCAAAAACTTAAATTTCGATTGATCTTGAGTGGTCAGTTCGGTTTCATCGATTGTTTTTACACCCCTAATCTTTCATGTGACATGGTAAGTTCTACTACTTTTTTAATATAATTTTTTTTACACATGTACATGGCTTTTATAGTATAAATACAAGAGGTGAAATGGTGCCGTTGATAAATAATAGTTCTCTCATTTTATTTCCCCTTTTTATATGTACTTATGCAACAACAATAGTGTGTTTGCATAGGATTTATTATATTTAGAAAATAATAAAACATACCATACCATATGAGAAAGCAAATTGTTATTAATACAAAATTTATCACTAAAATGACGTGGCAATGACATTTATGCAATAAAACGTCATTTAAATGGGGAATTTATTTTAAAATATAAGTCCCTATATAGTTAGGGTTATTAAACGAATCAAGCTACTCAAGTTCGATTTGTGTTTGGCTCGTTAAAAACTCGTTTGAAATCAATTTATTATGTAAATAAGCAAACTTAAAAGTACAATTTATTGGACTTAATCTAACAACTAGGAATTGTTTGATTCGCTAAAACGAGTTAAAATAATTATTCTTGACTTTCGTATGAAATTATCATTCTTTTATACTGTGAACGATGATTCAATTTAGGGTGCATTTTTTATTATTTTTTTAGTGAATCAAAGGTGACGATAGATATTTTAATAGAATAATCATGTTATTCCACTTCATTCCAATAGTGAAGCAAATAAAGCGTTATCCAAACATAACATTGCTTACCCAAACAAAGACTCGTATCAATTAACTACGTTGAAGAAAAATTTTCAATAAGAACAATAAAATATTTTCCTTGCTTGGCCAATTACACATTACACACATATACAAAGAATCCAAAGTAGCCCATGCAATTTTTATTCTACGGTTAAGGAGGTCAAAGTGTTGTATGCATAAAATCAAGGAAACGACTTCGTCACTTAGGTTATATGGGAAATCAATCGTTATAAGAGGATTAGGTATCAACTTCGCAGGTAAGCAGGGCTTTTCCCAAACTAAGGAGTGTTTTGGGAAGTTGGTAAAAAGTTAACTTTTTGGCTTTTTAGTCTATTTTGTCTTTTTGTGGGTAAAAAATGTGAGAGGTGATGTGACCCAAAATGGGTAAAAAGCTAAAAACTGGCTTTTTATTTTCTTCCCAAAAGACCTCTAAGCCCCTACACTAATTTATTTCCCAAACTAAGTCTAGTTTGGCCGAATTTCCCAAACTGAGTTGAAACGTATTTACTAAACACGTTTTTAGTATTTTTGTGGTCCAGACAAAATAAACAAAATTATGAAAGCATGTTTAGAAAACGCGCTTTTAATTAAGGTTGCGCGGTTACAAATCGCGCGTTTACTAATTATCGCGTGAATTAATAAAATGCAATCGAAAAACGTGCAACATGACGCTTTCAATATAAAAAAATAATAATAATTTTACACCCACATCAGACACTCTCACACTCACGCTCACACTCACACACTCTCTCTCTCTCTCTCTCTCTCTCTCTCTCTCTCTGTGACACACACTTGCACCCACATCACTCACACTCACATCACTCCACTCTCTCTCTCTTTCACACATACACACACTTATGATAAATAAATAAAAATAAAAATAATTGATTTTGTTCATTATATTTATTTTAATAAAACATATATAATTTTTAATATATACAAATTTTATTTTTATAAAATTAATACCAATAAAAAGATATCAATCATATTTTTAAAATGAGGCCAATATTATATATATATATATATGTATTTATATAGAATAATTTATAATAACAAATAATAATCGCTCTGTTTTATTTGATTATTATGTATTATTATAAATTATTGTTACATATATTTGATATTGGTCTATAAAAAATAACAATCACTCTATTTGGTTTGATTATCTTTAAAATGAGACTAATAATTTAAAAAATATAACCAAACCAAACAGAGTAATTATTATTTATTATTATAAATTATTATATATATTTAATATTGGCCTCATTTTAAAAATATGATTGATATCTTTTTATTGGTATTAATTTTATAAAATAAAATTTATATATATTAAAAATTATGTATGTTTTATTAAAATAAATATAATGAATAAAATTAATTATTTTTATTTTTATTTATTTATTACAAGTGTGTGCGGATGTGTGTGAAAGAGAGAGAGTGGAGTGATGTGGGTGTAAGTGTGTCAGTGAGAGAGAGAGAGAGAGAGAGAGAGAGAGAGAGAAAAGAGTGTGAGTGTGTGTAATGTCTGACGCTAAGTCTTATCTTCTTCTTTTTTTGGCCACGGGGTCACTGCTGTGACCCCCTATTGTGTTTTTTATTACGCTTAAAACGACACAATTTTATCTTCTTTTTTTCTTTTTCTTTTTTTTAATGTTTTTACTATGTTTTTTGGAATCATAGATTACGCTTTGCCCTAAACCTTAAATCCTAAACTCTAAAATAAAAATAAATAAATTTTAAGAATTAAACTATAAAATCTAAACCCTAAAATAAAAATAAATAAATGTTAATAATTAAACCCTAAACCCTAAAATAAAAAATAAATAAATTTTGTCCCTAAACCCTAAAATAAAAAAAAATTAAGAATTAAACCCTAAATCCTAAACCTTAAAATAAAAAAATAAAAAAATAAAAAAAAATTAAGATTTAAAGTAAAAAAGTGATCATTTTATATAGTTGATAATTATTTGTTATTATAAATTATTATATATATATATATTTAATATTGGTCTCAATTTTATAAAATAAAATTTATATATATTAAAAATTATATATGTTTTATTAAAATAAATATAGTGAATAAAATTAAATTTTTTTATTTTTTTTATTTATTATAAGTGTGTGTGGATATGTGTGAAAGAGAGAGAGAGTGAAGCGATGTGGGTGTAAGTGTGTGTTAGAGAGAGAGAGAGAGAGAGAAAAGAGTGTCAGTGTGAGTGTGTGTGATGTGGGTGTAACATTTGTTAGGCTTTTATTCTTGGCAATCCTGTTTGACAAAACTCCTTTCCGTTGTACTTGTTTTCGCACTTTTATTTCAGTTAGGTTATAAGTTTATTAGATGCGAATCCAACCCGAATTGTGCCGTGCAGAGAAGTTTGTGATGTTAATTCTTTCGAGATTGCCACTTCGCTGATTATGACGGGGATCGAGCTGCCCGGTCAGCTTACGGGGGTCGAGAGGGCAGCGCCTCTTGGCGGGTCCGGGGCAGCGCCCAGGCGGGGTCGAGGGGCAGCGCCCCTGAAGCAAAATGCAAAATTGCATTCGAAGTTGCCTGTCCACCCTTGCTCGCTCGAGCGAAGGAGTTCTCGCTCGAGCGAAGGCTGCGTCTGTGTAAAAACCTGAAAGAGATGAATGTACGCTCGAGTGAAGGATACGTGGCTCGAGCGAAGCCACTTATGGAAAACACTCGTTTTTGGTTCCTCACTTGAGCGAGAGAGTCTTCGCTCGAGCGAGCTTCGCAGTCCCAGATTTCTATAAGTATTTGTTTTAGTCCAAAACTGGGATTACTACTTCAAATCTTCTTTTTGGAGATTAAGGTTTATATCTGGGGATATTTTGCTAGTTTTCTTTGATGTTTAATTGAGTATTCAACTCATGGGTTAAGAAGAATACATCAAAGGATTGTTTGTTCATTCAATACAGAAGAGAGAGTTGTTCTTCGGTGGATTCTGAAGAATTCAAGCCTGAACCTTTGGTGGATTCTGGAGTGGCTCATCGTCAAGACAATTCTGAGGTGAAGACGGGGTTAGAAGAGGCACATAGGGGTTGGTTCAATTCGGGCGTGGATTCGCTAGGTAATTGAGAGTATACCTGTGTAATTCCTTTATATCTTCTTAGTGGATTGTTTTGTGACTATTGCCCGTGGTTTTTTATCACAATCGGAGGTGCTCCAATTGTGGTTTTTCCATGTTAAAATCGTTGTGTCGATTTGTCTTGATTGTTTGATTGAGATTGTTTTATTGCTTTAAATTGATACATAATCACAAATCAATATCTAGCGGATTTCTAGATTTTTCAACTAGTATCAGAGTGGGTTGCTCTATTTTTTTTGTTTTACAAATTTATTAGAGCGAGATCTTGTTTGATTTGTGATAATGGATACAATTCGTGAGGGAAATTCTATAGTTCGACCACCCCTACTTGACGGATCCAATTATTCTTTTTGGAAAGCTCGGATGAGATCGTTTTTAAAATCTATTGATGAAAAAGTTTGGCAATCTGTCATGTATGGGTGGACTGAACCAACGATTATCGTTGATGGAGTAACTTTCTCCAAACCAATTGATAAGTGGGACACAATTGATTACCAAAATAGTAGCTGGAATAATAAAGCTATCAATTCTCTTTTTTGCGCTGTCACACCTGAAGAGTTCAGTCGTATTTGCAATTGTGAAGTTGCAAAAGAGGCTTGGGATATCTTACAAACTACTCATGAGGGCACTCCTTCTGTTAAACGCTCAAAACTTCAAAGGCTCACGTCTAGTTTCGAAAACCTTTCAATGAAAGATGGTGAGACCTTTGATGAATTTTATGCAAAGTTGGGTGACATTGTTAATTTCAGCTTCAATTTAGGTGAAAAAATACCAGAATCCAAAGTTGTGGGAAAAATTTTGAGATCCTTGCCCGATCAGTTCCAACCAAAAGTTACGGCTATTGAGGAGGCTCAAGATGTTGACAATCTCAAGCTGGATCACTTGGTTGGAAATCTCCAAACTTATGAGGCACATAGGAATTTCAAAAAGAAACAAAAAGATGCTATCTCCTTTAGTAGTGCTCATAGAGTTGGAGAGGATTCTGATGAGGATTGTGAGATAGATTCCAAGATTACGGCTACTTTTGTTAAACAATTTAAAAAATCTTTTTTGAAAAAGAATCCTAATCTTTTGGACTCTAGTCATACTCATAAATCCAAAGGCAAAGATAAACTCAAAATTAATTCTATAGCCAAGAAGGAGAAAGGAAAGATACAAGGAAACTCTGAAAGAGTCCAATGCTATGAATGGCAAGGATTTGGCCACTTTGCTTCAGAATGCCCCACTCGTTTGAAGAAGAAGAAAGCCCTCGCTATCACTTGGGATGACGAATCAGAATCTGATGAAGATGAAAGTGACAACGAAGATCAAGGCGAAGAGGGACATAAACAATTCCTTGCTTTCATGGCGGCTTCCGAAACTGAAAAACGAACAGAGTATCCAAAGAGGTCAGTTGAGAATGCCACTGATGATGAATCCTCCAAGAGTGATGATGAAGAGCTTGAGCAAGCTTATAAAAAGTTGTATAAGGAGTCTCTTAACTTATCCAAATTGAATGACAAACTCACAACGAAACTCAAAGTATGTGAAAGTGAGAATGTCAAACTTAAGGAGGAGATTTCTGAGGTTAGGATTGATGCCATCAAGATAGCTAATGATCGACAAGCTCTCTATGCAAAACTCTTGACTTGTGAGACAGAGAGGAATGAGCTACAACAAATCTATGCAACGTATGAAGAAAAGATTGAATCTCTCGAGATGTCTCAAGTTGCTTTGGAAGAACTAATGATCAAGAAAGAGGAAAAGCTCAAGTGTGCTATGGCAACCATTGGTCTTTGGAACAAAGGATCAAAGACTTTGGATAATATCATTCGTTCTCAACAAATTTGTTTTGACAAGAGTGGCATTGGCTTTGATGGTAAGAAAGAGCAAAAACAGAGTGCATCCACATGTCATGATACAAGAACTTAAGGGCAGGGAGAGCACAAGATTCAACGAGAGGAAAGACGTCTCAATCTTCCTAAAGTTGGTAAGGTCAAAGAAAAGAAGGTACACCTTATACACCCTGTGTTTATTTGTCATCATTGTGGTATGCATGGTCATATTCGCCCTTATTGTTATAAGTTGCATGGGAGAGTGTCTCATAGAGATGGAAGAAATTCCAACATCTCGTGGGGTAGGAGACACTTCATTGGTGGTAATGAGGTTAAGGGTCATATTAGACCTCGTTATTTTGATGTGCCTAGTTCTAGGAATAGGAAGTTGGAAACCATGTCAAGACGGGTTCTTATTGAAAGGGAAAGGAACCACAACATCAAGACACCACCCAAGAACCGCCATTCTCACAACCTTGTTCATGCTAAAGCAGTTTGGGTGAGAAAACTTGACTTGTGTTAATTTGTTTAGTCGTTTTAGTTTTTGGGTTTCTGTGTGTTTTTTTTCTTTTTGAGTCATTTAATGTGTGCATGCTCGTTTTCTGTCTTATTTTTTTTTAGAAAAGAAAAAAAATCCAAAAAGTTTTTCTTAGTATGGTTTTGCAAGCTTGAAATTTTTGAGAAGTCCTTGGTGCATATTGAAATTGATGAGAATTTCCATTACATGTTAATATATGTGTGCTTTCTATGGTCATTACTCATTTCAGAGTGTGTGTTCTTTGATTAGTATGTCTCATTCTGTACACACTCTTGGATTAGCAAATATTGGAGTCTTCCGCCTTAGTGAACTTTTTTCTCTATGAACTTCTGGCATGGTATCTTTTGTTTTTATAGAGGAATTGACCGATACTATCATATCTTGGGTGATGTTGAGTCTCTTAACCACCTTCCATCTTTTTGCATCTCCACGGATTTTCCCCTCTATTCTTTGTAGTCCAGCCACGAGGAAAAGGCTACCTCAGAGTCACCAACCAGGCCATCCTTATTATATCCATGCTTCTTTGGTTCGGTTTCCATAACCTTAAGCGTGTCAGCCGCCAATGAGTGTGCAAAAGAAAGAAACAAAAATGTAAAAAAGAAGAAAAAATGTGCAAAAGAAAGAAAAGAAAAAATGTGAAAATAAAAAAAAGGGGATTCATTGATTGAGGGGGAGCCTCCGCTATTACTCAACAAATACCTCTTGATTCCTAGTGGTTTGACTTTTCTTTGTTGTGCTTAGATTCTCTTGCCGGAGGTCCAGCTTTCAGATCACTGCTAGGATTTAAATCTTGTGTTTGTCGAACTCCAAGAGTCACACACACACTTTTATCATGGGATCTATGCTTTTCATATAATGCATCACGTTCTTTCATGAGGAATCTTCTATAGACTGTGCATATTGTGTTTTCAAGTAATTGTGTTTCTTGGATAATCTTGTGCATTCTAAGGTACAAATCTGAGATTTCTTGCTTGTTCCACCATATTATTTTTATCGTTTTCTTCTTGTTCACTGTTTTCAATGTTTGTGGTTGCTTTTAGTGAGGGGGAGTTTGGTTTATTGTTATCATGTCATTGCTTGTGTGTTTTATGCTTTTACTTTAGTTGTTTGAGCTTCCTTTGTCAAATGTTGTCAGGTGCATGTGTCTTAGTTTTCAGGTTTTCATGCTACATGTTCTTAAAATCTCCAAGTCGCATCTATTCATGTTTTCCATCTCATGCTTCAAGATAATCTTGTCATATGTTTATTGCTTTTTCATATACTCTTGTGGCACTAATAGTTGTTTTGGAGATTGTGGCACTAATAGTTGTTTTGCAGCTCATGACCTTGAGAAAGAAGTTTGCGTTTGTTGGCTGTAATGGGTTGGGGTGATTAGGATTTTATTTGTTAGGTGTGTTTTGTCACGGCATTGCTAAAGGGGGAGATTGTTAGGTTTTTATTCTTGGCAATTCCGTTTGACAAAACTCCTTTTCGTTGTACTTGTTTTCGCACTTTTATTTCAGTGAGGCTATGAGTTTATTAGATGCGAATCCAACCCGAATTGTGCTGTGTAAAGAAGTTTGTGATGTTAATTCTTTCGAGATTGCCACTTCGCTGATTATGACGGGGATCGAGCTGCCCGGTCATCTCGCGGGGGTCGAGGGGGCAGTGCCTCTTGGCGGGTCCGGGGCAGCACCCCTGAAGCAAAATGCAAAATTGCATTCGAAGTTGTCTGTCTGCCCTTCCTCGCTCGAGCGAAGGAGTTCTCACTCGAGCGAAGGCTGCGTCTGTGTAAAAACCTGAAAGAGATGAATGTACGCTCGAGCGAAGGGTGCGTGGCTCGAGCGAAGCCACTTATGGAAAACGCATGTTTTTGGTTCCTCGCTTGAGCGAGAGAGTCTTCGCTCGAGCGAGCTTCTCAATCCCAGATTTCTATAAGTATTTGTTTTAGTCCAAAACTAGGATTACTACTTCAGATCTTCTTTTTGGAGATTAAGATTTATATCTGGGGATATTTTGCTAGTTTTCTTTGATGTTTAATTGAGTATTCAACTCATGGGTTAAGAAGAATACATCAAAGGATTGTTTGTTCATTCAATACAGAAGAGAGAGTTGTTCTTCGGTAGATTCTAGAGTGGCTCATCGTCAAGACAATTTCGAGGTGAAGACGGGGTTGGAAGAGGCACATAGAGGTTGGTTCAATTCGGGCGTGGATTCGCTAGGTAATTGAGAGTATACCTGTGTAATTCCTTTATATCTTCTTAGTGGATTGTTTTGTGGTTGTTGCCTGTGGTTTTTATCACAATTGGAGGTGCTCCAATTATGGTTTTTCCACGTTAAAATCGTTGTGTCGATTTGTCTTGATTGTTTGATTGAGATTGTTTTATTGCTTTAAATTGATACATAATCACAAATCAATATCTAACGGATTTCTAGATTTTTCAACATTAATTATTATTTTTTTAATTTTATTGAAAGCGTGTTTTCAAAACACATTTTCATGATGCGTGTTTTTCAATTGCGTTTTATTAATTGACGCGATAATTAGTAAACGCGCGATCTTAATTGAAAGTGTGTTTTCTAACCATGCTTTCATAATTTTATTTATTTTGTCTGTCTAGACCACAAAAATGCTGAAAGCATGTTTAATAAACACATTTTAGCTTAGTTTGAGAAATTCAGCCAAACTAAACTTAGTTTGGGAAATAAAATAGTGAAGGGGGCTTAGTTTGGGAAAAGCCCCAGGTAAGCAACAATTGAAAAAAGAAGGGATTTAATTATTGGCAGGCTTAGAAAACTAGAATTTCTTCACATCTATGGAAAATTCTACAAGTTAGTACTCGTTGGATGTGTAGGATTGCTCTATGAAAACCACAAATTTGTTGATTAAGATAGAATAAGTCACACTTCTAATTTGACTCAAATTTCACTTTAGTTGTTACCATTTTAATTTAAATAATTCAATTCCTACCTTTTAAGTCCGATTTCAATTTGATCTTTCCATTCAAATTAAACATTAAAACTTACAATATTGTAATACGTGTTAGTCTCCCAAGCAGTGCATGAAAAAATTAACAGTAATTTAGACAAAAGGACCAAATTAAAACTGGACTTTAAGTGTAAGAATCAAATTGAAATTTGAGTCAAACTACAAAGGTGAAAAATGTAATTCCCCCTAAGATTTAAAACACCCGATATATCCAAGTCAAACATTGCTAAGTACTCGTAAGACAATAATCAACGAAACTAATTTCAGCAGAAGTAATGCAATAGTGAAATATGTTAAATACTTCTGGTTAACTAAATTAAAAATCCAGTTCAACAAAATATGTTTTATAGAAACATTGATTCGAGCAAAATAATTATATACTGTAAATAGGATTGAAGTCTCCCCAAAGCTGTTCTTGTGAAACATATAGTTCATAATCCGAAGACTTCAGATGCTTTGATTCATGCCACCCAACTTCTAAACTTCATCTTCATCTGCACTTATAAGTTAGAATCTTACAAAAACTTTTATAGAAAAGCAAAAGCAGAGACATCTAATTTATGCTATGAAACACATTTATAAACCAAATCATCTCCAAACAACCAGATTAGCTGGCTTATAGAAAAGTTCAAACCACAAAAAGGAAAAACTGTACGAGTTCCTGCATGAACAATACTAACTAAAATCCCACAGGTTCCAAATCCCAAACATGGGTAAGACGAACACAAAAGAGCAATTTATGAATCGTGTACCATGGGCACATAATGGGAATGTTTAGAAAAAGAAAAAGAGTTAGGAGGGAAAAAAAAAAGTAGTTTAAAAAAAAATTAAAAATTGAGGTTTCATTTTTTTATTTTATCAAATTGTTCGATGACAACAAAATTTCCCGTAACTTGATGCCCCTCCAACTTCAGACAGTGAAGACTCGAGACTGGACACTTAGTTTGACCAAATGATTAGTCCACTAAAATGCACCACATTTATGATTTAAGATATTAAACCCTACGTGTAACCAAATCTTTAAAAAAATTGCATGTACTAGAATCCTTTTTTCAGATTCTCCAATCTACAAGTAAATTCTACAGCAAAACAAATGATGGGAAGCCAACCTAACAATAGAAAGTCCATTTACTAGTGATAAATAAATCAAATGCACCAATGTTCAAAATAAGGACATAAAACCTGAACGTCCCAAAGATAACCTAACAATGGAATTCCTTCGGCCTCTTTTGTGATAAATAATATAGATGCACCGATGTTCCATTGTTTGGTTAGTTGTGTGCATTGGAGTAAGGATTGGTGCCGCATCATACCATCGATGACAACCCCTAAAACCTACGCGGGGTTGGCTTTCCCATAGTGTATTGGTCTAGTAAACCATAAATACGGGATTAGGGACTAGTCGCCTAGGTTAAAGACACACTTGTGTTCTAGTTACACTCAACAGGGCCTGTCTAGGTAGTCAAGATGTTTCATTGATTTTTGGGTTGTATCGATTTTACCTTGAATTTCATAATATTTGAGCAATTGATCCTTGTATGTGAATTTTAAAATAATTGTGTAATATGGCATCATCCTTATTATCATTTAATATATTGGCTACTTGTTTCCATTATCTTGGATGATTATTTAGTGAGCTTTTATCTTTGCTCGTCCCTTACAATCACCGATAGCATAAAGTTGGGTGGCCATGCCATATATTCAAATCTTTTACAGAGTTATACATATATACCCATGCTTAATTGTATTTACCCTTTTTAAGTTGCCATTATTTTGGAGACTGGCATGTAAACCTGACTAGTTGGTCTACAGACTTATAAGATGAGTTAGCTCATAGGCTTGTGTAATTTTAATGATATGTAATTAATATATTTGGGTTGTGAACACACTCATGGCTTTTTGAAGCCTAACTCTAGAGATGTTACATTCGTAATTTAACTCAAACTATTATCAATGCCTTAGCAATTTATTCCAAGTACTTGGCATATGCAATCAAACTCATTCAGATATTTGGAAATTGGAGAAAAGTACTCCTTTATTTAAGTTTCTTCCAAATTTGTTTCTGTCATCTGAGTCATTATTGACAAACTAGCAATATCAACCTTGAGTTGCCTAGTCATGTCATCTTAGTCAATATTGGCATGCCAGAGCTAATTGTACCCATTCTGTGAAAGTGAAACCTCTTGTCCAACGTGGACCTAAGGAAGTTGAATATTGGTGAAAAATCTAACAGTGTGACCGAAGGACCCACAGGAACAAACATGTGCACTATGATACAAAACACTGGACTCTACGTCTACGAAATTTTCACTGAACTAACTTGTTGAGTTACTTAACTTGCTACATCAGGATAGACTTCCTTGAAAATTTTAGCTTGTTGCATACAGAAATACGTCTACGAAATTGAGCGTCTACGAAATTTATGGTGTTGGTTTGAAGGATCGCCATGTCTTGACTGGTTGGGACATGTCGGTTTAATGATAGTCATGCAGTTGTTTTGAAGGGTGGTCAAGTCCTTCTGATAGATGGCCGTGTTCATGTTCAATTCTAAGGTGCCAACCCTTTGGTCCAATGAGGCTTGCTGGTCATAGAAATCACTAATGGTCATAGTGGCGTAAGGGAAGAAAATGGTTTATGCTAATATTAGACTTAAAATGGCAACAAATAAATAAATTATGTCCTACTCACAACACGTACAAAGGAATGTGAATGCGATAAGAGTGCAAATTCTAGAGTTTTCAACAAAAGTTGTGTGGGTATGGATGCAACAAGGGATTTTTGGCAGGGGAATAAAAATGGAAAAGGAAAAAGTATAGCGACCTCGGTCTTTTCCCACTTGATTATTGTATCTGGACTTATGTTCCGTGGATTCCGTTGTCATATTATTGTTGTTGTCATCCTTTAACGTCATTGTTTGAGTCTTAGGATGTGTTAGACTTGTTTCGAGCGGGTGGTTTGAGTCTGGGTTCAAACCCCAGATTTTTGAAGTTTCGGCCGTTCCGCTCGAGCGGACCTTATTGCGCTCGAGCGGAGATTGCACACTTCCAGCATTTTTTTGAACCCTGCAAAACTTCTGCAGGTGTGATATCTACGCTCGAGCGGGCTTTCTAAGCTCGAGCGGGTTGAGCTCGAGCGGTCGTGTTGGAGCTCGAGCGGACAGTGTTTTTTTGGTGATGAGTTCTGGAGGTTGGAAAAGTGAGCTCGAGCTGACCTTCTTGCGCTCGAGCGGAACCTGTTTTCTCTTTGCGCTCGAGCGGTGTGTTCTACGCTCGAGCGAACTTGTCCAGTATATATACGCAGCAGCGTGTTTCAGATCAATTTTTCAGCCCCTTTCAGTTTATAAAACCCTAGGTTACGAGTTCTCTCTCCCAACTCATCTTTTCTCCTAGGTTTCATCTATTTAGAGTGAGTATCTAACCTAGTTCCTTCATTAAAAAGGGAGAGTGGGTCGAGGGCTTCCATTTAATCTGAACGGTTGTTGATTTGGAGCACTTTGGAGTTTGGGCTATCCTCTTCATCTTCTTCTCTTTGAGTTATATCTTCGAGGTAGGGATTTCCTACTCCATTTATACGTTTTAATCCTAAGTGGTGGTATTTTGGTATGTGGGGGTAGTTTGGTAATTTTGAGAGAAACCTTAGGGTTTGTCATAGATTAATTTATATAATTAATTTAAGGGAAGATTGTGATATTGGGTTTAATTCATGAGATTGGGGAATTTAGTGGTTTAATGATGTATTTGGTTAGTTTAAATACTTACCTTTGAGAATGTTGAAATTACATTTGTTGTTATATTTATTTCTTGTTTAGAAATAATTGTTTTGGGCTATCGGTGGAGGATAGCCATGATTGTTGTAGACGTTGCATGTGGATTAGGCAAAATTGAAACTAATCATTTGGTTAAGTTGTTGAGTATAAAAGTTGGATTAATACATTAAATTTATGTATTGATTTATTATGTATATGACTTTATGTTTATATGCATTACTTGTGTATGGGAGGAGATAGGGGATGTACTCCACGGTTTAGGGGAAGATGGGGGATGTACCTCTAAACCGGTTAATGATTATGGGAAGATAGGGGATGAACCCAGGGTTGCTGCTTATATGCGCGCCTATAGCAGAGATACAGCTCATATGCTTATCTATTTGTGGTTGATATGATACATCACCACTATGTTTATCAGTTGGGAAGTATGGAAGTGGATTTGGTTGAGGTTGTTATAACATCAGTATGTGTGTTTATTTTGTTATAAGAAAGGTTTAACCTGATTTGTTACCCTTGTTGAGTTGTTTGGCCAGGTTCTGAGCCATAGATGGAAGGTGAGTTGTGCCATAGACAAAGTGTCATAGGCAGTGTAGACATTTGTGTCATGAAATTGTAAAATGGATTATTTTGTGTTAACCATGTCTCAGATGCTATTGCTTTAGTTAATTTTTATGCTTGGTTTAGTATTTCTCTACTGGGCTGTGGCTCACCCTATAAGGGAACTTCATTTTCAGGTTCAGGTGGTTCACTACCTCCAAGGACTTAGCTTGTGAGGATTTGGACTCGAAGACTTGCTTTATATATTTTATTTGTTTTATATGAACTATGTAAACATTCAAGCCTAGGGATTTATTTGTTTTGAGTTAGAACTCATGGAATTGTGTCCAAGTGTTGGCTTGGCAAGATGTAAGCTCGTAGGGCATTTATTTTGACGTTTTATTTCGTAATACTCTGATGAATGAAGTAATATAATGTTTTCTTTTAATAATATATATTATGTTCTATATTTAATGGGCTAAATTTTGAGGGCGTTACAAAAAGGGTAGTAAATTGTTGATATACCATTTTGTCCTACTTTTTTTTTTTTAACAAGGAAAAAGGGTAAATATACCATTGCTTGGACTTTTTCGTTCTTATTATTTACATTCCAGCAATCTATACATATGTAAATATACATAATAGTATTATATTATTGTCCCTAGCATAGTATATAGTAAATAAATATACTATCGTCCAAACTTTCTAACTTAATAAATATACAAAATATATATATAGTAAATATGTGTAGTATTATCCTATTTTCCCTAGCACAATATATAATAAATATGCTACCACCTAGGTTTTTCTTTTCCCACACTATAAATAATATATTTTATCGCTCATACACCAGCTAGGCATATTAAAGCCGCCATTCCATCAGTTTCGCCACTATAGAAAGATAAATGTTAATATCACCACGGAAAACATAAATTGGATGAACTTCATAATCAATACAATGTCATCTTCACAGCAAGTCTACAATCAATACTAGTATAGGAAGTTCACATTGATATTATCATAGAAAGAACAAATTGAATAAATTTTACAATCAATACATTGTCGTCTTTCTAAAAACATGTCTTTTAGATATAATAGGTAACAGGTCATCCAAAAACCCAAGTCAGCATTCATAGGAATTAGCAAGGTTTAGGGAATTCAATACTAAAAGGGCGATGTAGGGTGCCTAACACTTTCCCTACTCGTAACTTCCAATACCAAGTGGCGAAGGAACATGTTAGAGAGAGCCTCAGTGGGTGCGCAGTACCAACATTATTGACTCCCAAGGTAGAAGCAGTGTGTCAGTGACCAATACCAAAGAATATTCATGATGTGTGTACCTTTCATGGGCTAGCCTCATTCTACCAGAGGTTCATTCCTAACTTCAATAGCATCATGACACCTAATATAGATTGCATGAAGGCTAAGTATTTCAATAGATCAAGTTTCAGCTTCTGTGCTCATATTGCCAAATTTTTCTTAGCCCTTTGAGTTACACTGTTACACATCAAAAGTGGGTATTGGTGTTGTTTTGAGTCAAGATGGCTAGCTGATTGCATACTATAGTGAGAAGCTTAGTGGATCCAAGAGCAATTACAATACCTATGACATAGAGTTCTACTCCACTATTCAAGCCTTGAAACACTGATATTCTTATCTGTCCCAAAGTGAATTTATTATGTTTTCTTACCATGATGCTTTGAAGCACATAAACAGCCAAGATAAGCTCTCATCAAGGCATGCCAATTGGATCGCATACTTGCAGCAATTCACTTTTGTTATCAAGCACAAGTCGGATGCCTTGAACAAGGTGGCTATTGAACTTAGCCAACGTTCCCTTTTGCTCACTACTATAAGGACCAAGGTACTTGGGCTTGATTCCTTTCAAGAGTTATTGGTTGCTAATCCCTATTTTTTCCAATATTATTGCTGAAATTGAATTAGGTCAACGGTTTGACGTTATTATCTTCGACGACTTTCTCTTCAATGGCAACCAGTTGTGTGCTCTTAAATTGAGCCTATGCTTGAAAATTATTAAGGAGTTGCATAAAGAGGGCCATGTTAGGCACGACAAGACCTTACAATTACTGGTCAGCTCCTACTTCTGGCCTTCCATGAGGAAAGAAGTTGCCAAGTACATGGACGGGTGTTGCACCAGCCAAGTGTCAAAGGAACAACGGCAAACATAGGATTATATATGCCGTTACCAATACCTTGTCAACCATGGACTGATGTTAGAATGGATTTTGTTTTGGGGCTTCCATACACACAATGAGGTTGTGATTCCATCTACGTGGTCATGGACAAATTTTCTAAAAGGCCCATTTTTTTTTTGGGTAAGTAAAAAAAAAAAAAAAAAAAAAGGCCCATTTCATTGCATCAAGAAGACAATAGATGCTATAAATGTGGTACAATTGTATTTTTGAGAAGTCTATTGCCTACATGGGCTACCACAATCCATTGTGTCAGACAAGGATAGCCGATTTCTCAATTATTTTTGGAGATGTTTGTCCAATACAAAGCTTGACTTTAGTAGTGCTTATCATCCTCAAAGTGACAGTCAAACGAGAGTTGTCAATTGTTCCTTGGGAAATTCATTGCGGTGTTTCGTAGGGGATCATTTGAAATCATAGGACTAGAAATTGCACTTGTAACCCTTCAGAAAATTGAAGTTTTGATTTCAGTCCATTTTATGTTAACTATCGTTATCAACCACGAGCTCCATTGGACTTGGCACCTGTACCAAACTGAAAGCGTGTCAATGAAAAAGCAAAAGATCTTATTAGCAACCTACATGAAGTCTACAAATTTTGTTTATGTCATTCTCAGAAAAGACAAGTTTTTTGCCTGCGAGTACAACAAATTGGTAGCTAGAAAAATTGGGCCATTAGAGATTGTGAAAAGATCTCATTTGCACTACTAACGTGTTCCACATCAAACATCTCATTCTGTTAGGAGTGTTCATAAAACTAAATCACTCGAGCAAACCGAGCCAATCCAACCAATCTGACACCATTTTGGACAGTTTCAATGGTTGAACAGTCGGGAATGGATTGAAATTATGAATTTTGTGCGGATTTCAATCGAATTACGAGTGTATTAATTGAAAAACTGCATAAACTGATTCGACCGAATATAATTATAATTAAATTAATAATGGTGTTTACACATGTTGTCTTTTAATGGTGAATTATGTTTCCCAAGAACGTTAGTTGTACACACACAACATTATCATCAATGACTTCTGCAATCAATAGTTGGGCTATGGCCTTACCTAGTCTCAGAGACTTTAATTTTCACTCCAACTCTATCTCTTTTCATCTTCTTTTTCACCATCTCATCTACCTTTTTGTCTCTATCACCCTGCCATCTATCCTACTTCCCTCTCTCTCAAAGACAAACTTTAGCAAAAAATTATGGGACTTGTCTCTCTCTTCCTTGGAACTTCAAGATAAATGCTCTCTCATCTCTCAATCATCCCTGCGTCTCTCTCTTTCTTCCTTCTCAATCTTTAGTCTTTCCGTCTGCGATGGTGGCAAATGTTGGTAGGTATCAACGGTGTGGCAGTGGTGGCATTGAGTGATGGCGGTGGTGGTGGTGTCAATGAGCGATGGTCATGGCACGGTGAGTCTCCCTTCTCTATTGCCCTCTTTTTCCCCATTTTCTTTCCTCCATTATCTTTTATTTCAATCTGTTTGTATGTATATAAGTTCATGGTTTTATTTATTTTTTTAACTTTGAATCATATTTTTCCCATTTTTTTTCCTCCAACCTCTTTCTATAATAGATTTGCGAAATCAACCAAACCTACTACCTAATCGATTGTTGTGACTCAGTCGATTTCGAATAGTTGGTCGGTTGACAACGGATGAGGGTAAACCCCGACTTGTAAACACCCTTACATTCTATATTGGGGAGACAGTTCTGATGACAAGGCTATGAATTCGAGGGTGAATTCTTCCTACCTTGGAGATGATGATGCAGCATGTGGCCATAAAATTTGTAGATCAAATGGATAGGCATGTGGCCAAACAAGGCAAAAGGCACTAGCAGGAATCAAACGACACGTGCTCAAAATCGCGCAAAATTTGGTGGGTTGACAGAAAATATTGTCCTGATCAAGATCCATTGTTGTGCCATGGACCTCAATAGATTTTGGCAAATTCCATCATTTAGGCCATCAATTTCGAGATTTAGCCATTTTTGGAAAGATTTGTAACTTCAATTACTCTTAGCGCACAAGTCAGAATTCGATTCTGTCAAATTTGTGATTATCGTAGTAGCCTAAATTACTAATTTCTTTGTTTTATTTCAATATTTCTATTTTTGGCAATTTTTGTTATATTTCCTTATTTTTGTTTTGCTCATTAAAAAACTATTGATTCTGGTTGTTCCTAGTACATTAAGGTTATAAAAAATCATTGTAAGCCTTACAAGTGAATAGTTTAGAGAATTAATACAATTTTGAGTTTTTATTCTTTTTCAACCTTAGGTATTCATTTCAAATCAACCATTATTAAGCCTTATTCTTTGTATTCCTTGTGAATCAACGAGTTTAGAGAAGGATCTTGTTTCTGGGTAATCATCTCTGAATCAACAGACCCTAAAATCGTCACTATCACACATTCTTGCTACATCACGTAGGTTGGGAGTAGAGCTGGAATACCTCGCTCATAAACACTAGAGGACTGGTGAATTAGAGGCTAGAATACAAGGGGTTGCCCGAGCAACTCATTACCACCCTTGAGTTGGGGCACTAAAACCAATTTGTAAGAGGGGCCTTAACCAAGACGTGACACCTTGATGGTTGTATCATATCTCTAGGCCACTATTGACACACACAAAAAGGGATGTACCAAGCCTACCTATGTCCATGTATCCAAGTATGTTACATCCCTGAGGCCTACATCAAATGTTGTAGAGTTGAACCAACTTCCCTCCAATTCACCAAGCCTAAAAGATTGATCCATCTATCATCAGTTGAGTTGGCTTAACCTACATTATCACCCAACATAAAGGAGGGTTCAAAATGCATGCAAGACACAACATATCTATATCTCCTTACTCTTCTGAAATACAAGCTCTCCACTGCCACCCCTCTTTACCAAGGCTACCATTGGCTCTCTCCTCTGCCACCTCTAATCCATATTAGTGCCTGCCTACCATCTTCATAACTCATCTACAACCATTACACAATGATCAACCACTGCTACCCCTAACGTTTCACGAAAGTACTTTCCTCATCTTACCACCCATTTATTTTAACATCCTCATTTATGCTACACTCAATTTTATAAATTTATTGTTTCGTAGTTGCCTAACATTCAGTGCCATAAAGCATTGTAGGCCTCAAAGTTACCCTATAAGATTTTTCTTTCAAATTTGTTGCTATCTAGCACACCTCCACTTGAGCCAACCTACTTTGATACACTATAAGTTTCAACATTTTCAATCTTTCCACTTTCTGGTATCTCATGGTTTTCAATCTACACTATTTTACTGTTTCTACTTGTGTTAGTAATAAGGTTACATTTCCATACAAAAAGACTCGCAAGAAAACATACCCGAGGAATCAATGGACCACGCTCTTCTATCTATAGCATGACGACTCAAGAAAACATTTTGAACAATAAGTAACAACAATCAGAAGTCTTTAGCATCCGTATCATTTAAATTTCTAAATTTTTTGATATTCCAAGAAATGAAAGCCTTGCGGGAACTAGTAAGAAAAGTGATGGGAGCATTGTGACTTGTGAGAGCAAGATAAACAGAAAAGGCACAGAAACAAATGATCAAAGGAGTCCTCCACAATCCAAACATTCTCTCAAAGAGAGATTCTCTCGATTCCGTATTTGAGAGGAATGAAATTTTAAAAATATCAAATCCCTTATAAATGCACAATGCATTTCCATCGAGATCTAGAGTTGCCCCTAAAAACCATATGAGAATCCCAATTATTGTGTTGGATCCCATACTTGGTGGGTGTTTGGGAACTTCTAAAAACACTACTTTTTATCTTTTTAGTTGCTTTTTTAAAAAGTGTTTGATTGTGGCTAAACTAATGAATTTTTTCGGTATTTGAAAAAGTGGAATCAAATGTCACATCAAAACTTTTTGGTATGGTAAAAGACTATTTTACCCTTGATGTAATAGAAAGAAGGTAATGTCACATCAAAACTTTTTGGTCGAGTAAAAAGTAATTTTGGGGGTTGCTTTTTTAGAGGATGCCAAACTCATTTTAGAGGTGTTTTGGATTTTTTTTTGGCTTTTTGGTTTTTTTAGAAAAAGCTAGCTTATTTAGGACTTACCAAACGGGGCCTTACTATTAATCATAGAATGCCATGACGTATCTCATTTAATAAAGAATCTCCATAACCATTACCCTAATAATGCCTTGTTCTTAGCAATAATATTCCCAAAGGAAAAATCCTCCCCCTCTTTACACTTTGCAATAATACTCTTAGCAATTGAAACTTGTTCTATAACTGTACAATATCAAGGGTTAATTAAAACTTGTGCTATAATTGTGCAATATCAAGGGTTATCAGGGGTCATATGTTCTCAAAAACACAAGAACAAATCCTTTCCTACTATCTTGTTTCAACATTAATCTCGATCAACCTCATATCAGTTTGCCTTACTGGTGCAAATCTTTTATGGCTAGACAAATCGATTGTACTGTTCAACTCTCCAGCTTTACTTTCTCCAATTGTCTAGATTCTCCCTCACCAGTAAGTGCCACTTACTTGCAACAGAGACAATGAGAGGAAATGGGAAGCTCATTGGTAAAATTGATCGCTAAAATAAAATAATCAACGATAACTTCAGAAAAGTGACAAAGAATCCATGACCTTCTTCACACTTCTTTGTTCTTTTCATATGCTCTGAAAAATCATGATATGAGCTGACACCTCACCACCAAATTAGGCCTTTTAGATGCGTGTATGGACTTCTGGCTATTAAGCCATTCATTTTTTTGAGTGGCTATCAACCCATTAATAACCCACAAAACACATGTTTCTCATACTTTGATTGCTCAACAAAATTCCATTTGAATTTCGAAGAATAACTTATAATTCAACAAAAAATAATTTAACAACAATTCAAATATTCTGCTCAAAGAAACTAATTATGAGCATCTGTGTGTGCAATTCAAATATTCTGCTCAAACATGAGTTATGCAACACACACCTCGCTTCGACATCCGTGCACACCCTTTTATGGCCTTTTATACAAGATGTGACTAGTGCTCAATTCTTTTTTATTTTAAGCTTTTGACATTAGAGTGTAAATTACCAAAGTGGCACCTCACCCTCATCTATACCCATTGTGTCAACTAAGCTCCTAACTACCAATTGTCTCAATCAAGCTCTCAAACTCTTTTATTTGGTTCAATGCACATTCCATTTAGTTCCATCTAATTTACTAATGGATTAGAGTCATATGAGCCTCTCACGAGATTGATTAACCTCAAATACTCAGACTCAACTCCAATTCAACCAGTGGGCCCCACCCACTCTTTCCTTTATTTTTATGATTTCACCAACTGGTCATTGTTTTTGGCCACAAACACTAATGCCCCACCAAACCTAACATTAGTGTTGTGCCCTAAAAACCAATCCATAAGATGTGGATGATACAATTTTATAAAACAATCTTATCATTTAATTAATAATAAAAGGCAAGTTTTATTGTCATATTTACTTTCTTTGTTATTGTTTATACATGATAAGCCCATAGAATTAAAATTGAGAAGACATGTTCCTAAGATTTAAGAATATAATACTTTACTTCTCAATGCTTTATTCTTGAATGTTCCTAGTCATAGAATTATTTATTGGGCATTAGCAACCCGATAAGACTATCATGTGTTACGCTAGCACAATTGGAAGAGTAGCTAGTCTCAAGTCACTGGTGTGGAAAACAAGGCAGATATGTGATGTAATGCAAACATGTGATGTGAGTGCTTGTTAGAGAACAAATTCACTTAATGTGACGACTGATGAATAGCTATATGGAGTTTTAACTACCTATCAAAACAAATGTTCATTACTTACAATGGTGCATGTAATTCTAAAACTTGAGGCCATCATAGGTGTCTTATATATGTCTTATTAAGTTGTAATCATACAATATGTTTGTATTCTAATTATAAAATATGAAAATGTATTGATCGTGCTTAGTGAGATATATGCATGGAACCATGTGAATGTTCAATAAGAGATCTATCACTCTCAAGTAAAGAGAGAGCATGTCCCATGTGATCTTCTAGGATATTACTCAAGGAAGACCTTGGCCAGGGCGATGTGATATTTAGAAAGGAATTTCTAATTTCACTAACATGAATTATATTAGTTATATTTAGCACATACAATTTAGGGGTTTGACAGTTTTTCATAATCTATTGACTTAGTCAAGACATTGTATGATCGAATGATTAAAATGCACGGTAATTGTTAACTAAAGTGAAGGATTTGCTTTGTATATTTATACTACTTTAATTTTACGCTTTGGCATACAACATATACAAAGGAATGTGAATGCAAATGTGATGAAAGTGCCAATTCTAGAGTTTTCAACAAAAGTTGTGTGGGTATGGATGCAACAAGGGCTTTTTGGCAAGGGAATAAAAATGGAAAAGGAAAAAGGGTAGAAAATTGTTGATATACCATTTTGTCCTACTTTTTTTTTAACAAGGAAAAAGGGTAAATATACCATTCCTTGGACTTTTTCGTTCTTATTATTTACGTTCTAGCAATCTATGCATATGTAAATATACATAGTAGTATTATATTATTGTCCCTAGCATTGTATATTGTAAATAAATATACTATCGTCCGAACTTTCTAACTTAATAAATATACAAAAAAAATATATATATATATAGTAAATATGTGTAGTATTATACTATTTTCCCTAGCGCAATATATAATAAATATGCTGCCACCTAGGCTTTTCTTTTCCCACACTAAAAATAATATATTTCATCCCTCATACACCAGCTAGTCATATTAAAGCCACCATTCCATCAGTTTCGCCACTATAGAAAGATACATGTTAATATCACCACGGAAAACATAAATTGGATAAACTTCACAATCAATACCATGTCATCCTCACAGCAAGTCTACAATCAATACTAGTACAGGAAGCTCGCATTGATATTATCATAGAAAGAACAAATTGAATAAATTTCACAGTCAATACATTGTCGTCTTTCTAAAAACATGTTCTTTTAAATATAACAAGTAACAGGTCATCCAAAAACCCAAATCAGCATTCATAGGAATTAACAAGGTTTAGGGAATTCAATACCAAAAGGGCGATATAGGGTGCCTAACACCTTCCCTGCTTGTAACATAAAACCCGCGGACTCATCTTTGACATAGACAAATATGAGAGTCACTACTATGAAACATACACAAACTAGCATGCCATAGCCTGACTTTCTAGTGCTTCTTTCAGATATGATTAGCCCTACAGATCGGACTCCCGTGGTTTTGAATCTAATCTCACAAAGTGCAATGTGAAATAGATAAACACAAATGAGTCCAAGTCTGGCAAATTTTTTCGAAAACCGATTTTAAATCAAAATGCCAAAAATGGACTGCATTACCAGATTTCAGAGTCACCACCTAAATATTTTTTTCACGAAATTTAGGAAACTTGTGACTCGTGCCAAAGGCCATGTGTCTGTCATCACGAAAGTGTCTCGGCTCGAGAACTTAGGTATGGGAGGGGAATGTCATGAATTGAGCACCCCACTCACCCAATCAAAAATTGGCATCTACTAATCATGATGTAATTCTTATTTACATTATATGCTCCTATTCTGGATTATTAGGCTAACTTTACTATGTAACGCACACACGAGTATAGACTATTTTGCGAAATTTGGAGCACTTGATTTTCATGCTAGTTTTGAAAAGAGTTTTGTGCCACTTGAAAAGTGGGCTCAAATATACATTTAATCAAATTACCCCAAGTTAGGCAATTAGCCTTCATCCACTAGCAGTCAAACAAGTATAACACTTAAGCACTTAGCCTCATGGCAACAATCACATGTATGCAATATGCTAAAGCAATGAAATGCTCACCTAATACTCCAACGCAAGCCAAAAGAAACAAAAGAGTTAAAAAAAATGCACGATCCTAACTAATACAATATGGCTAATGCAACACATACAAGATGCAATTAATAGGCTCGGCTATTAAACATGTAATATGAATCAATTTGATAACATGCGGTTTAAGCAAGTATTGAAAGAAGTAATCGCTAGTAATGTGAGTTAGAATGATGAGCCGAGCCCTATGCATGCAAGACACATGAATTCAAATCATGGAAGATACTAAAGAAACATGATGCTCTAAACTATCCATCATAAGCGGAGAAATAAAAGGGAGAAAGAACAGGGGTTGGAAGACATGCACACATATTACATGTTTGTGCCATCATGCAAGAGGGTCCGAATAAATGCCCTAGCTAATTAATTAACTAATCAACTAAATATTACAAACCAAATGAAATAAATTAACTACACTAGCTAATTATTACAAATTAACTATTAATTTCAACACAAAGTTAATGAACTATTCTAACTAATTAATACTAACTAATTAGTTACAATACAATAATAAAGAAATGAGCCAAGTAAATGATTATTACAAGCCCCGAGAGACGAGGGATGACTCAAGCATGCATGCGAATTTCCACCAGAGAATGCCCTTTGTTTGGCTACCAAAATACTTCTGTTTTGCAGTCAGGAAAATGCATTGTTTTTACCTCATCCTTTGCTCTGCTCTGCTCTGTAGGAAAAATAACACTGCCTGGCTGAAAAAGGTGGCCGGCCAGCTAGTAAAAGTGGGCGGCCGTACAGTATAGGTGACCGGCCGGCCACTAATGTTTGATACTGCCTTACTGCAACAGACACAAAACAGAGCACAAACAGGGTATTCTCAGGGGATGTTTGTCCACCCTGCCTCTTCTTATCATCAGACAGATCAAAGGAGGGGAAGGCTTGATTCGCAAGCCATCAATGGACACAAATTCATTGTATGATGACTTATGAATCAAGGGATACAACCTCAATAAGTAGAAAGGAAAGACTCTTAAAACCCCCTCCCTATCATGAATTTGATCAAGGGAAGTGGTTGACTTTAAATCTTGAACCACTTTCACCACTAGTGAGTATGAAATACTTCAAGACTTAAGGGGTTCAATTAATGTTCGATTGAACCCAAACCATTTTATTATCTTGCACCTCTTTTAGTCCAATTTATTATCTCTTTTAATTACCTTTCCATTCCTTAGTCCATTTTGTCCAAAATGAAGGTCAAGTCCACTAAATGAAGAGTAGTGTCAAACAAAAGGTTATTTTGGGCATGAGAGAGATGTCATGCCGTTGGCAATGAACCTCCGGAGAGATTAAACTATTAAGCACAATGATCTCTATCCCAAGCTTAAACAACCAATCGGTTAAAACAACTCTCAAAACAAGTAAAATGCCAAGAAATGAGGGAGGTTGCAGAGATGATTAGAGGTGAATACAAGTATGGAAAGTTTGAAATAGATGCTATCAACTCAAATAGGTTAGTGTCTAATGCCTAAAACACCAAACCTATGAGGATCATTACACTACAAGCATGCAATACAAAGCATAAATGACATGAACAACTTAAAACAGTCCTAAAATAGGCTAAAACATCACTGAAATTAAGATGAAAACATCTACAAAAGCAAGATAAAGTAATGGAGCAATTAAGCTAGCAAACAAGCTAAAGGAACGGAGGCTAATCCCTCCATTTTTGGAACTTCAAAACCACATTTTAGCCTCTAAAAAAGCTCTGAAAATCAGTGGTAAAAAGCTCAGAAAAAGTTAATGAAATGTGGGAAACACAAGGGTAAAAGCCTAGAAGACAAGGTTCAAAGAAGGATGATCTCCCTCTCTACCTTTGATGGCTTTAAACCACAAGTTGCAGCCCATAAATATAGGTGAAAAAAATCCCAAAAACTGTAAGAAAAGATAGGAAAGAAATGGTACAAAAGAGCTAGGATGTATACCCTTTGAAGAGTAGTGATCCTTTTGAGTTACAAACCACAAATTTCCCACCCTCAAGAGCTAAAATGCAAACTCAAACACCTCAGCAAAGAACCCTCAAAGTCTTTTGGTTTAGAATGTCTAGGCACAGGGTATATAAGTTGCAAGGGAGAGAGAGAAATGTAGAAAGAGAAATATTTTCCAAAATTTTGCTCCACAAAAATTTCTTCAAAATTTTATGAGAGGGGGTCAAGTATCTATAGAAAATTATGTTAGGCTCTCAGAAATATCATAATACAAACAGCTGGTATAGTGCATGTACCTGTGGAGACAGCTGGCACAGCTGTCAAAAGTATCTGGTTTTTGACACAAGTGGCCGGTAGGCCACTAAAAGGGGACGGCCGCACATTATTTGTGGCCGGCATGCCACTAGTGGGTCTGCAGGTCCCTGGATGGTCAGGCTTGAAAAGCTGTTGTTTTGGTCCAAAAGAGGCATAATGTTTTTAGGTTTCTGAGGCTCAAAACCAAGGCTTTCTGCCGAGGAAATTGAGCGTTTGACAAACGTATACATTCATCATTGGGTGATCAATCAGTGACGCCCAAGTCTTAAGGGTGGTCAAAAATGGGATGTCTACACATGCTTGTAAGCAAAAATACAAAGTATTGGCTCAAAAACAAAACTATTTCAAGGTGATATGACACACCCAAACTCTATGTTAGGTGGTGACTCCAAATTTTCAATAAATTAAAAAGGCCTGATTAAAGTAATTGGATATTATTTCCATCGTTGCAATAAAAACTTCAATTTTTGGTCTAGTTTTCTTATAAACAATTGATAGTCAAAATTCGAGTATGGCAAAAATAAATTAGAACCTAATTCTCAATTGACTTGAAAGCAATAAATATTAATACTAGTCAAGATTTAGTGTAGAAGACTCATAGCTTAGCAAGGAATTAGTAGCCCATTGATAATGCAACAAACTCCAACTAGAGGTGATAAATGAAGAGGGATAAAAATGGAACAAAATTTCATATTCATTTTTGTTTCTCAAATGTTCAAAGTGTACTTATGGGATATAAAAAGTGAAAACTATAAATAAGGGAAAGAAAGAAAGTCATTGTTGAAGATGTGTTGGACAATGGGTTAATTTTGTTAGTTCAGATCTTGGTTTGAATATTGAATTTGGGTCAGATCCTGATCTGACCTTTGAACTAATGAATCAGGGGCGGGTCAAGACTTATAAACCAATTGCGGAAAATGGGCCTTCTCCTTTATGATAAAAGACACGATTTGATTAAAAAATATACCCAAACTGCTACCTCTCACTTATAAACATGTCAATGATCATAACAAACAATTACGAAAGATGGGTCTGGTTTTGTCTCGAATCTTCTAGCGACAGTGGAACGCAATGACAACAATCTTGATTACACAAAAAGCTACCAAAACAAAACAAAAAAGAACGAAGGACTAGTCATTGTCCTAGCGATGAATGGCAACACAAACTGAAGCAACAGTGTTGTCATTTGTGGCGTTGTTATGAGAGAGTGAGAGCTGTGTGAGAGAGAATGAGTGATGAGAGAACTAGGTAGGAATGAAATTAGGGATTGGAATGAAATTAGAGCCAATACCCAACCAAAAAAAATTAGGGCTAGCTTTTTGCAACGGTTGTAAAATTCATCTCAAAATAGTCCAAAATGTGAAGGGGAAAAAGTTTTGCGACGGGGGTAACATACCGTAGCATATGTTGTGTCTTTTTGTGATGGTAATGGGTTATCCGTCCCAAAAAATATCATTTTTTATTATCTTTTTTTTGCGACGGATTATTTCTGTTGCAAAAAATCATATTTAGTGACAAATTTTTTTGCCGTTGCAAAAGCTTGTTATTTGCAACAATTTTTAAACCGTCGCAAAAAAGTTCTGTGTCATAAAGCCCCTTTTCTAGTAGTGTATCTTTCATGTTATGTCCTATATCTTTGCCAAACAACTTCTAGCATGAAGATAAGAACTAATTTTACAAGATTGAAGTTCAGTTCATCATGAAGTCAACATGAAAGATCCAAATCATTTCAAGTTCTTCTCATAACTTCAAAACTCATGCAATCTAATTTCATATCTTCAAGGATTGTGCATACATGTCTCAAATGTCTATCAATTCAACATGATTAGCATGCTTTATGTTCAAATATGCAAATATCATGGCAAATATTACATGCATGTATCTATTGACTTCAAATTCATCATATTCAACTTAGTTCTTCCTCTTGGCTACATATTAGCTTTGAATCCACATACTTACAAACTTAAACTCATGAATTAAGGTCCAATTACTCACCTAGAACCTTTAATTCTTCCAAATTTAGCTAGTTCTTGAGCTTAGCTCCTCAAATCCTCAAGCTTCTAGTTCAAATCTATAATTTTGTGTTCCCTCTCTCTCTATAATCTTCTCTCTCTCCCTTTACAATCCTTTTTGCTGATTTTGAGTTCATAATATGAGCTTAAGTGTATTTAGAACATATATATATATATATACTAGGTGATTAGCTTAGGCTAATCAATTGTACTTAATTTAATCAATTTAATCTAACTAATTCGGCCCGAATCAATTTTTAATTAAATTTCACCACGGGCTCTAAAAATGATGTTAATCACAATAATTCAGTCAATTTCAGTTTCTGTCGCCTCTACGGCCTTCAATTTTCAATTTATAACAGTGAATTGAACAAATTTCTCTATAGTGAATAGATATAAATTCAAAAACATAAATAATCACATAATTAGCACCCAAAATCGTATTAAGCACATAATCACATGTATAATTAAGATTAATAGCGTGACACAGAACAGGGTTGTCACAGCCAGCTCGACCAGAAATTCTTAACCAAACCCAGCCGAGCATCGCCAATAAGGAGGACATCACTGATCTGATAGTTGAATATGCAGGTGGTGCCGCGCTAGGTGAGGTGGAAGCCGGCGCTAACGCTGAGGTAGAGCTAGATAGCTTCTTTTTGTGATCATGCTACTAGTTTCTATTGTTTATGTTGTTTTCTTTTTCTTTTCTTTATTTTGCGATGTAACCGGACTATATGCCCCTCCTTGTAAACATTTTTTTTATCAATGAAAAATTTCCAACTTTTCGCATGTCCTTTGTGTTTCTTTTCAAATATTTCATACAACTTTGAATGCATGCTTTGCCAAGCTATCCAATTCGTCTATACATGATACTGCTAACCTTCTTTGACCGAGATAACATCTCAGTCAAAGAATTTTCAAAAATTTGGTCAAATCTACCAATCTTCTTTGGCCGAGATAACCATTTCGGTCAAAAAGTTCGAAAAAATTGGTCAAACTTGCCAACCTTCTTTGGCTGAGATAACTATCTCGATCAAAGATTTTCAAAAAGTTGGTCAAACTTGCCAACCTTCTTTGGCCAAGATAACCACCTTGGTCAAAGATATCAGAAAGTTGGTCAAACATGCCAACCTTCTTTGGTCAAGATAACCATCTCGGTCAAAGAAATCAAAAGTTAGTCAAACTTGCCATCCTATTTTGGTCGAGATAACCCTCTCAGTCAAAGATTTCAAGAAAGAGTTGGTCAAACTTGCCAACCCACTTTGCCCTCAATTGTACAAAGATTTTTTTACATACAAACTGAAATAAATACAAGTATATAAAAATTTTAAGCAAAAAATTGTCTACTTGTTTTATTAAATATCAAACATAAAGTTTGGAAAAAATTATAAAGAGCTAAAAATAAGTACCTTGAGATTAGCTGTATTCCATGGCATTGGGATAGCTCGGCTGTCATTGTCTTCCAAGTGGTAAGCTCCTTTTCCTGCTAGCCCCACCACTTTGTACGGCCCCTCCCAGTTAGGTTCCAACTTGCCATCTCTATGCACCAAAGTATTTCCCATTACTTTGTGCAGTACCTAATCTCCTATCTTGAATTGCTTTAAATGCACCGCCTTGTATTTTCTGGATAGTTCTTGCTGACAATGTGGATTAGCGCCCTTTTTGTTCGTTTTGCAGTTAGATCTAGCTCTAAGGCTATTGCTTCCCCATTCAAGCTTAGCTCAAAGTTTTCACTTCTGATGGTTGGGAGATTGACTTCTAGTGGAATGATTGTTTCCATGCTGTAGGCCAAAACGAATTGTGTTTCCCTGGTTGACCGCCTTAGTGTAGTTCAGTAGGTCCATAAGATATGGAGGAGCTTTTCAACCCACTTTACTTTTGCCTTTTCCAACATCTTCCTCAAGCCATCCAAGATCACCTTGTTTAATGCTTTGGCCTGACCATTGGCTTGAGACTAGGCCGGTGTGGAGTTGTAGAACTCTATTTTGTGTTCCTCACAAAAGCCTCTGAAAATTCTTCCGTCAAATTGAGTGCCGTTGTTCGATATTAAGGCCTTAGGAATTCCAAACCGTATTAATGATGTTATGCTAGACAAACTTCTTGACGTCTTTCTCTTTAATGGAAGCAAGCGCCTTTGTTTCAACTCACTTTGTGAAGTAGTCTGTTGCTGCGATGAAGAACTTTCGGTTGCCTGGCGAGGTTGGCAGTGGTCCAACAATGTCTAAACCCCACATCGCAAAGGGCCAAGGGCTAGTCAGGGGTAGGAGTTCTTTGGCTGGTTGGTGAATTTGCTACGCCAACTTCTGGTCTTTTGCGCACTTTCTAACGTACTTCTCCGCGTCCGCTTGCATGCATGGCCACCAATAGCCTTGTGAGATAGCTCGGTATGCCAAAGATCTCCCCCTTTGGTGACTTCCGCAGATGCCTTCCTGAATTTCGAACAGGAAGACCTCAACCTTGCTAGGATGGACACGTTTCAAGTATGGTCCAGTAAAGGACTTTTTGTGCAAGGCGAAAGATGGGGAAAGCCAAAATCGTTGTGACTTTGCCCAAATTTTGTTTGCCTCTTTCTTGTCTTCTGGAAAAATCCTATCTTTTAGAAAGGTAATAATGGGGTCTATTCAAAAAGAACCTAGGTCGACACAGAATACCTCAGTCGCTTCAGAGTCTTCAATGCTCGGTCTTGGCAGGAAATTAGTTAGCAAGGGATTTGGGATAGAAGTGTCTGCCATCGACGCAAAACTGGCCAATTCATCTGCCTTGTAATTTTCATCTCGGTTGATTTGTTCTATCCTCACAATGTTAAATTTTTCGATCTCGGCTCTAACCAACTCCTGATACTTGGCCATTCTATCATCCTCTGCTTCGTAATTTCCAGATATTTGGTTGACTACTAATTGAGAGTCGCTATACACTGTTAGCTCGGTGGCCTCCATCTGGTGGGTTGACTTCAAAATGGCTAAACTAATCAATTCAGCCATTCTAGGAAATGGTGCTATTGTGGGTGCTGTATTTTGTGGTTCAATTGCTGAACTAATCAATTCATCCATTCTAGGAAATGCTACTATTGCCCAACTGTAGGCATATGCACCAGTAAGTGGTCATTGCATTCTACTTAAATATGCTCAAATCAGCTTATGCACATAATGATTTGTTTGTATCTTCTTCTTGATTGATCAAAATTTTTAGTTCTTGATGTGTGTTTATACTTCTTATGTTGATGTCTGCATCTATGCATCTGATGTTGCTGTCTGCATTGCTGGAACTGTAAATCCTGCTGGAGTTGTGCAGTTAGCTGCTGCTATTGTAGCTGGTGCAACTGGTTGCTGTTGGTTGTTGATGGCAACTGATTGGGAGTAAAAGAAAGAACAAAAAAGAAAAAGAAAAGAGAAGGAGAGGAAGAAAGAGAGAAAAAGAAAGAAGAGACTTGTGCAATGTTGTAAGAACTCTTTTAACCCTTACTTTTTCCTCTACCACCTCTTCTATCTTGTCATATTGGTTGTGTATTTTTGTATTATGCATGTTTATGGTGAAGCTTGATTGAATAGGAGTAGGGCTTAACATCTTGATATGATTTTCAGCCCTGCTCTGCACAGATTATGTGCATATACCACAACTTGGCTGATTTTCTATACTTCACACAAAAATCCTTTGGCTCTGAAAGTTTTACAGGACCTCTATTAATGTGTTCTTTGTATAATTGAATTTTTGTAACATCATAGGAGGTGTTTTGGGTTTCGAAAACCTCTTGTCCTTGCAGTTGGACTCTACAGATTTCTGAGAGTAACAGCTACCCCTTGCTTTGTTCTTATGCCATTTTCTTTACAAAACTCCTTGAGTGATACCAGTGCCAAATTTTAGATATATGAGATACCTTTCTCTGGCCAGAAAAAATATTTAGTATTAAGAGAGTTATGACCATTTTACCAAAACAGATCAGAAACAGACCAGCCTTGCTTCCAGCAATATTTTCACCCTCTTGCTGTGATTTTTTGGCTTTGAGTCCTCTGATAAAATATCACTAACTTAAAAGAGTGAATACTTTGTCTTTGCAAATATTGACTTCCGAGTGTACACACGCTAAACGACTAAAATGTGAGAATACCTTTTGATTTGTTGCAATTGCTCAACGGCACTTCTCTAAGTTTTCTTCTTGTTATAGTTATTGTTTACTTCACTTCATTGACCGAAGAAGTTTAAAAAATAAAAAAATAAAAAAAAGGTTGCCTTCATTGATATAAAAGCGTACTCATGGAATGAGTTCCAACACATGGTTAGTTTTAAAATCTGATTAATATATTCCTAAATTTCTCTGACATTAATCATTTATGTCTCTGCTTTGGGAGTTAAAGCGTGTGATAATGTTCAGATAGCTTGTTTGTGGAAAACAAAATTCTGTGTTTTGGATATTAAATTTGAAGATGGCTAGAATATAAGCTTTATGGTGTTCTATTTCCATAGATCATCTTCAAAGTTTTTTTTATTTTTATTTTTTTTTTAGATAAATGCTCCATTTGGTTCTTGGAAAGATTAGGCAAAAAGAGAAGGCATAAATGGATTATTTAATGTTCTATAGATGAGAGAAGAGATATGAAATTAAGAACATAAGCCAAATGGAGTATAAGGTTCTCAATTTTACATCTAATTCCACAAATTGTAGTTCTCACTTTTTTATTTTTTATTTTTTTGCTTTCAACTTCTTCACTCTATTACTTGAAGGATTTAAATGCACTAAGGGATGATTTGATGGAGTTAAGACTGACTTTTCTTGCTAGTTTACCTTGCGTTTTTGAAAGAATATGTGAAGGCATGGGAATTTTTCTAGTCATTTGTCATCTGACACTTGTATTTCCATTGATTTGGAACAAGCTACATAATAATCAATTGTATTCGTCTGTTAGGTGTCGTGAAAGCACTAGAGGAACTCAATCCAATGAGGAGGAAAGCTTTTGACATCCTTTATCAATAGTAAGGTAGGTTCTGTTGGTTTTGTTGGCATTTCTTTCTTTGTTAAGTTGTTGATCTGGTAAGAAGAATTTTATTCATATGATACCAAACGTTCTACAAAAATAAGATGATATTGACATTATTGTTTTGGAGAACTTAGAATTGTTTTGACATTATACAAATAAGAGGAGAAAAGAGCCTTGCAGGCACAGACAGTAATGGGTAGCTTTCCCACGCCAAATATGACCTGTAGGGACAGACGGCACATAAATAGGACACGTAGGTTGAGAGTAGTCGAAAACACCTTTAATTTAGTTGAAAACAGCGTTTGGGGCCCAAAAATGGAAAAATAATTATTAATTACATACAATGATTACTTGTAAAATTACTGGTTGCCTAATATATGTGTTCAAGTTTTACGTATTTTTCTTTTATATATATTCGAGTATGCAAAATTAATGATTAATTTGAAAAGATTAATTAATTCAAGTTTTATATGTTTTATTTTATAATTTTAAATATGCCAATATTTAGTCAATACTAATGATTAATTTTATTTTTACAGATGATTTTTGGCTAGAAATTGTGGATACGACTTTTTTTGACAAGTACGGAAGACATTGTTTTTAGTCTACGGATTAGAATTGTTCATACAAATTACTTTTTTGGTGTGGTACATATCTAAATTTTGGCATGGTACAGATTACCTTTTGACGTTATACAAATTAGTTTTTGGTGCAGTATAGATTAATTTTTTAGTGTGGTATAGATTACTGGTTTGTCTGGTACAGATTACCTGTTGGATATTAAATTTGGTTAATCCTCTATTATGTATGAAATTATATTTTTGATGTTGGATTATACTTGGTTTGTATGGAATTTTTATTACATTTACAATTTGATATTAAATATGAATTTTTTGGATGGTTGAAAGTGAAATGTGTGGACGTTGTGGAGTGGTTGCTAATATAATCAGTATTCAAGGATTATTTTGTTTGTATACAGGGTACATGTTGCACTAATAATGGAATAAATACAGGTGATCAAAAAAATAATTTAAAAAAAATTATAAAGTTTTTGGCTACTAAATATTTTGGTAGCCAAAAATGCAAGTAAAGGTTTTTGGTGACTAAATATTTAGTAGTAAAAAAGAAACAAATGACTTTTGGTGACTAAATTGTTAATATCCAAAACATATTAGATTGAGGGAAGAAACTATTGCCGACTAAATATCTTAGTCACAAAAGAATACGGCATCCTTTGGTGACTAATAAATTTTTAGTAGCCAAAAGTAATAAATTAGCGACCAAACAAATTTTAGTCACCAATACTATCACCGACAAAGTATACCCGACTAACTAGGCAACTAAAATTTGTAGTCGCCATTGACTTTTGGCAACCAAAAATGAGCCTTTGGCGACTAACATTTTAGTAGCCGAAAGTGTATTTTCTTGTAGTTTAGTGGAGGTGTGAAGGAAGATGGAATCAAATACTACAACACCCTTATAGATAAGCTTCTTGCCAATGGTTATTGATTGAACCTCAACTCTTTCATAATCTATTTAACAAGTCAAAATGCATATATATATTCTTATGTGAAGACATATGTTTGTCTTTGGAAGATGAGTATGGAGGCTTCTTAAGCTCTCGAATTGTGTAAGTTAATCATGTTAATTTCATCATATGATCGGTTTGTAACTGCCTATCCAAGACATTTAAAAGTTGTTTATGAATTTTTAAAGAACTTGTTGATGTGTGTACAGCTAGGGATTAGTTGTCCTTTTTTAGTTATTCATAGTAGTTGTTAATTAGATTAGTTGTATTAGTTAATTGTAAATCTTTTCCTTTTCTGTATTGCCTTGTATAGTTATATATACCTCCATATTGGAGAAGAAAAAAATAATTTGCTATATTCCAGCATGGTATCAGAGGATTGATCCTCAAACTTTTCCTCTTTTTTTTTCTTTAGCGATTTTTACCCTAACATATTATCCGACCAATTCCGATTTGGTCTGAAAGTTTGCCGCTACCACTATCGCTGGAAACTGCTTTATAGCCGCTACTGTGCAATATTTCTGCCGATTACTGCTATTCTTCCTATTTACTCTCAATATGGGTGATGAAAACTTTGTTGCTACCCCTTCTCTGGCTACTGTGACTGTGCAGCAGGACAACATGTCTCTATAAATCACCCCAGACAAATTGGATGACTCAAATTACTCCACATGGTCTTAAAGCGTGGAGATGTATATCACAGGAAGAGGAAAAGTGTAGCATTTTACTGGGAAAAAAAAAAAACCTAAACCCGATGAAACAAATGTTGCTTACTCTACTTGGTTGGAGGATAATGCCATGGTTAAATCTTGGCTTCTTAATTCAATGACCTCTAATGTTAGGGTTGTGTTTCTTCATCTCTCTACTGCTCCTGATGTTTGGGATGCAGTTTCCCAAACCTATTTTGTGGGCAAGGATGCTTCACAGATGTATGAAATCCGATGTCGGTCTCATAAGACACGCTAGAATGGTACGTCTGTGGCTGATTACTATGGTGCTCTTCAACTTATTTGGCAGGAATTGGACAGCCTTCGTCCGAGTGCAATGAAGTGTGCCATAGATGCTGCCACCCAGAAAAGAAGATTGAGAAGGATCGTTTATATGATTTTTTGGCTGGTCTTGATCCTAGCTTGGACCAGGTTCAGAGTCAAGTCTTGGCTCAAGATCCTTTTCCCAATGTCTGTAATGCTTTTGCTTTTGTACGCCATGAAGAGCTTCGTCAGACTACTAAAAAATCTAACTCTCTCTAAGAAAATCTCGTGTTAAGAGCATTGTTGTTCGCCATACCGACACAATTACGTGAAGGAAAAGAGAAAAAAATAAGGAAGAGAAAAAATAAGGATAAGCAATAAATAAATTTAGAGATTTAAATTATGAATTTTTATTTTTAGTTTTTTTTTAAAAAAAAAAGTTTTGTAAGTTTCTAACATTAACTATTTGAATTAGTCAAAAAAATTGCATTTTATTAACAAAAATGTAATTTATTTTTAAATTTTGGCACAAATTTTACAAAAGTTCACTAAAGTCCAAAATTTTTTTAAAAAATATAATTTTTTAATTTGTATCAAACAAATAATATATATCATAACTCTTTTGGTAAAGTTAAGAGTGTAAATCTAATCTATTATAAACGTGACAATCTCTCTCTCTCTCTCTCTCTCAACTATGGCCTTTGATTATATAGAAAATGAAGATAAAATACCGCTAAAACAAGTGGGCCTAAAAGATACATTTTAATTCGATAGTTAATAATGTCATCCTCCTGGCTTGTTCACTTGCAAAAAAACAAAAAATTAGAGACTAATTTTTCAATTTTTTCCTTGTCATTTTTTTTTTTTATATAAATTATGGATGCTAGAAATTAATGATGGTAGAGGTTTTTATTTTTTTATTTTTCCACTGTAAATTCTTAGTTTGGAAGCCCTTTTTTCACTTTAAAATGTTGAAAAAGCTCAAAGAATAAGCCTTTTTTTTGGGTTAAAAAAAAAGCCCCACAAAGGCTCAAATAAGCCAAATCATTTGGCAATTCAGTTTTAACTTCCTTTTTTTTTTCTCTTTTTTTTTTCCAACTACTTAACATCATCTATAATGATTAATGCCAAAATAATAATGTCACATGCTATGAATATGATGGGTCTGCTTGAGCATTGTGGGCTCATTGAATCAGCCACTTACACTTATCCACTTACTACATTTCGAACCAACATGATTTTCCTTTATTTTTTTGAGGATTTTTTTTAAGGTCTCTGTTATTAAGATTTTATAGCATAACGGACACTCAACATTTTCATAATGTCTAAAGTCCCTCAATATCGATCCAGAGAAAATTCAATCCAGAGAATTTCTCTGGAGACATCACAGAGAAAATTTCAAATTTCTCTGAACACATCACAGAGAAAATCTCACCAGAGAATTTCTCTGGATTTAATCCAAAGAAATTTTCATCTCCACCCCAGAGAAATTTACTCAACCCCAGAGAAAATCCCCTCCAACCAGAGAAATTCACTTGTGTTATCTGCAGTTTGATGGCTTCAGTGATTTGGATGCATATTCACAGAGAGAATCTCACCAGAGAATTTCTCTGTATTCAACCCGGAGAAATTTCCCTCTCCACCCTAGAGAAATTTACTCAACCCTAGAGAAAATCCCTTCCAATTAGAGAAATTCACTTGTGTTGTCTGCAGTTTGATGGCTTCAATGATTTGATCCAAAATTATTCTTATACTACAAAAAGAGACTTGATCCAATAACCATATTTATGTCTATAATCATAATGAATTCAACATACAAAGCAATCCTTGGAAATTCTTTGGGTTCAAGACCTTGAACATTCAAATTTCTCTGGATCTCTGGACTAACATAAAAACCCTTGAACCTTTTTCAAATTTCTCTGTACTAACATTCAGATTTCTCTAGATCTCTGGACTAACTCAAAAACCCTTGAACCTTTCACAAATATCTCTGGACTAATATTCAAATTTCTCTGGACTAACATCAAATTTATCTGGATCAACATTCAAATCCCTCTATCTATCCAGAGAAAATTGAACACCACAGAAAAAATTAAACAAGGCAGAGAAAATTAACCAAACTAGAGAAATTTTAGCACAAATTTCTCACACAAAGTATTGAAAAAGGTTTAACAGCAAGGTGGTTTTGTTTTCACTGCCCAGAGATTATAAGAAAGCGTTCCTAATAACAAAAAGTTAAATAAAGAAGAATTTCTGTAAACTTGCACTATTAGTAGCTTATGATCGTAATAAACAATTTGAAAAACTAGCAAGACTACCTTGTTATTTCTTGCATCTTCAATGATATCCTCAAGCAGATCAATTCTACAAACTTACCCAGATCAAGTAACCACAGTGTTCAAGGTAGGTTCATCCTCAAAATCAACCATTTCACCAGAAGAGATGTCTTTTGTGGAAGTGTCATTGAAACTACCACTTGATCCTGGTTTCTCGTGATCACTATTTATAACTGCTAATTGAAAGCTGTCTTCTGGAGCATCTGGTGCGCATTCTTGGATGGGTGATGGAGCCATTTGAACCGCAAAATTCTCTACCTCTGATTGATTAACATCTAACTGTGATTGTTCTTAATGGCTTTCTTCATGGATCGTAGCGAGAAGGAGGAGAGGTGATGGGATCGGGGGATCAACGCTTTGAAGAAGCTTCGAGAGTGGTCGGAGATTGTCACTAAGCCACGGTGGAAGACCTTCATATGGCGGTTCAATCGGAGCAAGAGTGGTTGAGGAGTTCTTGACATAGGGCTTCTTGGATTGATCGAGCTGGATCGACGAGAGAGAGAGAAGAGCAGTGAGGAAAGAGAAGAGGTGAGGTGTGAGTCTGAGAGAGAAGAGAGAGAGAGAGAGAGAGAGAGAGAGAGAGGAGGGTGAAGGTCTGAAGCCATGAGGTATACCAAATTTTTCTGTAATACATGGGTGTGGGGTTGAGGGACCTTAGACATCATAAAACAAAATTGTGGATCTCTTTCATTGCTAAAAATGGATGAGGGACCTTAGACTAATTTTTCCTATTTTTTTTTATCTTTGATTTTTCTCTATTTTTTAAAATCAAAAAGTTGACTTAAAAGAAGTTGTGAAACTAATAAATTTGTCACCTCTCACCACTTGGGGTTAAATTACTATTGACGATGTCATGACCTGAAATGGATAAAAGTAGTGAATCTCACCCGGTATTGGTGTAGTGTAAACCAAAGACCCTCCAACAAATAAATTAGATAAGAAAACTCGAAAAGAAAGCTAGGAATTAGGATTCGGGTATTGATTTCCCTAATGAATTGAACATGTCAACCTTATATAGTTTGGTCTTCACATGTTGATACGTGGTCTTTAGTGGTTCAAGATTCCTTTCAACCGTTGTGCCTACATGTGTCCTCATTTACAATGTTAGTTATAACTCTCGTACAGATGTAATTGTGAGAATAACTTAACCATGTTCGAAACTACACGTGCCTACACGTGTCCACATTTACATTTTTGCAATTATCAACAAACTATGATTGTGTGGAAGCGCTTCAATTGGGTTGTGATTTGGGCTTTGGTAATATTTAGCTTGAAGGCGATTCTCTTAATGTGGTGTCTGTAATCCAAGGCAAGACGGATAACTTGTTTTGTTATGGTCATTTGGTGGGTGTTGCTTAGGCGCTACTCTTGCGATTCCATTCCTCATTGGTCTCGCATGTTTATAGAGAAAGCAATTTTGTAACACTTTGTTTAAGTAGGCTAGCCTTTGGATGGAGGAGGTCCCTCCCTTTTGGAAGCGCTTCAATTGGGTTGTGATTTGGGCTTGGGTAATATTTAGCTTGAAAGCGATTCTCTTAATGTGGTGTCTGTAATCCAAGGCAAGACGGATAACTTGTCTTGTTATGGTCATTTGGTGGGTGTTGCTTAGGCGCTACTCTTGTGATTCCATTCCTCATTGGTCTCGCATGTTTATAGAGAAAGCAATTTTGTAACACTTTGTTTAAGTAGGCTAGCCTTTGGATAGAGGAGGTCCCTCCCTTTTTATTGGCGTTGGTGGCTTCTGAGGTTCCTATTTCTTTGTAATTGCTTTTCCTATCTATAAAAAAAAAAAAAAAAACAAACAAACAAACAAACTATGATTGACTAAGCTTGCATTTTTTTTTTGTTTATATATATTTATAAAATTTTGAAAGTTGTAAACAAAAATTTATTTGATGTTTATTTTCATTTTTTAAAATTGTTAGTAGTTTACAAAATTTATTAAACTCTTAACTTAAAACAAATTAGTTTCACATGTTTAGAAAAATAATTTCTTTCTCTCACTTCAATTCCTTCAAGCCACCTATTCCTCATCACCACCATCAAGCATCACATCTGGCCACTCTCACCCCACCTCCGGCCACAATCGCCAACAATCTCCTCTAGCATCCCCTCTAGCCACCATCTCTCACGTTCGACAGCTACCTTTGGTCGCTAACAACTATCTCCCATTGATGGAAATCGCCCCCAAGCACTGATAACCACACTGATAACCACATCTTGCCGGAAACTACTTTTGGTTGCCTCCTTCTGCCGAAAATCACCTCTAACACTATATTCAGTTGTCAGCAATTACTTTTGATTACTCCCTTATTTTCGAAACAAAATTTAAAACATATAGGCATATTAAACATTTTTTTTATTTATCAAAAATAAATATAAACATGATTAATTTTTAGGTATAATAAAAGATTCTGTGAAGTAAAATCAAATTGTTAGGCCTTAATTGTAGAGAGCAAGTTCAAACAGTTTAATTAACTTGTCTTTGTCCAGCCTTGTTGCGTTGGACTTTTCTATTTAGTTTGCTTCCACGAAAAAAACGTTTGAGATTTTGGACACACTGATTAATATTTTCCGAGAAATATTATATATTATTGATTATATATATATATCAGTTTTTACATGAATATTAATAATTAATTCTCTTATGTAAATTTAATTATTAAAATATATTTTTTTTTGGATTCATAATTATTAAAATATTTAATAAAAATAAATAATATCTTATTATATAATTTGATAAAAAAATTAAATAATATATAACAATCCTAATATTTTTAATCATGCCTTAGAACAACTCCAACTACACTCTTTATTTTTCAGTAGCTAAATTATGAAAAAAGTACACTCTTTATTTTACCTAATTAGTTTAGCTATTTTGTGCTCCACCTATACTCTTTATTTTAACTAGTCATTCAAACTAACTTAACCAATTTTCAAAATAAAAACTGACATATATTACTGTATTTTTCATAGAATGCCACATTTTAAGTGCTGCTTAAATTTTTTATTGATAGCAATTGCAATTATCAGGAGCTCAATGAATTTTTACTTTATATATTCAATTGTAAGTGTTGAATTACATTATCAAACATCACCTTAGCTAGCATATTAATTATTGGATAGAATTAGAGAATATATATATATATATGTGTGTGTGTGTGTGTGTGTATTGTTATGGTTGTAACCATTGATCTGCATCAATGAAAGACGCATTGAGGAAAGGAGAAACTTGTGTATCATTCAGTCTTTGGGCATATGGCACCCTCAAAGTCATATTAGCTCCTGCACCTCCGCACATGTACGCTCCATAGAAAACAGTCCTAAAAAAAAAATTAATTAAATTAAATTAAATTAAACCATGCATAAACAGAGAAGAAGAAGAAGAATATATAATACTCCGTTTACCACCTTCGCCCATTACTGGTCTCTGGTGGGGTCATTGAAATCGTTCCATCCCTCAGGTGCAATGATATCAGTCATTTGTGTGTAAGCAAAGACCACTTTGGACAGCCTTCATGCTCTACCTAACCATATTCTTCCAGTCCCTTCCACACTGCAGTTCACAAATGCAAATCCACTGTTTTCATCCTTTGAAGCTCTTCCATGCGCGGTTACTACTCCGTTTATCACCTTCGCCCCTAGTGCCACTGGGTTCGCAATCAAACTCAGCTGGCAACTCTCTATTCATTCATTCATTCATCCATTCATATTCATTATCATTATAGCCAAAATTGCAGAAGTATTGCCAAAGACAGAGAGAGATAAGCAGAGTAGAGTATTATATATTACCTCATACAAGGACCTAGCATTGCCAAAGATGAAGTCAATTGAACCTTGGATATAGCAATATTTGAAGTAATGGCGACCCCTATCATCATGAAGGGTGTCTTGGGCTCCAAAGAATCCATAACCCCAAAATGCAGCTTGGTCTCCTGCTATCCTAATTGACAATTATATATGGATTTTGAATACAGAATCAGATTCAGCAGCAACAATTGAAAATTATATAATCATGATTCTAGTACTAGTACAAGTAGTAGTGGTGGTGATATTGTCATTATCAGCAGCAACAATTGCAGCACCACCAACAGAAGCAGATTCAGCAGCAACAATTATATATGATTTTGTTGGTGATATTGTCTTAAAGCAATAGTTGAAGTACTAAAATATGTGGTATATTTTTTTCGTGTGGAGTGGGTTCTAAAGAAACAACAGCAAAATCAAAATGAATTGGGTAATTTTCCATTTCACAAGAATCAACAGGCCATAATTCAATAGAAAGGGACCTATCAATAATAATGACATGTATCAGCTCAACTATATGAATTTTGGCTTCCACATCAAGATACAAAATTGACTGCAAAAAATAGATGCAAGCTTTCCACTTCCCACAGATTTATGAAGCATAAGTCAATGGTGCCATCTAAAAAACACATACAAAATAGTACAAGAAATCTGCCTAATCCCATACAAAATGATGGTTCCAATGCCCAATCCCATACTTCAACCTAAAACTCCAAAGAGAGTTGGCTAATGTTCAAAATCATCTAGACAGTCCCCTTCCACATTGAAGGACTTGACATGTGAAACTAAGGTGAGATATATATGGTCATATGTTAGTAGATTAGAATTATATCAAATTAGACATTAATTATGTTTAAAAAAAAAAAAAAAAAAACAATCAATGCTATATAACCATGAGACATATAACAAGTCCAATAACCATTATAACAACCATAAAATTGTTCACTCTAATGAAAATCAAACTTTAAAGACCAAGTCGAACTCCAAAATTTCAACAATTTTAATAGTAATATCGTCAATCTAACGCCAATCAACCACATGACATGAGCACAAGTAAAAGTAGTATAACAAGAATATTCGAAACTTGAACTAGCTAGGAAATTGTCGCCATAGTATGGACGATAATGAATGATTCAATTAGTGGTAATAATAGACAAATTTTAGTATATCCTTCATAATACATATTAAAATTAGCAGAAATGTTATAGGTGGGGTTCTTTGAAGTAAGATTCTACACTCTACAGGCCCTTGCTTTGCCCTGTCTCTGTCTTGATTCAAAAGAGGGCAACAATCTTTGCATTTCTACAAATGAATAATATTTTTATGGAAGAAGAAGCATTATCACATTCACATTTCCGTTATCACATTCATGCTTGGGCCACGTTTCTCTGCTCCACAACAACCCATAAAGTTTCTTCTAATCCCACTTACAAGATCAAATTAATTAACAAAAAAACAAAAAAACATAAACTTTCACATCAAGAACAATCACAACTTAGAAAAAGTCCACAAATTCCTAAAAAGCCAATACTCAAAGCATGCACATATGAAATGCAATGCTAAAAACAGACTCTGCTAACCTTTATGATCTAATTGCACTAAGCAAAACCTTTACATGACACTGAACCATGCATAGTTTGAATAGAATGATGTAAAAAAATGAGTGAGAAGGGTTTCACAGGTTAAAAGGAAAAAAATACAGTTAGTGTGTAAATGAAATCCACAATTTACATGTGCAATAAATGATTTCATAAATTAATCCAGTTGAAGGGGGATCACAGGGAGGGAAATAAGGGGTTTGTAGAGAGGTTTAGGAAGAGCGTTTCACATATAGGAGATGTCGGAAGATAGGGTTTGGTGGTACAGAGTGAGGGAGTTGCAGAGATGGGGAAAGGAAGGTTCAACATAGGGTTTCGCAAGAGGGAGTGATGAGTGCAATAGGGTTTTGCCAACCATGAAGAGGAAGAATAGATAGATTGAGAAGGATACATACTCAGAGGAAGAGAGCTGCAAAGAGATGTGAAACGATGGAGTTTAGACTTTGTGGGAAACGATTTCACGGGCAAAGGGTTTCAATACAATTTGCAGAGTGGCTCAATGCTCTTCATATGTAGCCAACGAACCAGCCCATTGGAGGCCTCAAAATGTGTTGTGATTGGCTAAAATGCCTAACATGCCTATTTTGGCTCATCCTTTGGAGTTGCTAGTTGCTAAGTGTTTGAACCCATAACCCTAAGACTGTCATTGTCAATCCTAGACATTTCTTGAAGTATTTAATTAATTAATAAGATCAAGTGATATGATTTGCCACGGCACAACTGAACGGTTGGCACCATTCTGGCATATATATAATAATAAAATTAATGTGTATTTATACAAAAACAATAATCATATGGAATGGAATGTTTATACGAAATTTTTGACAAAAATAATGTTGTAGTGACATTTTTTAAAATATCACAAAAGTTCATATCATTTGTTATATATATATATATTATCTAGAAATTCTAATTATATAACACTACTCCGGTTGTACTCCTGTTGTTATTATTATGAGGATCATGTTAACCACCACCATCTGATTTGTGGTTGAGACCAAAATTTTCACAGCTACACCATGGACTCAGCCAAATTAGCAAAATTCTGTCCTACATTTACATACACAGTCCCCCATCAGTTTACATCCATCCCCTTTCTCCCCACTAATTTTATATATAAAATTTTAGATTTTTTGATGAATAAAAAAGATTTTGCAATTGAAATTTTTTGAGCAGTCAAAAATTTTATAGACAATTTTGGAGGAAAAAAATGTGATAGACCTGAAAAAATATTTATGAGTTGTGTGTTATATTTAATCTGTGATTTTGTGTGATTTATGGATCCTGTTGGGCAGTGGTACTAAGGAATCATGTGAAGGTTTGAGAAGTGGGAAAGAACGATGGTGGCTCTAGAAAAGAACGAAATGGGAAAGAGTTTGACTGCAACATTTCAACGCCATATACAAGCGAAGTGATTTTTCTTAATTTTCTTCCAATATTTTTGGGATATTAATTTGTTACGTTAGTTTATAGGATATTAATCTGTCATATAAAAAAAGGATTCCTTCATTTGCTTACATGACGACGGACTCGATTACTTGATAAGCACAATTCCAATTTTCCAAATCATATGCTTGCAGATGCTCAATTTCTATGGAGAGGAACGGTTTGCCACCAACACCAACGGTTACCGAAAGACCGCTGCACGTATACCAAACCTCTCGCTGCCATATAGGAAACACATAAGGCGATCACAGAGATATGTGACAAAGCCTACGTAACGCTCGAGCAGAGGATTGAACATAATAGAAAGCTCACTTAGTACCCAATGAGACTTGAGGAAACCATTGGCGTCCTCAAAATCATAAGCAGTGAGCTCATCCCCTTTTGCTGACATGGCAGGCAATGCAAAATCCCCCCTCAAATTCAGTTCCAACACCGGAGAGAGAAGGCACAAAACTACCATCCTCCGGCCCCCAAAACTTCCTTAAGAACTCCGTCAAACAAGCAAAAACCTATCTGGGTATAAATTCTAAGCATGTGTCCCCAAGCAAAGTAGTCGAGGATAGTTTCATCACCAGTTTTACCGAAGTTGAGAATTAGGGAGGATTTCCCACTTTCTATTCTCCTTTCGGATCAAAAACCTCAAAATGGGGCACCTCAAGATCAAGTTCAAACAGGAATGAGTATTATGAATGTCTGGTAAGAAGGTAATTTTTCCCTCGTGTGACCACAATAGGTCTGGGCTTGTAACCTGACAATCTGGGAATATCACGGACAGGGACCAACAAACCCTCCTCTGGATCAGTGGTGGGATCAAAGGCAAAAGCATCTAAACAGAAATTGTCAAGACCAATTCTCCACAATTTATACAAATAATTGACAAAACTGCATATAAACTGAAAAGAGAAGGAGGTGAGAAATATTACATCTGTTAGTCACCAACAGATACAAATGGCATATGATTAATAACAAAAATAATAACAATCAAGTCTAATAGTTAAACCAAAAAATAGTAATAATCAAAGTCTTACAGCAACAAAAAGTCTGATAGAAGAACACAGACATTACATGAGGACCAAGCTTGGTGAGAAAGGCTTGAATTCTGGAAGAAAAGAACTCAAATCCACAACAAAAGCAACCAGAAGCCTGATAGAACACGCATTATATGGTAACTGGAAAAGGTCTGACAAAAACACTAAGCCCAGTGAGAACTTCATGTAATAGAGGCATGAATTTTGGCAGCGGTGTCAGTAGTTAATGAGATGTGCTATGAAGTGGGAGACGGTGTCAGTAGTTAATGAGATGTGCTATGAAGTGGGAGACCCAAGAGTAGCTGGGACAGGTTTGGGAAAAGAGGAATGCAGGTTTGGGAAAAGAGGAATGCACAGGGTTTTGATTCAGAACAATAAGAGGGGCAGTAACAGTGTTACAGGCTGCCTTTTGTGGGCTTTATGAAGAGTGTTACAGGCCCAGCATTAACTTAAATGTGATGTTGGACCAAGCCCAGTTCAAGGGATTAATTGGAGGTCTGAACCACATAAGAAGTGAATGGAAACAGGATGAAGCCCAAATCACAAAATATCAATCACCAGCCCAGCTTTCCATTGAGGAGATTGTAGGTCCAATGGGATCAAATAAGCAACTGAGTCAAGATGAGGCATAAATAAAACAAAGAAGTGTGATCAATACAAACCAAGCACTGCTGAGTAGAAGCCGTGGTGAAGATCAACCGAATAGTGAGTTGAAAAGGAAAAGAAGAGGGGCAATTTTGAGGGCAGCATCAGTGGCAGTGGCCCTCTCATCATCAGTGTCACAAACTAGAGATCATAACAGAAGAAGAAAGGACAGAGATCAACAGTATTTGCTACATGAGGCTCAAGATGGGATATTACAATTTAAGACACTAACATTTTCATGGGATTCATCAATACTTTGGTGGTACAGTTATTGTTTAGTAGAGTAATTTGTTACTTGTTAGTTTAGTTTTATGAGTTCACCTCTGCTACATGTACTGCTAGTGATGTGGGGAACTAACGTGGTTGTTATTTTTGCAATAAAACTCCTAGATCCTTTGCTGGTCTATTGAATCAGAACCTTTTAATTTTTTCTGTCATTGTATGCGTTATTGAGAAGATTTAATTGCCTTCATATCCTTACTGTACTTATAGTTTACTGGCTTTGTCAATGGCCTGGATTTAGGAGATTAAGTGGTAGCACTAGCAATATGTTAACTCTTTATTGTGGTTTGTTATTCTAATCTGTTAGAGAGGGTGACCCCATTTTAGAGTTGCTGATTTTGATTCAAGATGGCTGTTGATCCAGATACCATACTATGTTTCATCCTATACCTCCATTTTGTAGAATATTTTATCCATATTATCGCATAGCTAACTTTTTATCCATATATTTTGTTTTAATTATATGACTCTAGCCTGCTGGAGCATTTGAAATACAATTTTCAGAAGGAAAACAAATCGAGGATTCAAACATGTATACTGGTTACATTGGAAGTACACAAAGTAGTATAAAAGTGGTGTACCACCTTGAGTCACAATGGTGTATAAAAGATTTGCAATGGTGGTACGAGTTTGCGACGAGTCACTGTAACCTGTATTTACTGAGAGTATAAAAGTAGTATAAAAGTGGTGTACCACCTTGAGTCACAATGGTGTATAAAAGATTTGCAATGGTGGTACGAGTTTGCGACGAGTCACTGTAACCTGTATTTACTGAGAGTAAATGGAAAGTGTCAAAGTAGTTTTGTTGGCAAAGAGTTGCTTTTCACAGAGGTAGTAGAAGGAACTCTACACGATTGGGTGAAGAAAAACCTTTTCGTTGATTCTGAGTATCCTGAAAGGCTGAGTAAGCCTTTTATTGGCATCTTAGGGTAAGTGCATGTCTATGTCATCTTTGCTATTTATCTAAGTAATTCATTCATTTGTTTTTTTGTCTTTTCATTCAATTTTTTTTTATCATTTACTCTATAGGGATATACTCAATGGCATCATATATACTTCAAATGTACATTGAGACAACCACATGGAGAAATTTGTGCAAACAATGTTTACTTGGTTAATGAAAATGCCAAGTTGGGCGAAGCTCTAAATCCGGAGTGGTATGAGAAGACATTTGGGGATGACATTGACAAGTTCTGCGGTATGGTCAAATCTCTCTTCAAGTCCAAAGGGTCTAAACTTCCCTTTGGTTTGGATCATTTGTGCAGATACTTGCAAAAATACAACAAATTTGATAAGTACAATATTTCTTTAATTATGATTTTTCAAGTATTGTATAGTGTTTTTATTAATATTGATTCTCACGCTTTTCGCTATATAGGCATTTGATGAATGAAATTAATCATCCGATCATGTTGACCCCAGATGCAAGATGCGAGTATCGGCTAGAATGGTGTTTAACAAGAGAATATGGTGTTTAACAAGAGAATAGGCAACTAACCTATACTCGCATCTTGCATCTGGTGTCAACATGATCAGATAATTAATTGCATTCATCAAATGCCTGTATAACAAAAAGCGTGAGAATCAATAGTAATAAAAACACTATACAATACTTAAAAAATCATAGTGAAAGAAATATTGTACTTATCAAATTTGTTGTACTTTTGCAAGTATCTGCACAAATGATCCAAACCAAAGGGAAGTTTAGACCCTTTGGACTTGAAGAGAGACTTGACCATGCCGTAGAACTTGTCAATGTCATCCCCAAATGTCTTCTCGTACCACTCCGGATTTAGAGCTTTGCCCAACTTGGCATTTCCATTAACCAAGTAGACATTGTTTGCACAAATTTCTCCATGTGGTTGTCTCAATGTACATCTGAAGTATATATGATGCCATTGAGTATATCCCTAGAGAGTAAATGACAAAAAAAAAAATTGAATGAAAAGACAAAAAAACAAATGAATGAATTACTGAGATAAATAGCAAAGATGACATAGACATGCACTTATCCTAAGATGCCAATAAAAGGCTTACTCAGCCTTTCAGGATACTCAGAATCAACGAAAAGGTTTTTCTTCACCCAATCGTGTAGAGTTCCTTCTACTACCTCTGTGAAAAGCAACTCTTTGCCAACAAAACTACTTTGACACTTTCCATTTACTCTCAGTAAATACAGGTTACAGTGACTCGTCGCAAACTCGTACCACCATTGCAAATCTTTTATACACCATTGTGACTCAAGGTGGTACACCACTTTTATACTACTTTGTGTACTTCCAATGTAACCAATATACATGTTTGAATCCTCGATTTGTTTTCCTTCTGAAAATTGTATTTCAAATGCTCCAGCAGGCTAGAGTCATATAATTAAAACAAAATATATGGATAAAAAGTTAGCTATACGATAATATGGATAAAATATTCTACAAAATGGAGGTATAGGATGAAACATAGTATGGTATCTGGATCAACAACCATATTGCATCAAAATCAGCAACTCTAAAATGGGGTCACCCTCTCTAACAGATTAGAATAACAAACCACAATAAAGAGTTAACATACCTGCTAGTGCTACCACTTAATCTCCTAAATCCAGGCCATTGACAAAGCCAGTAAATTATAAGTACAGTAACGATATGAAGGCAATTAAATCTTCTTAATAACGCATACAATGACAAAAAAATTAAAAGGTTCTGATTCAATAGACCGGCAAAGGATCTAGCAGTTTTATTGCAAAAATAACAACCACATCAATTCCCCACATCACCAGCAGTACATGTAGCAGAGGTGAACTCATAAAACTAAACTAACAAGTAACAAATTACTCTACTAAACAATAACTGTACCACCAAAGTATAGACTAATGAATCCCATGAAAATGTTAGTGTCTTAAATTGTAATATCCTTACGGTTATCATCAGTTTTTCAGACCTGAGTGCACGTGCGAAGATGAATGCAGCTGCATGAGCTTAACTTAGAGAATCAAAGCTAAAAGAATCAATATATAGTTAAGAAAGCTGATGCATGATTGCAGGGCTAAGAAGGTTAACTTAACATTCTGCGCTGATGTTTCAAGCTCAGATAGTCCAAGTGATCATAGTCTTTATCTCAAGGTCGATTAGAAGAAATGGACATACGAAGATGAAATCGATCGGTTAAAAGTAAAATATAAATCTCTCTTTCTTAGGTCCACATAGACACAAGTACATACCATATGTATTGATCGTATAGGGGGGAACTATTAGATCACTACTAGTCCCAAAAACTTAAGATGCTAGGAAATGAGCTCAATAATATACATCAAGCTCAAAAGCTTACGTTGTCTGGAAATGAGCTCAACAATGTATATCAAGCTCTCCAATAGGGACAAGTGACTTTTAGAATGCTGTCATATCAGCATCTATAGAGGAACAAGGCCCATTCTATGGTTCCCATTCATCTTAGCACCCTTATCTTCATCATAAATGTTGGAACCCTCTATTTCCAAGCCCCTTAGATTGGGTAAGCTTGGATGCTACCCAGCAAAAGTAAAGGGTTCCAATCCTATTGAACAAAAAGATGTCAAACCTAAGGTAGAAAACAACATTATTCAGAAGGGATGTAAATCAGAAGATCAAAACCAGTTCATTTATGTAAAACTCTTTGCCAAAGTAAACCTCAATGGAACACATACACACACAACAAATACATGTATTTCAAATTGAAAATCAACCCATAAAAGAAGAGGAATGCAAAGGGCAAGTCATATAATATCTATTAAAAAAGGAATATCTCCATAAAATAAGAGAAAAGCAAGGGCAAGTCATATAACATCTGACTACATACATTCTATTCCCTCTCCTCTTACTATTGCAAAGAACCAATTGCAACATGATGCCAAGCTCGGTTGATGAAAAACCATAAGAAAACAAAAGAAATAAAATTCAAACCAATGGCTCAAATTTTCCATTGGCTTTCTTCCCCCGAACTTTCTCAACAACCCTTTTTGTCTCGATATTCAAATTTTATAGTAGATGCAATATTACACATCATCTAAGATTATATTGTATCCCATTGTACTAAATCAAAAAAAATATGCATGTATAGATTTTTTTTCTATTATTTAAATACGTTTATAGACTAATTTTTCTCAAACATTTATGTTTATAAAATATTGATAAAAAATATGATTGTTAATAATATTTGCCCTTAATTAAAAAATAACAAATAAAAAGATGCATTTTATAATCCAAATTTTAAAAATAAAATAGTATATATCATCCATCCATTATTTGAAAATTGGTTAATGTTATATAAGATTTGGAGTAATTAGAGTTTGACGGAATAATTTTTTTTTTTGTCCAACTTAACTTGAAATAATACTCAGATGGATAAATATTTTCAAAATTTTCAATAATTAATTCTTTATTATAATTTTATCCCTAATATTGATTGGACCTAACTAATAATCCAAGTTGTTTTGTTAATTATTGTAACAATCATATTTAAATAATCATATGTATATATTTTTTCTCATTAAAAGAAAATGGTAGGAAGGGTGAACAATGCATGGAAACCCTCCTTAGATGTGATCATAGAAGCCCCCACCAGCAAGAAGCCAAACAAAGAGGGTCGAGCCCACAAGCATAGGAGATCCGCATGCCCAGTTTGTCACAATATGTCCTAATTTAATTTTTATTGCAACAAATTTATTGTGATGAAACTAATTCGTAGCACTATTTAACTCCCGCTGGCTTTAAAACTTTCTACCATGGAATTTGTGACGAACTATAAGGAAAAAATAATTGTCATCACAATAAATTTACTTATTGCGAAAAATTAGTTTCGAAACAATAACCAAATTTTGTTTAGTGCAAAAACAAAGGTTATAAAAGCTTTAGACTAATCAGCTGAGTGATAATCAAAATTACTACATCGAATTCTATCTGCCTATACAATTTCGTAGCTGCTAAGTTCAATCAAGTAGAAGATCAAATGGCATTTACATGAAGTATCTCAACAAATGGCTACAATGTCGGTGGTAGTATTTGTGATTGTATTTGTGTCAAATGGGTGAGTGAAAGTTTTCTTCTTTCTCCCTTAATCCTATTCAATGAATTTAATTAAAATTTGATTACTAACTTTGTACACACATTAGATAAGTTAGTATTTAGAACGGCAGATTTGCTGATTACTTCAAGCTTTAATTATTATTTTTGCTAATGCATCAAATGTTGATAAAGAAAATAGGTTCATTAATACCTAGGCCGGCAAGTTTGGCAGGCTTTTCACTCCACCACGAAGGCGATAACCTAAATGACCACAATTAGCATAATAATCAACGTTATCCACGTCAGAGAAACTATAATTTAATCCGTGAAACCAATAAATTACCTCTTAACAATGAATCAAGCAATTAACTTCAAGACAAATGCCTAATTAATTAAAAATTCCAATTGAAATAGCTAGGACCATAACAGTCATGAAGTTGAATGATGAAAGAAAATTCAAAACATTAACAGGTAGCCTTTGGATACCGGCTTACAGAATGAACACCAAGCATAAGTTTGTCAGTTTATTAACAAAAAAATAGTGAAGAACAATAATACTTTATCACGTATTCGGTGATATGAAAACAGTTTCTTATCGGATTCTTATAATTTTTAATTTCAAAATATAAGTGTGTCAGCTTCTTAAAACAATTATTGTTGTTATGCTCTCTGTTTCTTATTACTGTGAAGTAGGTGTCCTGCTTCTTTTGTATTTGTACAGATTTTTAGTATTTACTATTTACAAAACCAATAATATAACAAAGAAGCATATGGAACATTCTTTATTGGAAGTCACTAGAACTAATATTCAACTAGGATTTTTGTCAAGTGGGAAAGAAATTTAGCTAGAACCGTAAGCGTAATTTTTTTTCTTTATGTATTAACGTTTACTTTGTTGGGCATATTTGTTGGGTTGAGAAGGCTTCAAATGCTCGTGGCAATAAGCAAAGGAGTGCGAAGCCCTAATGCAATCAAATGGGAAGTATGTCAAGATAGGCACCACGAAACCACAATGTTTTGTATGACACATTATTAAATTAGCTCAGATAACTTCAAAGGAAAAAGGTGATAGCTTTTGACATTTGACGTCTAAATGGAAGAACCAAGAAACAATGACATGAAAGATAGAAATGGTGGTTTTTAATGCTCCATTGTTGTCTTCTTAGTTCTCTGGGTTTTTTTTTTTTTTTTTTTTTTTTAATGTTGTATAGGCGAGGCGAGGCGAACATAACCACTCTGTTGCTACTTGGTAGTTACATGTTTCATTGTTGTGAACTACATATAAGGAGGAATTGCGTGTGAACCGGAGAGAGAAATGCAGATATATACCGTCAAGGAGAACGACCGGTTACTTCTTTCCTGGACCAATCTTTTTTCTCTTTTGATACTCAGACTTCCTCTTTGATATTCTCTCTTCAATCAGCCATGGAGACAGGGACTCGCAATAAAAGATAAAAAAACAAAAAAACACACACCCACAAAAGGTGGGGTAGGGTTTCCTTCCGCTAAATTCTCGCCCAACGAGAGGGGTAGGGTTTTCCTTCAAATTACAACGGAAAAAGCCTTTCACTCGTCAAGTTCACCTTTGGGGGGCCTTTCACATGACTCATTTTGATAATATGATCATTCATTCTTTTGGCCCATTTTGATAATCTGATTTATTTATTCTTTTGATATTTATATGTAAATTATTCACAGACAAAATTCATTTTGTTCGATAATTTTAATCATATTTAATTACTTATCGTTTATTTATTTATTTATTTCTAAATAAATAATGAAAATACATAGTTATAATTACCAAATATATCTGATTTTTTTAATTAATAGTCTACATACAAGAAATTAGAAGTTGAATGATTCATATCTCCAATGGTTTGCCATTGGAGCTGCCATTGCTATAATAAAGCAGTTTTGTTGAAAAATGAAACTCCAATGGTTGAATATGGCAGCTGCCAAATTTGAAAAATGCCAAAGCTTGTGTCAAATTTGACACAAGTTTTGGTAGCTGCCATTTGTGCCAACTCAGCCAAAACAAACTGTTTTCCTCCCTCCCTCCCTCCCAGCAACTGTTTCACCATTTTTTTATATTTTTTATTATCAGAATTCACCAAATTATTTTTCAATATATATTTTTTTTGAATTTAACCAAAATCAGCATATATATATATATATATTTTACAGAATCAACAAAATCAACAAAAATCAATAAATAACTCTCAAACAAATCAACAATAATCAATAAATCGATCTGTAGTTGTGAAAATCACTCTCGAACAAGAAAAGTGAAGAAAAGGTACCTGTGATGATCAGAATGAGGAATGAGGAATATAGTTGGACTGATGAACTGTAGTTGTGAATCGAACTCCTGCTTGGTTTGATGATCAGAACTCCTGCTTGGTTTGAAATACTCAACCCCAGTTGATCTGTGGTCGGTTGGTTGTATATTTGCCGAGAAGGTGACCCAGCAGCCTCTGTTCACTGGTACTTGCGAGATTAACATATTGATTCAAAATGTTTAGGTACTACAAACCTTAAGCACACAAACTGAAATATGCAAGTCTGTCCACCGCCACAACCGTGGACTCCGACACCGCCTCCTCTCTCTTCACCAATCGGTCCTCAATCGGTCCCTCTCTCATCCCTAATCGCCTCTCCGAAACCCCAAACATCGACCCCCAATTCGAAGATACAGAGAAGTGAGATAGGGTTTGATGGTAGTGAGATACGGTTTGATGATATAGAGAGAGGAGAGAGAGAGTGATGGACTGATAAGGTACCGTTTGGGAGTGCGTAACGTGATCCAACGGCTCTATTTTAATTTGGAATGTCATATTTTTATTTTATACTGAAATTTCATATTTATTTTTATTTTTTATTTTTAATGTAATTGTTAGTATAAGTTAATTTTTTCAATAAAGTATAATGAAATAATAAATATATTTTTTCAAATGAAAGTAATAAAAAGATAAAATATATAATTTTTTTTTCTAAATTTTTAATTTTTTATATTTATCTAGTCGGGAATAATATAAATATATAATTTTTTTTACAAATAGTTAAAAAAAATGCCACAAAAGACAAAAAATAAACAAAAATAAAATCAGAAAAAAAAAACTTATATCCAAACAACACTTACAAATTTAAAGAGAAAGTTGATTGAGATTTATTAAAATAACAAATGACCATTGAAACACCATTGTTATAATTTGGCAAATAGCACACCATTAGAGTAGTGCATTTGTGAAGCCAAGTTATTTTTTGGCTTTGGCAAGGCGAATAGAAAAACTATTGCAGTTGCTATTAGAATCCAAGTTTATATACTCAACTGTGCTAGAAGTAAGGAAAAAATCTGTGAACGTGTAAAATTATTATGTACACTTTCTAATTTTTTTTTTTTGAAACCGATATTTCAAATTGTGTTTTTAGATTAAGGTGAAATGATTTAGATGTGGTTTGGTAACGTTTACATTTTATTATTTTTATTTTACAAAAAATATTAAATATGTTTATGTTTATTTTAGGTAAAAAAGAAATCAAAAAACAAATTTGACCTACATGTTTTAAAAAACTTATTTTGAAAAAAAGTGAAAGAATTGGTTTGCAAGAGGTAGTTGTAGACAGTTGAAGATGATGGCCAGATGTGGTTGTTTGCCTCTAAAGGTGGTGGCCGAAAGTAATTGCCACTGATGGGATGTGGTTAGTGGTGGCCAAAAGTGATTGCCAATAGTGAGAAGTCATGATCGAAAGTGGTTGACGGTCAGAAATAATGGCTGCTCTCGGTCGTCTAAAGTGCTAGTTAAATCTTGTTTCTAAAAAGAAGTGGTGACCGAAGGTGGTTATCACAAGTGGGAGGTGATTGGTGACCAAGGGAAGTGGTGGTCGAAAGTGGTTGGCGGAAGAGGCTATTAACAATGGTGAGCGGTGGTAATAATGAGTAGTGGGTGATGATTGGAAATGGTGGGAGAAAGAGGAAGAAATGGGGTGGGGAGGGGGGGGGGGAGGGAATTAAAAAGTGAGACTAGTTTTTTTGTGTTTACAAAATTTTTGTAAACAAAAACATAAACCAAACCAATTTTTATTCACAATTTCAAAAATTCTGAACAGAAGAAAGAAAGAAAATCTAAATGGGGTTGGATCACAACTGTGTTTGTTGGTAAGAGCATTTGCACTGAAAACATATTGACATATGTCCCTATCTAACTTGGATAAAAAATTTTGAACAGGTGATGTTATTTATCGTCAAATTTATTTTATCATCTTATCATAATTGTCATGTATGATTGAAATATATTAGAGCAAATTACACTGTTAGTTCTTCAATTTTGTCCATTGTGTCATTTTAGTCCTTACACTTTCAATTGGCTTGATTTTGACCCTTGATTTTTTATATTGTGTCAATTTGGTTCAATTGATAATACTAATTGTGAATTTTGTCGAAAAATGATTACTGAGTTAGTTGAGGTTAATTTACTGAGTTAGATAAATTTATGATTTTACTCTTAAAAGCATGACACATATTCTTATGTGCACATTTTTCATAAAAAAACAATAACAATTATAATCAATTGGACTAAATTGAGACAATATCATAAATTCAGGGTCAAAATCGAGCCAATTGAAATTACAAGGATCAAAATGACGTAAGTGTCAAAGACTACCGGTGTAATTTGCCGAATATTTTATCTCAAGTCTTCATCTTTTATAGGTGTGTAAGTGGTTTGGTTCGGTCAAAATTATGAGCAAGTTTAGCACAAAACTGAATCTTTCAGTTTTGGTGGTTGAAGAGCCAAAATAAACTGCATATTACAATTCAATTTTGTTGGTTTTGTTAGTTTGGTGTAGAAGAAGGATTCACATGAAATTTTAAAATATTTTATAAAAGCTTGTAAAATTCCACATTGGGAATAAATGAAGAAAAATAGTGAAAATGTCTCCCTCCTTAATTTTTATTACAAAAATTGAATTATTAATCACTTAAAATATAAAAGTATTTAAATATAATATTTCAATTGATTCAGTTTATATTAGTGTAAAAATTTTCAAAATCAAAACAGACCACACAATATGAAAAATAGACATAAGACTAAAATTTTGATCAATTTTGAGCGATCGGTTTGGTTTTATTGATTTTTCTTACACCCCTAATCTTTCAGTTTATATTAATGTAAAAATTTTCAAAATCGAAATAGAATACCAGTATAAAAAAAATCGAAAACTTAAATTTCGGTTGATCTTGAGCGGTCAATTCGGGTTCATCGATTTTGTTTACACCCCTAAGCTTTCATGTGACATGGTAAGTTCTACTATTTTTCTAATATGATTTTTTTTACACATGTAAATGACTTTTAGAGTATAAACACAAGAGGTGAAATGTTGCCGATGATAAATTACAATTCTCTCATTTTATTTCACCTTTTTATATGTACTTGTGCAATAACAATCGTGTGTATGCATGGGATTTATTATATTTGAAAACTAATAAAACATACTATACCATATGAGAAAGCAAATTGTTATTCATATAAAATTTATCGCTAAAATGATGTGACAATGACATTTATGCAATAAAACGTCATTTAAATGAGTAATTCAGTTTAAAATATAAGTCCCAATATAGTTAGGGTTATTAAACGAATCAAGCTACAAGAGCTCAATTCGTGTTTGTCTCGTTCGAAATCGGTTTGTTATCTAAACAAGTCAAACTTAAAAGTACAATATATTGGACTTAGTCTAACAACTAGGAATTGTTTGACTGGCTAAAATGAGTTAAAATAATTATTCCTTAGACTTTCATATGAAATCATCATTCTTTTATAATGTGAAGATGATTCAATTTAGAGTGCATTTATTATTATTTTTTTTAGTGAATCAAAGGTGACGATAGATATTTCAATAGAATAATCATGTTATTCCACTTCATTCCAATAGTGAAGCAAATAGAATAATCATGTTATTCCACTTCATTCCAATAGTGAAGCAAATAAAGCATTATCCAAACAAGACACTGCTTACCCAAACAAAGACTCGTATCAATTAACTACGCTGAAGAATAATTTTCAATAAGAACAATAAAATATTTTCCTTGCTTGGCCAATTACACATTGCACATATATACAAAGAATCCAGAGTAGCCTATGCAATTTTTATTCTATGGTTAAGAAGGTCAAAGTGTTGGTGGTGGTGTCAATGAGCGATGGTTATGGCATGGTGAGTCTCCCTTCTCTCTTTCCCTATTTTTCCCCATTTTCTTTCCTCCATTATCTTTATTTCAATCTGTTTGTATGTATATGAGTTTATGGTTTTGTTTATTTTAACTTTGAATCATATTTTTCCCATTTTTTTCATCGAACCTCTTTCTATAACAGATTTGCGAAATTGACCAACTGACCGCCTAATTGATTGTCATGACTCGGTCAATTTCGAATAGTAGGTCAGTCGATAACGAATGAGGGTAAACCCCGACCCATAAACACCCCTACATTCCACATTGGGGAGACAGTTCTAATGATGATGCTACAAATTCAAAGGTGAATTCTTCCTACCTTGGAGATGATGATGCAGCGTGTGGCCAAAAAATTTGTAAATCAAATGGATAGGCATGTAGCCAAACAGGGCCAGCCCTGGGGCATAGGCCACAAGGCCATGGCCTAGGGCCCCTAGGCCATGGCCTAGGGCCCTTTAAAATAGACTCAAAAAAGGGGCCCCCTCTTATTATAATTTAGTATAATATATTAGGTATGTTTTAAGTCTAAAAAAATTTTAAAAGGCCCAAACTAACTTAAAATAAATTGACTCATTAAAAAATTGAAAGGCCATTTAAAAAAATTAGCATTGTTATCCATTGGAAAATAGACCCAAAAAGGGGTCTCTCTTATTATAGTTTAGTCTAATATATTAAGTATATTTTAAGTCCAAAAAAAATTAAGGAAGGCCCAAATTAACTTAAAATAAATTAATTCATTAAAAAATTGAAAGGCTCATTTAAAATAATTAGCATTGTTATTCATTGAAAATGATTTTGCAAAAAAATTAGATTATGCAAGTATGATTGATTTATTTGCTTCTAAAAATACAAGAAGAGTGAGGATCAAGTGATACTTATTAGTTATTGTAATGTAATGTTAAGCATTTTTTGTGATTTTGACACAAATCTTTTGTTCTTTACTTTCATTTTTTTTTTTTTTTTTTTCATTCAATGGAAAAAAAAAATGTGAAGGGCCCCAAGAATTTATTAGTTAATTATCGGCTTTGGGCCCCGGAAATCTCAGGACCAGGCCTGTAGCCAAACAAGGCAAATGGCCCCAACTGGAATCAAACGGCACGTGCTCAAAATTGCGCAAAATTTGGTGGGTTGATGGAAAATATCGTTCTTGTTGGGTTTTTCTGTCTATAGAAAAATAAATAAATATTTAATTGGGATTAATTTTTTTTGGTGGAGCTCTTGGCATGCATGATGCTATCGTGGTCTTAATGCCAGAAAACATTGAAAATTTGTTGCATTGGTAAATGGCAGTGCATGGTTTATACCTTTGGAGCGTCAACCTATTCTTGAACAATGTAAAGGCCTGTTTGGTATTTAATCTTGGCTTTGGAAGCTTCATGCTTTGAATACATTATTTGGGAAGTGGCAGTAGCTGGCATTGAAAAAAGGAAAGGCACCGGCTGTTCTTGTAAAGGTCCAAACATGGTGTATTTATATATTGTGGTGTAATGGTTTGTATGTAAGAGAGTGAACAAGGGTGATACACTGGTCAAGGAGATCAAGCCTTGGGGATTGAACAAAAACAGTTTTATTTTCTTTATGGGGTGTGAGGTTGAGGGCAATAATAGTGAGAGGAGTGTAAAAAAATACAAGGAATGTATTTGTCTTACCATTGTTATTTTTCATACTATTAGTTGTTTGCTTCTCATTCATCCATGGAGGCAGACATTTTTGTTGAACTACGTAAATCTTTGTATTCTCTTTTTCTTGTGATCATTTTATTTTATTTGCTTCCATTGCTTAAGTGCGATTTATCTCCCCAACAGTTCTGATCAAGATCCATAGCTGTGCCATGGACCTCAATAGATTTTGGGCAAGTTCCATCATTTAGGCCCTCAATCGAGAGATTTAGCCATTTTTGGAAAGATCTGCGACTTCAATTACTCTTAGCGTACAAGTCAGAATTCGATTCCGTCGAATTTGTGATTATCATAGCAGCCTAAATTAAAGTGGGTACCACTTGGAAAGACATAGTGGTAATAAAGCTTCAAAACGCACACCAGTTAATAATGGAAGTTCCTTTGAGAAAGTAAAACACTTGTATAACATTAACTTAAAATAGAACATGAGTAACATCAAACAAGTAACAACCAACAGATTGAAAGGTCTCTTAACTTGGGCACAGACAATAGTTCTAAATATCGGTTGGTATGTACCATACTGGCCGATTCGTACCGAAAAATCATAGCACCGATTCGGATATGGACCGGTATAGCAGTGAGAATGAAATTCGCAGCCGTAGCGTCTGAGTCCCCCGGTACGTAGTGGCCTGAATCCGATACATTAGGCGATACGGTCCGATACAGGTTGGTTGTCGCCGGTACGGATGAAAATCAGCGCAAAGAGCTGCTCGTGGCTCTGATGCTGTTTTTGGTTTTGGATTGCTAGTCTTCGCTAAAGTGGGAGTGCAACTATGAGGTTCACCAGGAGGTCACGATGTCCTTCGGCGGCTTCTGAGGTGTTTCATAATGCTTTTCTGGGTCGTCGCTGTTAAGTGAAGCTTTGAGGCTACAGCAACAAGCTAGGTACTGCGTATATCTTTTATATTTATATTTTATATAAATGTATATTGATAGTTTTGGGCCAGAATAAGGATAGTTGGTGGGTTGTTTTGGGCAATCTTGGGCCCATATGTTTCTTTAACCAACTCGTGGGTCTACTTGGTATACTGTTGTGGATTTATTTTAAATTGTAGATAATTGAAAGTTATAATTGAGACTAAAATAAATATATATCATTTAGTTAAAAATGAGTTAAAAGTGTTCCTATATATTGGTTAAAATGTGATAAATTAAGACTAAAAGAGTCACCAAAAAAAAAAAAATGTATAAAATTGAATTTTAGAGGGATTACTAATGATTTTTAAAATTTCACGGCCGCAACACCCGATTCCCGATACGTACCGGCTGATACTACCGATACTGATACTCCGCGATCGATACCGTTACATTACCCGATACCGCGATTTAGAACTATGGCACAGACTAAACCAAATAATGCTCTAATTGCAAGAGGGAAGTAATGTAGCACATAATTTCTGCCTTGCCGCCTAAGCACACAAATATATTGAATAAAATTGGCCCAGTCATAATAATACTAACATTGAGGGGGAGAGGGACGTACGGGCAATTAAATGCCATACAATAATCTATGCATCGGGATATAATATAGGGGTGGGCAGGTCTTAAAAAAGAAGGAATGGGAAAAATATTTGCTTACATGATGACAGACTTGATTACTCGATCAGTACAATTCCAATTTTTCAAATCATATGCTTGCAGATGCTCAATTTGTACGGAGAGGAACGGCTTGCCACCAACACTAACGGTTTTGAAAACCCGAAAGACCGCTACACGAATAATAAACCTCCCACCTGGGAAGAGCTTCGCCTCCTCGCCGCCATACAGGAAACACATACGGCCATCACCGAGATGGGTGACAAAGCCCACGTAAAACTTGAGCCGAGGATTGAACATAATAGAAAGCTCACTAAGTACCCAATGAGACTTGAGGAAACCATTGGCGTCCTCAAATTCATAAGCAATGAGCTGATCCCCATTTCTTGACATGGCAATGCAAAAGCCCTCAAATTCAGCTCCAACACCGGAGGGAAGAGGCACAAAACTAAGATCATCCAGCACACAAAACTGGCTTGAAAACTCCGTCCCATCCTCCCATTTATGTTTACTAGCGTCAAACATGCAGAAACCAGCCTGGGTATCAATTCTGAGCCTGTGTCCCCAAGCAAAGTAGTCGAGGATAGTATCACCACCAGATTTACTGAAGCTGAGAGGGTTGGGGAGGATTTCCCACTTTCTATCTCCTCCGTCAACGGGATTGGGATCAAAAACCTCAAAATGGGGCGCCTCGAGATCAAGTTCAAACAGGTATGAGTAGTATGAATGTCTGGAAAGAAGATAAATTTTTCCCTCAAGTGTGACCATGATAGGTCTGGGTTTGTAACCTGACAATCTGGGAATATCACGGACAGGGACCAACAAACCCTCCTTTGTTGGATCAGTGGTGGGATCAAAGGCAAAAGCATCTAAACAGAAATTCTCTTTGCAAGAACCATCATTTTCATCAATTACAACATTCGCACCCCCAACCATATACAATTTGGAATCCACAACCATACATCCCATTCCCGTCGGGGATCCACCGCTGGTGCTAGTGCAATTGCGAAAATCGCACACAAGTTCAAGATCGGCGCCACCTTTGCATAACTTGGTAACATTGAGACGGCATAGTACTTCAGGCGACTGCACATACATATACAAATCCTTCTTCGTCGCCATGCTCATCTGATCTGATCTGATCCTCCTCAAAATTTCTCACCGCCTGGCTGCGCGTTCTCGGAAACCCTATCTATCCTCTACTTTCGTCACTCCAGAGATTGCGGTGCCGGCTTTGTGGGTGATTTGCTGTAGAGAATGATCTTAGCTGGGGCTAAAAACGGAGTGTCGATGTTAGAATTTTTTTAAATAATAATATTTATGCTCTACTTCTCGTCTTTTAAATTATTAAAAAAGAGTGTAATTATCAGTGTAATTTTTAAGCAATTAAACTTTTGAGATTTAAAAATAATTTGTCTTGAAAACTTTAATATCTAAGTAAAATTTTTGCTATTAAAAAGTCATATATGTAAAATTTAAAATTAAAATTCTCCTAATTAAGAGATTATTTGGGATGTTCTAAATAAGTGCACTTTTTAACTTTTTATGAAATATGGATTGGGTTTGAAGTGATGTGGTAGAGAGGTGATGTGATTTAAATAGGATAGTGACTTTTTGATTTTTTTTAAGGGATGTCAAACCTAACCTAAATGTTAAACAATACAAAAATGTATCAAATATTTACAATAAAAAATATGTTAAGTTAGATATAAGACTTTGAATTTTTTAGAAATAAGACATTTGTCAAGTTAAAGAGTATTTACACAAACATCTCCTAAACTATTGTTAGGTATCACTTTGACCCTTATATTAAAAAAACGAACAAACTGACCCCTAAACTATTGTCAAATATCATTTTAACTCCTCAAACTAAAAAACATACAAATTGACACTATCAAAATGTATCACATACGCCCCCTCCATCCTTTAGTCGTGAGTAAATCGGGAGATTGAAAGACACGTGCCAATATTTTGGTTATTTTATAACCAATGTACTATTTAGCGATGAGTTAATTACATGAAAATCTCCTGAAGTATAAAAACATACAATTTGACCTTTTAACTATCAAAATGCCACACTACTTGATATTAATGGAAAGAGTGATCTAACCAAATTCTCTCTCTTTGTAGTACCTCACGCACTTGTTTTCTTTTTGAAATCTATCAAAAACCAGTACTTCAGCCGACTGCACACACATACAAATCCTTTTTCGTCGCTATCCTGATCTGATCTGATCTGACTCAAAATTTCTCACCGTCTGCCTGCTCGTTCTCGGAAACCCTATCTATCCTCTACTTTCATCAGTCCAGAAATTGGGTGATTTGATTATTATGTATTAGTATAAATTATTGTTACATATATTTGATATTTGTCTATAAAAAAATAACAATTACTCTATTTGATTTGATCTAATAATTTAAAAAATATAACCAAATCAAACAGGGTAATTATTATTTATTATTATATATATTTAATATTGGTCTCATTTTAAAAATATGATTGATATCTTTTCCTTGGTATTAATTTTATAAAAATAAAATTTATATATATTAAAAATTATATATGTTTTATTAAAATAAATATAATGAATAAAATTAATTATTTTTATTTTTATTTATTTATTATAAGTGTGTGTGGATGTGTATGAAAGAAAGAGAGTGGAGTGATGTGGGTGTAAGTGTGTCAGAGAGAGAGAGAGAGAGGGAGAGAGAAAAGAGTGTGAGTATGTGTGATGTCTGACGCTAAACCTTATCTTTTTTTTTGGCCATGGGGTCACTGCTGTGACTCCCTATTGTGTTTTTTATTGTGCTTAAAACGACACAATTTTATCTCTTTTTTTATTTTTTATTATTATTTATGTTCTTACTATGTTTTTTAGGCATCATAAATTACATTTTGCCCTAAATCTTAAATCCTAAACCCTAAAATAAATATAAATAAATTTTAAGAATTAAAGCCTAGACCATAAAATAAAAAATAAAAAAATTAAGAATTAAACCCTAAACTCTAAAATAAAAAAATAAATTTTAAGAATTAAACTATAAATTCTAAACCCTAAATCCTAAACCCTAAAATAAAAATAAATAAATTTTAAGAATTAAACCCTAAACCCTAAAATAAAAAAATAAAAAAAAATTATCCCTAAACCCTAAAATAAAAAAATTAAGAATTAAACCCTAAATCCTAAATCTTAAAATAAAATAAAATAAAAATTTAAGAATTAAAGTAAAAAAGTGATCATTTTATATAGTTGATTATTATTTGTTACTATAAATTATTATTCTTATATATATATATTTAATATTGGTCTCAATTTTATAAAATAAAATTTATATATATTAAAAATTATATATGTTTTATTAAAATAAATATAATGAATAAAATTAATTATTTTTATTTTTATTTATTTATTATAAGTGTGTGTGGATGTGTGTGAAAGAGAGAGAGTGGAGTGATGTGGGTGTAAGTGTGTTTGCTTTTTGGCTTTCGAAGGTTATTTTTGTAATTGCGAGCGTACCAGCAAGGATCAATCAGTCCTTACAGAAAATTAATTGCCAACCAATTATCAGACGATTGTGTTTTAGTTCTTTCAGCCTCAATGAAGAGGACTTTTACTGGTGGCTTGATTTAGGAGAATTAAGCAAAATAACAATTAAATGAAGAGCAATTGAAGCATTTCATTAGAATGAAAAACTTACAATGATCCAAACTCAGCCTCGTGAAGGTTTACAGCGAAAATCTACTTGAAACTACTCATATGAACGAAGTGCAGTGCAGGAATTTTAAAGTACAGAAATGTAAAGAACTAAAAACGTAAGACTGTAAATATAAAACTGAAAAGGAAAAACTTGGAAATGAATTAAAGTAGAATAAGACTGGTTTTTTGGATCTGAGTCTGGGTCTTTTTTTCTAGGTCTTCTCTGCTATTTATACTTCTCAAGGATGACCATCGAACTGCATTTCCAACCGTCGAATTGCTCCTCCATGATCGTTGATCATGTTGCCTTATAATTAGCTCCACTATGCTGTCTCTTGCAGTTAGACTTCCCTCCTAATTTTGAATTCAAATACGAGTAACCGTTAAAGCCACGTCACCCTGCATCTCTTTGTTGATCCACTCCTACTCAGATCTCGTAATAACCAATATTAACTGCCACGTGTACGATCAGGATCAAAGACCTGAATAGTCCTCCTATATTACCCTTATTCTGCCACGCGTCAAATTGTAATTGGCTTGTACAAAATATGTAGCCAACATTACCCCCCACACTAATATACCCAATACTTGGTGATATTAGTGGATCAAGGTCTTTTTCCTACGTCTTAGAACGTGTATGGGTTTTGCATTCTCCTAGAAATGCAACTGTCATTCATCATCTGCATTAAACTCTCCTTCAATCTTTTGAACACCCCCACCATCTTAGCATTCGAACAGACTGATACATTTTTTGTGGCCGAATCAATTTTTCCCTCCATTGATCGAGCACACGAAGAGTCATATGATGACGTTATTTCTCCTCAAAAGAACCTCAATGCATTAATCAGCCACCTTTACCCACCTTTCCATATTCAGGTCATGGATGCCTTTGCAAATTATCAACCCTTGGACTTCGAACATATTGCTCTTAATCCTTCGATTCAAAAACTTACAAATATGGACATGGGAAATTCTTCTTCTGACTCACCCTTGGACTACGAACAAACTGCTCTCAATCCTTTGATCCAAGAACTTCAAATATGGACATGGAAAGTTCTTATTCACAACCCTCTGCATGGGGTAAGGCTGCAACTTCTTCCTCTTCTGGGGCTTCTGACTGGACAAGCTGGTCAAAACCTGAGACCTGTGATTTGAGGGAACGAATCAACCATCACTTTGTCGAGTTTACGGACCCCTTAGAGTTCCCTTCCTATGCACGAAGCTCGGTGGTCTATCCCTACGTGCCCATTGACCGTCGGCGCAGTTTGGAGGAGAATCTACTTGTGGCATGGTATACATCCTCCATGCCTACAAAGACAGTGCACGCCATCCGACACCTAGAAGAGGCACAAGGGTACAATCCATCGTTCTTAGCCCAGAAGGCAAGATTTGTTCTCCTGACTGGCTTGATTATATTAATGCCCTTGTTCCTTTTGCCCTTGCTCCATCCCTTGAAATTGAAGCATCCACACCTTCTCCTCCGCCCCCTATAATAGAAGCATCCACACCTTCTCCTCTGTCAAATCCTTGTTGGACAGAGAGACTGAGGCTTACTCTCTCTGCAGATAGGGTCTTTCCACCTTACAAGCCTCCACCTTCCCCTAATCCAGCTGAGCAGAAGCAAGCTCAACTTCTGCTCGCAGCTTTCTCTCACCTGCCCTTCAATGTTCTTGAAGACGAAGTCCCTCTCAAGAACTTTCGATGGGCTTGTGATATTCTAACTCGGGGTCATGTCCTCAACCCCTCGCCCAAGCGGAGCTTCACATGTTTTGGACTAACTTCCATTGTTTCTCCATTGGCATTGGACCTCTATAGCCACCACACAATCTTTAGACCAACTTTCTTCCCTTCAAGTTCATGCACAGTACGAATCAGAGAACTTCATCAAAGAACTCGATGATTTCAAGAATAAAGATTCTGCGTACTGGGATGACTTGGATATAGACAAATTGGAATAGGGATCGAGAGAAGCGGCATTCGAAATAAAGGCTGAAGAACTCTTCTACGAAGTGAGAGCACATCAACTCATGCAGCCAATGTTAGAAGAAATAGAGGATAGAATAAAGAAATAACAGAAATTCATTAATCATTGTTGGACTAAATTTCATGATCTTATTATTTATTTCATTCCCTATTTTTATGAGCTTGAGTTTGTACCCAAATAGGGTCATTCGATGTAATTGCTTTTGCTTCAATACAACCAAAACTTTTCTTTATTTGGCATTGTTTGATCCTGTCTCCATTTGTCTTTAAAAGCTAATTCACAGCTTCGAATTGAGCAATCCTATCCTTCGAATATGGACTCAATTGCTTAAAATGAAACACTAAAAATCAACATGAGCTTTTCCAATTTATGGAATAAAGTTGACAATTTTTGCTGATTTTTATCTAGAATCAATGCTTTGAATTCAACAGACCCCCCCTTTAAAGCTTATTTTAATCATAACCAACATATGGTCATGTCTTAGTATGATCAATCAATCTTAAATTGATCATTTTTTGCTTCGAACACCAGTTCATGCTTTTTCAGTTCAAAAGACAATCTCTTTCTGTATATACACAAATCGACTATTGGTTTTGATGTTTCGAACAACAATTCATATCCTTAAGGGGTCTTAAATTTTTCTTCGAAGGACATTACTTTCATTAAGAAACCTAAAACAGGTCTTTAATCTCTCTGAAGTAAACAAATACTTGAGTATTCTTATATCTTTAAGTATGGAATGTGCTTCGAAGCCGGCTTCTCTGTTTCGAAGCCGTTGTTATTTGACTTTTGGCGCCAAAATTGTTCGAAGCCAAATATTATACTTCAAAGCTGGCATTAACATCTGGGATGTGTTTTTCCTCCAAAAGTATCAATATTAAAGGAAACTCTTCGTATTCGTACTTTTAGTACTTAACGAATTACGCGATATATTTTTCAGACACAAAGGCTTTTAAAACCCTTTTATTTCGTGCTCTGAAATCACTGGCTCGCTTAACACACAAACCCTTCTCTTTACCGATCTTCTACTTCTCTCCATTCCTTTTCCTAGCTTCGTCTTCTGAGAAATTGTTCGATCAATGGCTTCCTCTTCATTGAAAGTGCCAGTCGTAGAACGTGCAAGCCTGTCTGTAGTTCTGAAAAGGATCATTGATGCTGAGTGTGAAAAGTACAAGGCTGGGGGAAAAGAGTGCCATCGACGGACGTATTTTCATTCCCCGTTGTCACGAGCAACAAGACTATGTGCTTGGGCCTATATTCAAGGAGATTCTTACAAAGCTTCCAGCTCTATATCCTCGTCTAGAAGACCATTGTTTCCTTTACAAAGGTGGCCTTGACTAGAGGAACTGGAGAACGAATTGCCCCCACCGATGCTGGCCTACAGTGAGACCGGAGTGGCAAGAATGGTATGATCGGCTTGTCCCTGATAGGACTCTGGACCTTCAAGAACTCTGCCTTCTCGATGCCCTCTGATTATCCAGGTCAACTATCTCAGAGGACCCCTTTTTTGATTCCTGCTGCCCTATGTTTTTGGAATTCTGTTTTTAATTTCTTCCAATTCAGATGTAGGATGATGGCCCCTACTGTTCTTGACATTTGCCATCTATTAGGATTATCTCCCATTGGATCCTCCATTGGACCAGATTACCCTGACCTAGCAGTCCTTTTTTTCCCTCCCCTCTCTTAACTCATCCTATAGTGATTTTGTCAAGGCTGAGAATAGAAGGGAGGGTCTTGTGACTGATAGGGAATTCTTTTCTTTCCTACTATATTGGCTTTGCAAGTTTCTTTTCTGCACCTCTTCCCAAAGGATCATGCCTGAATTTGCCCCTCTTGCCAAAGCCCTTGTTTTACAAAAAAGGGGTGGCTTTAGCTCCGTACGTTCTAGGCCATGTATATAGAGCATGTTCTCTTTTTTGTGAGAAACCTTTAGATACCAATCAAGGGGGGCCATTTTGGATTCTTCAGCTTTGGCTTTTTGCTTACTTCACTGAATTACAATCCAAATGCCTTAAATTTTTTGAGCCAAACCCTCCTACTCATGGCATGAGACTAGCCAATGCGTCACTTTATCCTTCTACCTTTGCTTTTTACTTTTCTTTCTTCCACCAACTTCTAGCTTCTCCTCCTTCCTACTGCTTTCGTCCCTTCGAACCCATTACTATTGGCCCACTTTGGTTGAAGAATTTTGTAAGTGATAGGCTCTGTACTTCACCTACTCACAAAGATATATGGGCCTCCATTTTAATCCCTAGAGAATTATTCATTGGGACCATGAACCCCAGAGCTTACAAATGCATTGCTGAGCCCTATTGTCCTGCACAATTTGCTAGACAATTTGGCTTACCACCAGGGATTTGAAAGTTCGAAGGTCCAGACTAGAAGAGGCAACTTCTAAATATGTACAGGACTTGATCGATTTTGAGTATACCCCCTTCCTTCCTCAAGACAACATTTTGAAGAGATACCAAAACTGGTGGCTAAGCAACATGGAAATATACTTGGCCATTTCACCTCAAGACCTACTGATGGTGTTGGATGTGCCCAAGTCTAAAGGAGCTGGAGTTGCTACTTCTTCCACTGTTCTGACCACTTCAATTCCTGTGCCTGCCACCACACAGTCTGCTCCTGCTGCCTCAACTCCTCCTAGAGTTACTCGGGCCGCCTCGAAGAAAGGTATATACCCTTGTCTCTTCTCCTTTTGCCTTCTTTATAATGCTTTTAGCCTTATCTTTAGTTCTTCTTTTGTGAAGATGGTGCGGGTGTCTCACAGGGAGATTCTCCTCAGAAGACCCAGGCTCTAAATCTCCTCAAAAGCAAACGGCAAGAAAAGAAAAGGAGACTTTTACTTGAACTTGAAATGGAAATATCTGAGGTTCAAGCAGAAGAAGAAAAAGAAGCAGCTCAAGAGCAGGAGTCACCCTTGAAAAGAAAGAAAAAAGTGACCGTCCCTTCTTCTGACTTGGTTCAAGATCCCACTCCTAAAACGACTGCTAGAGCAGTAGAAGAGGAGCTTACCTCTGAAGAATCCGACTCCCAGATTGGAGAGAGAGAAATTGAGAAGAAACATGCAATACTAGTACAAAGAAAAAAGAGAAGGAAGATGACTGTCTCTCCTTCTGATTTTGTCGAGGACCCTATCCATGAGGCAGCTGCTAAGGCAGTGGAACAAGAACATTCCAAGGCCATAATTGTCTTTGAAAGAGCTGAGAAGAGACGGCAACAACAATTCTTAAGAGATGAAGCAGCTACTGCTGATGTAATTCAAAGAGAAACTGTAAGGAGGCAGCATCTTGCTGAGCACTATTCTCTTCACAGCCCCTCCCATTGTTGTTACCCACTTCTGCAACAAGTAACTTCTTTCATGTCTCTATTCTTTTTCTTTGCCCATTTCTTGGTATTTGAGACTTGACATTACTTTGTACTTCTTCTTTTGCAGCAACAACTACTGAGCATATCCTTCCAATAAGGACTCCCTTAGTTTCAGTTGAAGTGGAACAAACTAAAGGTGTGGAGACTATTCAGACAATTCTGCCACTTCCAGACCCTATATTCTATATACCCTTCCTAAGGCCAATTATTCCTGCATCACTCTCTTTTGACTTAACTCCATATCTTCCTTACTTATCTTTGGATCTACCTCAATTTAGCTCTCTTTCGAGCCTTGCTCTTCCTCCTCCTCCTAAGGAAATTCCAACTGCTGCTCCATCTCTGATGGTAGCTGATTCTCCTACAGAGGGTGCTGGCAAGCTCTCCAATCCATGGTTTATTACCTTTGCCTACTTCCAGCCCTTCTTCCCTTGACCAATTGGTGGCTAGGACTATAGAGACTGCTGAAGATATTCCACCTATTTCTCCTATCCCTGTGCAGTCCTCTGTGCCTTCCACCACTGTTCTTTCTGCACCCCTCATGTCTACGAATGAGGTAGATATCTTCGAAGCAAGACTAGCCAGTCTCTTCGACATGCCCTCTACCTCTCCAATAACTAATGATGAGGCTGAGCCATTAGTTCTGGCAGATTCCTTGTTGGAAATTCTTGAGAGCTCCTCTTCCTCTAGTAACAAGCCTTCTGCACCTCTGATGGACTTAGACAGCTGTCTGGAGTTACTGACATCCTTTTCAAGGATTCCTTTCGAGGCTTTACAAAGGCCTATAATAAGAAATGGCTTCCTTCAGTGCTGCAAAGCTGTTGAGCAATCCAGTATAACTGTCTCAAGTCATCTATATCAGGCAGCAGCTACTATTGACTTCTACATCAACATTTGTAATGCTGCCAAGGCTGCAGAGGAGAAATTAGTGAGAGACCGGAGCTTTGTTTCCACAGTACATGCTGAAGTCTCAGGGCTAAAGGAACAACATTCCTCTGTCTCCCATTTTCGAACTCAACTACTGGAGAGGAAGGCTCAACTTGAGAAGGAGCTATCTGCAGTGAACCAGGCCTTAATCCGAACTGACACCAAACTGCAGATCACCAACCAAGAACTGGCCGATCGAAAGCAAAAAATGACTACAGCCATCTAGTTGTTTTCTTCATTTATCAATAGGAAGTCTGTTGTAAAAGAACAATTAAGGCATTGTAATGATTTTTGGGCCAATTTATGGCAGAATGTATTTAACTCTTTATGACAAAACAAATTCTGATTTATCATTTGAGTATTCTTGTGCTTTTGCTCGACATTTATTCTATTCCTTGTGTTTCCCCAATGGTTGGAAAATAAGGCTTTAAATATCTGCCATTAATCTTTTTGGGATGTATGTACCCATTCAAATTTCTCAAATGGTATGCTCCAAAAGGCAAGACTCTATGAATTTGATATGGTCCTTCACAGTTAGGTGACCATTTACCAAACTTATGGCTTTTAAATCCTATTGGGAGTATCGTCTTCCATACCAAATCACCTTCATCAAAGCCAATGTATTTGACTTTCTTATTGTAATTTTTGGTTGCTTTCTTCTTTTGAAAGAGAATGCTATTTAATGCCAGAATTCTGGTTTCATCTATACCTTCTAATTCCAAGCACATACTCTGATGGTATTGCTCAGGATCTATCTGGTCTTGGCATCTTACCCTCAATGACTTAACATTAATTTCTACAGGTAACACTGCATCATGCCCATACACCAAGGCATAAGGAGTAACTCTTGTGCTTGACCTTGGGAAAGTTCTATAAGCCCACAACACATCCAACAATAAGTTATGCTAATCCCTAGGATTGTCTTTGACAACCTTTTGTATCCTTTTCTTCAAGGACTTATTGGATGATTCAGCTTGACCATTGGCTTGTGCATAATAGGGGGCGGAATTAACAAGGCTAATTCCAAACTCTGCCACAAAAGACTTTACCATTTTCCCATCGAACACAGTCCCATTATCAACAGTTATAGTTTGTGGGATGCCAAACCTATGGATTAAATCCTTAATGAATCCAATGACCTCAGTCTGGTCTACAGCCTTGTATAGCTTAGCCTCGACCCACTCAGTGAAGTAATCAGTGGCCACTAAAATGAAACAATGATGCTTTGAAGAGGGTGGGTGTATTTTCTCCATCATATCCATGGCCCATCCTCTGAATGGCCAAGGCTTTACTACTGCATGCAGGTCAGTTATGGGCGCATGCCTTATTGTGCCACGCTTTTGGCATGCCTGGCATCCTTTTGCATATTCTATACAGTCTTTAAGGATAGTTGGCCAATAGTAGGAATGCCTTCGAAGCAACCACCTCATTTTCACACCAGGCTGATGAGCACCACAAATGCCTTCATGGACCTCAGCCATAGCTGTTAATGCTTCTTTTGGGCCTAAACATTCCAGCAATAAACCATCTCTCCCCCTTTTGTAAAGAGCATTGTCGTATATGATGTATTGCATAGATTGCAATTTAACTTTTCTACTAGCCTTCGAGGATGGGCCAACCAAGTACTGCATTATTGGATGCCTCCAATCTTGTTCCTGTAAGTCATTATGATTGACTTCCAGGACCATATTTCTTTTATTTAAGGGTGGTATAAATTTCTGGTATGTTGTTTGGCTTATGTTCCTTTGAGTATTATCCTTTCTCTTGAAATTCGAAGCTTTCTGAGCCACATCATTAGCTCTATTATTCAAGAATCTTGGGACATGAGTTACATTTGCTATTTGAAATTAAGAAAGCAGATGTAATGCAACAACATAGTATGGCAACATGCTTATACTTTGACATTTGAAGATCCCTTTCACTTGGTTAACCACCAATTGAAAATCTCCAAATATGTCAACTGCATGAACTTGTAGTCCAATAAGAATTTCCAATCCCACTATTAAGGCTTCATATTCAGCTTGATTATTAGAACAAGTAATTTCATCCACTTTGAAACCATGTGTGGTTTCTATTCCTTGTGGCGACTTAATCACTATACCAATTTCAGTTAGGCCATTGGCTTTCGATCTACCGTACCACATTTGCCATGGCTCAACACTAGCCATATCAAGTTCCATTATCTCTTAGCTTTCTGTTTGAGATGGATGGTCTGCCAAAAAATTGGCTAAAACTTGTCCTTTCACTGCCTTTTGGGGGACATATTCTAAATGAAATTCTGATAAGGCTAATACCCATTTGCCAATTCTTCCCCTCAACATAGGTCTGGATAACATATACTTAACCAAATCTATGGTTGCAACTACCAAGACAGTTGTAGGCAAAAGATAGTATCTTAATTTCATTGCAGCAAAATACAATACAAGGCACAGCTTTTCTACAGCTGAGTATTTACATTCACAAGAATTTAAAAACCAACTAAGGTAATAAACAGCTTGCTCCTTGCCTTCTTCACTGTCCTGGGCTAAGAAAGCTCCTAATGAATCTTCTGCTACAGCTATGTACAACTTCAAGGGTTTATCACCCTTTGGTGGCATCAGCACTAAAGGGTTGGCCAAGTAGGCTTTGATACCTTCAAAAGCAATTTGATGCTCTGCGGCCCACACAAACTCCTCTTCATCTTTTAGCCTTAATAAGGAAGAAAATACTTTAGCCCTGCAGTGTTAGAAATGAATCTTCGAAGAAAATTAACCTGTCCAAGGAACTTCTGTAACTCTTTCTTACTTGATGGAGGTCTGGCTTCAATGATGGCTTTGGCTTTATTCTAGTCAATCTGTATTCCTCTCTTGTGCACTACATAGCCCAAGAAGTTTCTAGATGATACACCAAAAGCACACTTAAGAGGATTGAGTTTCAACTTGAACTTTTTCATTCTTTCAAAGGCTGCTTCCAAGTGAAACAGATGCTCCTCCATGGATTGGGATTTAACTACAATGTCATCAATATAACACTCCAAATACCCTCCAATGAGGTCATGAAAGATAGTGTTCATAGCCCTCTGATATGTAGCCCCACTATTCTTCAGGCCAAATGGCATTTTAACTCATTCGAAGGTGCCAATATTCCCAGGACATCTGAATGCTGTCTTGTGAACATCCTCCTTTGCAATGCATATTTGGTTATAACCCAGAGTGCCCATCCATCATTGATAAAATTTGGTGCCCTGCTGAACTGTTTACCAACACGTCTACTATAGGCATAGGATATTCATCTTTTGGAGTTACTAGATTTAAGTTTCTGAAATCAATGCATACCCTCATTTTACCATTCTTCTTAACTACAAGCACAATATTGGATAGCCATTCAACATACCTGGCCGTCCTAATAAAGCCTGCCTTGAGTAGTCTAAGAATTCCTCATTAACTTTCTGAATCACTTCTGGACTCATTCTTCTTCGCTTGTATGGCTTGAAATTAGGCCTCATAGGGAGCCTATGTTCCACTAATGACCTATCCAATCTTGGTAGTTCATTATAAGACCATGCAAAACAATCTTTATACTTCTTTAGAACAACCAACAACTGGTCCCTGTCTAGAGCATTCAAACAAGCACTTATGTAGGTGGGCTGTTGTATAGAACCTTCCTCTAAATTTACTTCTTCTAAGGGGTCTTGTGTCTGAGAGCTTACCGAAGCCTCTTCTTTGATCCCTTCTGGCTTCGAAGCAATCTTCTTGCTTTGTCTGCTCCCAGGTTCTTGAATTCACCATCTTTACCCTCCTCCTCATAAACAAAGTCTATCCATAAGGCATCTTCTCCTGTATCTCCTGGACTTTTGTTTCAATGTCCAATGCACAGTATTTGTCAAGGGCCAAAACTCTGGCCCGTTGCTGCTCCTGTTTGCAGCCAATTATCATGGCTTTCTTCTCTTGCTCCTGCACCCTCTAGACTATTGAATTTTATATCCAATGTTGAGAACTTAATTAGAGCCAAAGATTTGGCTTCTTGGACTTCATTTCTTTGCCTACAACCAGGCATCATTGTCATCCTTAACAACAACCTCTTCATCAGCACTCTCCTGGACTTAGTGCTTCAGGTGTGTCACTTCCTCATCAGCCCATCACTTCGGCTGAGCCATCAGGTTTCCTTAGTATACTGAATGGTGTCACTCCCTCAATATACAGTTTTGGCCTCTGCGAAGTCTACACAGGCTATGAAGGGTTGAGGATCTGCATCAATTTCCTCTGTCTCTCTATTGCCTAAAGCCATCATTATTTTCTGATGCAAAGAGGAAGGCACACACTTGTTAGTGTGAATCCAATCTCTACCCAGTAAAGCATTGTACTTAGCATTGATGTCGATAACGAAGAATGCTGTCATGCAGTCCCTGGTTCCAACACTCAGATTGATAGGCAGAATTCCTTGAGCCATCTGCTTGTCTCCAGCGAAACCAGCGATGGTTGTGCTGGTTGAGATTAACCTGGGGTTCCTTTTCCCTAGTTTCTTCAAGGAAGATTTCGGTAGTAAGTTCACTACTGCCCCATTATCTATCAAGACTCGATTCAATTGTATCCCATCGAAGAAAGCCTTGATATACAAAGGCTTGACATGTTATGTCATAGAGTTCGAGGGATACTCAAAAGGATATGAGAGGTTAATGCTTACCTCTTCTTCACTCTCATATTCAGTTTCCATTGGGGTAGCCATGCCGGAATCATCCTGCACCATACTCACTTGTGAGTCTTTACTAAAGACTAGAATTGGGTCAATTTTTTGGCCCTCTTGGTTCTCATCTCCAGCTTGGAATTCATGCGGTAGTATGTGTACCATGTTCACTGACACCGAGCCAAATTGGATGGCTGGCTGTGCCTGTTTTCCCTCTTGGCCACCCTATTCAGCTACTTCAGAAGCATCCTCCATGCTGCATTCTGGCACTTCCTTACTAACAAGCTCCTTCGAATGGTCTTTTCTGACTGGCTTCTCAACCAAAAAGGTTTGCTCAGCCATGAAGGCTTCGAACATTTCTTCTTCAACCATTTCTTTTTTTTGGCCTAGGCCAACTTCTTTCTCTGCTTTGCTATCACTCTCCATCAACTCCTTTTCCAATCCTACTAAACTGGACTTCTCTCTGGCTTTTAATTTAGAGTGAACTTTGGCCAACTGTTCTCTGCTGCAACCTATTTTGCCTTGTAGAGTTGGTTTTGGAGCATGGTCTGACTTGGGGTTCTTCTTCCCTTCTGACTGAACCAATGAAGAGCTCTCTCCACTTTCTTTCAGGTCTTGCTGGTACTGAGTGTACCTATGCTGAATTTTCCTCCTTTGTGATCTGGAAATTACGGGGACCATATCTGGTTCCTTTGTTTTTGGGTGTTTAAGCAATACCCAATTGTTTGGAGCTACTAAAGGAGGTTTGACCATCCTGCCTTGGTTTCCAATTACATCTCTTTGGGTAAACATTTCCCTAGGTTTGTTTTGCATCACTTTACAGATGCACCGATGTTCCACTGTTTGGTTAGTTGTGTGCATTGGAGTGAGGATTGGTGCCGCATCATACCATCGGTGACAACCCCTAAAACCCACGCGGGGTTGGCTTTCCCATAGGCCATGTTTGTTTGGGCGAACTGGATTAGCATTCCCATGACTAATAGTCCTAGGACTACGAATTCGTTGGATTATGTATCCTATCTTAACTAATAGTCAAGTTTAAAATAATTAGTCCGTACTTTAATTGTTTAACCAAACATCGGATTAATAATTTTATTGGACTATTAGTCCAATCCCAAGCTCATGTCCACCCAAACAAACATGGCCATAGTGTATTGGTCTAGTAAACCATAAATACGGGATTAGGGACTAGTCGCCTAGGTTAAAGACACAATTGTGTTCTAGTTAGACTCAACAGGGTCTGTCTAGGTAGCCGAGATGTTTCATTGATTTTTGGGTGGTATCGATTTTACCTTGAATTTCATAATATTTGAGCAATTGATCCTTGTATGTGAATTTTAAGATAATTGTGTAATATGGCATCATCCTTATTATCATTTAATATATTGGCTACTCATTTCCATTGTCTTGGATGATTATTTAGTGAGCTTTTATCTTTGCTCGTCCCTTACAATTACAGGTACTCCACCACCGACAGCATAAAGTTGGGTGGGCATGCCATATATTCAAATATTTTACAGAGTTATACATGTATACCCATGCTTAATTGTATTTACCCTTTTTAAGTTGCCATTATTTTGGAGACCGGCATGTAAACCTGACTAGTTTCCTTATACACTTATAAGATGAGTTAGCTCACAGGCTTGTGTTATTTTAATGATATGTAATTAATATAGTTGGGCTATGAACACACTCATGCCTTTTGAAGCCTAACTCTAGAGATGTTACATTCGTAATTTAACTCAAACTATTATCGATGCCTTAGCAATTTATTCCAAGTACTTGGCATATGCAAACAAACTCATTCAGATATTTGGAAATTGGAGAAAAGTACTCCTTTATTTAAATTTCTCGCAAATTTGTTTCTGTCATCTGAATCATTATTAACAAACTAGCAATATCGACCTTGAGTTTCCTAGTCATGTCATCTTAGTCATTATTGGCGTGCCAGAGCTAATTGTACCCATCCTGTGAAAGCGAAACCTCTTGTCCAACGTGGACCTAAGGAAGTTGAATATTGCTGAAAAATTGAACAGTGTGACCGAAGGACCCACAGGAACAAACATGTGCACTGTGATACAAAACATTGGACTCTACCTAAGCTTTCTCACATGGTAGCTTTCCAAAATGTTTTTCTCTATTGGCAAATTTTCACTGAACTAACTTGTTGAGCTACTTGACTTGCTACATCAGGACAGACTTCCTTAAAAATTTCAGCTTGTTGCATACAGAAATACGTCTACGGAATTGAGCGTCAAAATCATAATGGATTTGATTTATGATGTTGGTTTGAAGGACTGCCATGTCTTGACTCCTTTTCAAATCATAGGATATATTATTATTATTATTTTTTTTTTGTATGTTCATCAAACCTTAAGGGTTTGTCTTTGGTATTTTGCTCTTAAAAATATGATAGAGGAATATTGGGCCACAAAAATGAAAACATAAACATAATGAAAGAAAATAAAGAAAAAAGGAAAGAAAAGAAAAATGTACAAATGGAAAAAAAAAAATGTTGGTTTTAGGAATCCCAAATATCATGTGTTTCCATCGTTTAATCAAAATATCTTAAATCATCTGATATCTCAATGGAATGTTATAATCCCTTCAATCAATTGATCCTTATTTGGTTTCTATTTGTTTGTTTTTTCTTTTCAAAATTTGGAATTATTAGATAGAAGGTTTAGTGGAGCTGTGAAGGAAGAAGGAATCAAATACTACAACATCCTCGTAGATAAGCTTCTTGCCAATGGTTATTGATTTAACCTCGACTCTTTCATAATCTATTTAACAAGTCAAAATGCACATATATATATATTCTTATGTGAAGACATATGTTTGTCCTAAATTATATATGCAGGTATAAAGCCCTTTGTGACTCTTCTTCATTTTGATGTTCCGCAAGCTTTGGTAGATGAGTATGGAGGCTTCTTAAGCTCTCAAATTGTGTTAATTAGATTAGTTGTATTAGTTAATTGTAAATCTCTTCCTTTTCTGTATTGCCTTGTATAGCTATATATACCTTCATATTGGAGAAGAATAAAATAATCTGCTATATTCCAGCATGGTATCAGAGCATTGATCCTAAAACGTTTCCTATTTTTTTTCTCCAGTGATTTTTACCCTAACCTATTATCCGACCAATTCCGATCTGGTCTGAAAAGTTCGCCACTGCCACTATTGCTGGACACTGCTTTACAGCCGCTACTGTGCAATCTTTCTACCGGTTACTGCTATTCTTCCCATTTACTCTCAACATGGGTGATGAAAACTTTGTTGCTACCCCTTCTCCGACTATTGTGACTGTGCAGCAGGACAACATGTCTCTACAAATCACCCCAGAAAAATTGGATGGATCAAATTACTCCACGTGGCCTCAAAACGTGGAGATGTATATCACAGGAAGAGGAAAAATGCAGTATTTAACTGGAAAAAAGACCTAAACCCAATGAAACAAATGCTGCTTACTCTACTTGGTTGGAGGATAATGCCATGGTTAAATCTTGGCTTCTTAATTCAATAACCTCTAATGTTAGGACTATGTTTCTTTGTCTCCCTACTACTCATGATGTTTGGGATGCGGTTTCCCAAACCTATTTTGTGGGCAAGGATGCTTCATATTTTGGGATGAACTCCGATGTCGGTCTCATGAGACATGCCAGAATGGTAAGTATGTGGCTGATTACTATGGTGCTCTTCAACTTATTTGGCAAGAATTGGACTACCTTCATTCGAGTGCAATGAAGTGTGCCACAGATGCTATCACCCAGAAAAAAGAAGATTGAGAAGGATTGTTTATATGATTTTTTGGCTAGTCTTGATCCTAGTTTGGACCAGGTTCAAAGTCAAGTCTTTGCTCAAGATCCTCTTCCCAGTGCTTTTGCTTTTGTACGCTGTGAAGAGCTTCGTCAGACTACTAAAAAATTTGACTCTCTCTAAAAAAATCTCATGTTAAGAGCATTTGTTGTTTGCCAGATTGACACAATTACGTGACTGAAAAGAGAAAAAATAAGGATAAGTAATAAATAAATTTAGAGATTTAAATTATGAATTTTTAGTTTTTTTTTAAATAAAAAAAAATTGTGAGTTTCTAACATTAACTGTTTGAATTAGTCAAAAAAATTGCATTTTATTAACAAAAATGTAATTTATTTTTTAAATTTTGACACAAATTTTACAAAACTTCACTGAAGTCAAAATTTTTTTTAAAAAATATAATTTTTTAATTTGTTATCAAACAAATAATATATATCATAACTCTTTTAGTAATGGTAAGAGTTTAAATCTTATCTATTATAAACGTGACAATCTCTCTCTCTCTCTCTCTCTCTCTCAACTATGGCCTTTGATTATATAGAAAATGAAAGTAAAATACCACTAAAACAAGTGGGCCTAAAAGATAAATTTTAATTTGATAGTTAATAATGTCATCCTCCTGGCTTGTTCACTTGCAAAAAAATAAAATTGGAGACTAATTTTTCAATTTTTTCCTTGTCATTTAAAAAAAAAAAATAAATTATGGATGTTGGAAATTGATGATGGTAGAGGTTTTTTTCTTTTTCTTTTTCCACTGTAAATTCTTAGTTTGGAAGCCCTTTTTTCACTTAAAAATTTTGAAAAAGCTCAAAGAATAAGCCTTTTTTTTTTTTTTTGGTTAAAAAAAAAAAAAGCCCCACAAAGGCTTAAGCCAAATCATTTGGCAATTTAGTGTTTTTTTTTTTTTTTTTCAACTACTTAACATCATCTATAATGATTAATGCCAAAATAATAATGTCACATGCTATGTGTATGATGGGTCTGCCTGAGCATTGTGGGCTCATTGAATTAGCCACTTACACTTATCCACTTAATAGATTTCGAACCAACATGATTTTCCTTTATTTTTTTGCAGATTTTTTTTAAGGTCCCTAATATTAAGATTTTATAACATAAAGGGCACTCAATATTTTAACAATATCTTAGATCCTTCAACATCGATCCAGAGAAAATTCGATCCAGAGAATTTTTCTGGACACATCATAGAGAAAATCTCACTAGAGAATTTCTCTAGATTCAACCCAAAGAAATTTCCATCTCCACCCCAGAGAAATTTACTCAACTCCAGAGAAAATCCCCTCCAACTAGAGAAATTCGCTTGTGTTGTCTACAGTTTGATAGCTTCAGTGATTTGGATGCATATTCACAGAGAAAATCTCACCAGAGAATTTCTCTGGATTCAATCCAGAGAAATTTCCCTCTCCACCGTAGAGAAATTCACTCAACCCCAGAGAAAATCTCCTCCAACTAGAGAAATTCACTTGTGTTGTCTGCAGTTTGATGGCTTCAGTGATTTGATCCAACATTATTCTTATACTACAAAAAGAGACTTGATCTAATAATCATATTTATGTCTATATTCATAATGAATTCAACATACATAGTGTTAGAAAAATAGTATCAAACTATCTAGAAAATATAATTTAAAAATATGTAAACGATTTTTGGGCAAAACCAAAATTGAAATAAATTGACAAAATAACATAGTAAAACTTACAGCACATAAATAGATAAAACATGATCGAGTCGAGTGTGTGACACTCGTTCCTTAAGATAGATTCGTCCTCTCATCGGTGCTTAGGATTCAATGGACGTCTATCTCCCAAGATACAACGATCAATGTCTTGCACTAGCAGCACTACTATTGCAAGCCTAACGAACTTCGTTGTGCATGTACTCTATTTATAGGAAAATTAGACTCGGGAAATATGAAGAATAAAATGCAAAGTGAAGAAGAAATGATGAATTCTCTATATGAATTGAAGTGAGGGAGATGGAATTTATAGACTTCTATGTAACTCTTCAGAAAGGTTGTGACCCTTTGAAAGGACACACCCTTCCATCTCAAGAGACACAACCATTGGAGTAAATTTAAATTCAATTTTTCCAACACAAAGAAATCCTTGAAAATTCTCTTGGTTCAAGACCTTGAACATTCAAATTTCTCTGGATTAACATTCAAATTTCTCTGGACTAACATCAAATTTTTCTGGATCTCTGGACTAACATCAAAAACCCTTGAACCTTTTTCAAATTTCTCTGAACTAACGTTCAAATTTCTCTGGATCTTTGGACTAACATCAAAAACCCTTGACCCTTTCACAAATTTCTCTAGACTAACATCAAATTTCTCTGGATCAATATTCAAATCCCTCTATGTATCTAGAGAAAATTGAACACCACAAAAAAAATTAAACAAGGCAGAGAAAATTAACCAAACCAAAGAAATTTTAGCACAAATTTCTCGTACAAAGTATTGAGAAATGTTTAATAGCAAGGTGGTTTTGTTTTCACTGGCTTGAGATTATAAGAAAGGGTTCTTAATAACAAAAAGTTAAATAAGAAAGAATTTCTGTAAACTTGCACTATTTGTAGCTTACGATCATAATAAACAAATTGAAAAACCAGCAAAACTACCTTGTTATTTCTTGCATCTTCAATGATATCCTCAAGCAAATCAATTCTACATACTTACCCAGATCAAGTAACCACAGTGTTCAAGGTAGGCTCATCCTCAAAATCAACCATTTCACCAGAAGAGATGTCTTTTGTGGAAACATCATTGAAACTACCACTTGATCCTGGTTTCTCGTGATTACTATTTATAACTGCTAATTGAAAGCTGTCTTCTGGAACATCTGGTTCGCATTCTTGGATGGGTGATAGAGCCACCTGAACCACAAAATTCTCTACCTCTGATTGATTAACATCTAACCGTAATTGTTTTTAATGGCTTTCTTCATGGACCGTAGCGAGGAAGAGGAGAGGTGATGGGATCGAGGCATCAACGCTCTGAAGAAGCTTCGAGAGTGGTCAGAGATTGTCGTGCGAGCCACGGTGGAAGATCTTCATACGACGGTTCAATCGGAACAAGAGTGGCTGAGGAGTTCTTGACATAGGGCTTCTTGGATTAATCGAGCTGGATCGACGAGAGAGAGAGAGAGAGAGAGAGAGAGAGAGAGAGAGAAAAGCAGCGAGGAGAGAGAAAAGGTGAGGCGTGAGTCTGAGAGAGAGAAGAGAGAGAGAGATGGGTGAAGGTTTGAAGCCGTGAGGTATACCAAATTTCTCTATAATACATGGGTGTGGGGTTGAGGAACCTTAGACATCATAAAATAATATTATGGATCTCTTTCATTACTAAAAATGGGAGACAGACCTCATACTAATTTTTCCTATTTTTTTTATTTTTTATTTTTGATTTTTCTCTATTTTTTTTAAATCAAAAAGTTGACTTAAAAGAAGTTGTGAAACTAAATTTGTCACCTCTCATCACTTGGGGTTAAATTACTATTGATGATGTCATGACCTGAAATGGATAAAAGGAGTAGTGAATCTCACCCGGTATTGGTGTAGTGTAAACCAAAGACCCTCCAACAAATAAATTAGAGAAGAAAACTTGAAAAGAAAGCTAGGAATTGGGATTCGGGTATTGATTTCCCTAATGAATTGAACATGTCAACCTTATATAGTTTGGTCTTCACATGTTAGTAAGTGGTCTTTAGTGGTTCAAGATTCCTTTCAACCATTGTGCCTACACATGTCCTCATTTACATTGTTAGTTATAACTCTCGTACAGATGTAATTGTGAGAATAACTTAACCAAGTTTGAAACTACACGTGCCTACACGTGTCCTCATTTACATTTTTGCAATTATCAACAAACTATGATTGTGTGGAAGCATTGGGTGCGATAAAAGCACTTCAATTGAGGTGTGATTTGGGCTTATGTAATACTCGGCTTGAATGTCTGCAATCCAAGGCAAGGTGGATAACTTGCCTTGTTATAGTCATTTGGTGGGTGTTGCTCCGGCATACTCTGGCGATTTCATTCCTCATAGGTCTTGCCTGTTTATGGAGAAGGTAATTCTGTGACACATTGTTTAAGTAGGCTAGCCTTTGATTTTGATTCACCACGAGTTTGGATAGAGGAGGTCCCTCTCTCTTCATGGGCGTTGGTGGCTTCTAAGGTTTACTTCTTTTAATTGTTCTTTAAGAAAATCTTTAATAAATATGTGTACCAAATATAATTTTGAATTTTTTTATACTAAAAATAAATATAAATATATTTAATATTTTCTATAAATCAAAAATAATAAATTATAATCATTGCAAAATGGCATTCATGTAGTTTGCGTTTTCCATGAAAATAAGTTTTACAAATTCAAAAATCACATTTTGATATCTTCTAATAAATTGGTTATTTTTTTTAAAAAAATCTCCAAATCAAAAAAAAAAAAAAAAAAATTCAGAGAATAAATTTATTTATCCTTAGAAAAATTAAAATAGAAAATGAAATCATAATAAATAGGCAAAAACTGTAGATTTTTTTTATCAGTAAAAATTAGTTGTTAGTTGTTTCATTAACACTATAAGGGCATGTTTGATTAGGTGGATTAGAGCATGGGATTGAGATTATTAATCCGTGGGCCCAATTATCCTATGTTTGTTTTAACATTTTGGTTTAGGATTATTAATCCAATGGATAATTAATCCAACAAATTTGTAGGATTATTAGTAATGGGGTAGGGGTGGGATTATTAATCCAATAGATATTAATCCAATTGGATAGTGAATACCACACTAATTTAATAGAATTATTAATACTTCACTATTAGTCTTGTGAATCAAACATGACCTATGAGTTAGCCTTCACACCCTTGCAAAACACTAAGCGAGTGCCTCCTAATTTAACTCCCCCTTAGAGAGACTTGAACACATAACTATCCTCTTAAGACTAAACTCTTAAAAAAGTCATGGTGGCCTAACTAAGTTATAGTCATTTGGTGGGTGTTGCTCCGACGCTACTATTGCGATTCCATTCCTTATAGGTCTCGCATGTTTATAGAGAAGGCAATTATGTGACACATTGTTTAAGTAGGCTAGCCTTTGATTTTGATTCACCACGAGTTTGGATGGAGGAGGTTCCTCTCTCTTTACTGGCGTTGGTGGCTTCTGAGGTTCCTATTTCTTTGTAATTGCTTTTCCTATCTTAAAAAAAAACAAATAAACAAACAAACTATGATTGACTAAGCTTGCATTTTATTTTATTTTTTGTTTATATATATTTACGAAATTTTGAAAGTTGTAAACAAAAAATTATTTGATGTTTATTTTCACTTTTTTAAATTGTTAGTAGTTTACAAAATTTATTAAACTCTTAACTTAAAACAAATTAGTTTCACATGTTTAGAAAAATAATTTCTCTCTCTCTTTAATTCCTTCAAGCCACCTATTCCTCATCACCACCATCGGGCATCACATCTGGCCACTCTCACCCCACCTCCGGCCACAATCGCCAACAATCTCCTCTAGCATCCCCTCTAGCCACCATCTCTCACGATCGACAACTACCTTTGGTCGCTAACAACTATTGCCCATTGACGGAAATTGCCTCCAAGCACTGATAACCACATCTTGCTAGAAACTACTTTTGGTTGCCTCCTTCTGCCGAAAATCACCTCTAACACTATATCCGGTTGTCAACAATTGCTTTTGATTACTCCCATATTTTCAAAACAAAATTTAAAACATATATGCGTATTAAACATTTTTTTATTTATCAAAAATAAATATAAACATCATTAATTTTTAAGTATAATAAAAGATTCTATGAAGTAAAATCAAATTGTTAGGCCTTAATCGTAAAGAGCAAGTTCAAACAGGTTAATTAACTTGTCTTTGTCCAGCCTCGTTGCGTTGGACTTTTCTATTTAGTTTGCTTCCACGAAAAAAAACGTTTGGGATTTTGGACACACTGATTAATATTTTTAGAGAAATATTATATATGATTGGTTATATATATATCAGTTTTTACATGAATATTAATTATTAATTCTCTTATGTAAATTTAATTATTAAAAAATATTTTTTTTATTCATAATTATTAAAATATTTAATAAAAATAAATAATATCTTATTATATAATTTGATGAAAAAAAATTAAATAATATATAACAATCCTAGTATTTTTAATCATGCCTTAGTTGCTAAGTATTTGGACCATAACCCTAAGACTGCAATTGTCAATTCTAGACATTTCTTGAAGTATTTAATTAATTAATAAGATTAAGGGTTCGTTTAGGAAATGAGTTGGCTTTTTGATTTTTTAACTTTTTTAACTATTTTAGCTTGGGGCTAAAAAGCTTCATTTGGGAAGGATTTTTGATTTTTGACTTTTTTGTGAAAAAAAGAATGTAATGATTATGAATTGGATGTAATATTTTGTCTTATTAAATTAAAAAAATTATTTCATTTTTTGTAACTATTTTAATCAAAAAAAATCTCAAAACTACCTTCCCAAACGGACGCTAAGTGATATGATTTGCCACGGCACAACTGAACGGTTGGAAGCCATATTATCTTCCCACCAACTTCAACTAGGAGCTTAAAATATGTGCTGGGCAAATCATGACGTGGCACGGCACCATTCTGCCATATATATTATAATAAAATTAATGTGTATTTATACAAAAACGATAATCATATGGAATGGAATGTTTATACGAAATTTTTGACAAAAATAATATTGTAGTGACATTTTTTAAAATATCACAAAAATTCATATAATTTGTTATATATATATTTTATCTAGAAATTCTAATTATATAACACTACTCCTGTTGTTATTATTATGAGGATCATGTTAACAACCAAGTCCGGATCCTCGGCCGCCGTTCCCTACCGCACTTCCTACGGCGTTCCAAAATGACGTCGTTTTGGCGTTAAATTCAAATTTTTTTTTATTTTTTTCCTTCTTTCCCATTTCCCCTCTTCTCCCTTGCTCTCTCGTCGATGTGAGCCCTAACCATCAAAGAAGAACATGAACAAAGGAGAGGAGAGAGACGAAACCGAAGGAGTAGAGTTGGAGGATGACGGTGGGCGAGATCGTGTCGATTTGGCGGTGAGGCGAGGCGAGGCGAGATAAGATGTGGTCCCTTCAATCTTCATTCTCACCTAATCTTCAATCTTCATTATATAATATATATATATATGATTTCTTGAGTCCGATTTCGTGTTGCTGCCATAAATGGGTTTGATTTTATAGAGTTTAATTTCTTGGGTTTTATGGGCTTGATTTCTTGTTGCTGCCATAAATCAAGTTCTTGGTAAGATTTAAGTGGTAATTTCATGAAATGTGAGAGTTCAGAGGAGTAATTTTCTTCTCTTCTATGTTATTGGTTTTTACATTTTATTGTTCCGTATTATCTGGACTAATTTCTCAGGAAAGAAACATGAAGGTGTTTGAATTTAGTTTGGGTGAGGGAACACACTACAAAAGATAAATGGACCAATACTTCCTAGTGATTTTATGTTTAAGGAAGGGAGGGTGGGTGGGTGAAAATGCTTATCTGTAAATAAAATTCTCTATTTAATTTTTAATTTTTTCCCCTAAAAAGGCTATTGCTTATGAAGAATGGGTATCAAGCATTCACTCAAATTACTATGGATTATTGTATTTGTCATTTTGTTTTTTGAATCATTTCCTTCAGTCTTCTTTGTTTTGCCTTTTCAATTTCCTTCAGTCTTCTTTGTTTTTCCTTTACAATCTCCTCTAATCATAATTTTTTTGTGTGTTTGTTTGTTTGTTTATTTCTATGGAAAATGTGGGTGAATGAATTCAGGACTACATCCGATTTCCCGGTAACATCTATTGGTAACCTCAATGAAACAAGAGGTTCCAGTTCTGCAATGTCCACATGGTCATCTCAAGGATTGTTTCTCATCTCTTTTTCCACTGTTCTTTCATTTTGATTTCTACTAATATATATAAATTGTTTTTTCCAAAGACTAGCATACTCACAGTGCAACACAAAATTGTGGTCATAACAGAAATCTAGTTCGGTAGAACTCTAACCCACAAATATATATATATATAATAGAAATTATTATCATTGATCATTGAAAATTTTCATTTTTTGACTTGTCTTCACTTCGATCATTGAATACATGTGCCCAACCAAGGTAATTTGACAGTGGAACATACTATATGCGGCCATAAAAACCCTGCTTCTTTTCTCTCTATAGTCTTGACAACTCCGTGATAGCGACAAAATGGACACGCATATGAATTGTTGCTTCTCATATCAACTACGATTCATCGTCATCAATTCATTTCATGATCAAGCGTCATCATTGCCGATCTCCGAGCATGTTTCATTCAAGTTACTAATTTTAATTAGTTGAAACAATCTTCTGATGATATTCATGTGAAACGAAACAATTTTGGAAAATATCATTTTCATAATTTTTATTTTTCTCATTTTTCTACTTCTACTGTATTAATGGAATTGCAAATTTAAGGACGGTTATATTATATAGATCTAATCAGTCTTTTAAGAGATTGATAAAGTCATTTTAGTCTAGCATATATTTTTATGCAATTTGATTGTGATTGAATGAGATTTGTAGAACAGGATTTGTTATATATCATTGTTTTTATTTCACATCATTCATGAGGAATAAACAACAAAAATAGCAAAAAAAAAGTGTAATGGTGATATATAACAAACCCTATTATAAATTATGTAAAACATGATTTAGGTCCATGCTTTAAAATTAAAGAAAGAAGAAGAGAGGTCATGGCTTATTTATTTAATCTGACTTGTTTATATTTTCATGCTACACCACCCCATGCCTCCACACAAAAAAAAAAAATTGTTTTTTAAGGATGTGTGGAAAAAATTCAAATAATCTCAAGTCAAGAGGGCATCACAAATCACCCACATCAGAAAAAATCTAGTACAGGGATAAAATCTATTACAGTGATAAGTTAATCTAGAAAAACCAATCATATTCTCTCAAGTAAATTCTTCAATTCCAGTCTATCATTAACCATGAATCTATACAAGTACAATTTATAATACATGAATACATGCAACTCATGTTCATTATGGGTTACAACACAATGCAAGTAGCAGATGACAAGGGCAATGCTTCTCAAGCAAATGGAACATATTGTCATTCCTCTGGCTTTGCTATCATTCCACTGGCTTCTCTGCAGAAGTATTTGGCATATTCCTCTGGCTTTGCTATCATTGGATCAAATGGGTTGCGATCAACAAGAACTAAACCTTGTTTGATGCGACCCGGATACCGAGAATGCAGTACTTGCTTCAAAACAACTGGAAGCCGTATGGACTGAAATTCTCCGCGCGCTGAATGCAGATTTTCTGCTCACCGCTTCTCAAGGCTCTTGCCTAAAACTGCTGCGTCTAATATTACTTGCTTTGTGATCCTTGAGCCGTGCAGGGTTACCGGATGAGCAGCATCTCCAACTAATACAACATTGTCCCAAAGTATTTGTTCTAAAGGATCACAATCATACATGACATTTGGGGATGACATTGACAAGTTCTGTAGCATGGTCAAGTCTCACTTCAAGTCCAGGAAGTCTAAACTTCCCTTTGGTTTGGATCATTTGTGCAGATACTTGCAAAAATACAACAAATTTGAAAAGTACAGTATATCTTTAATTATGATTTTTTAAGTATTGTATAATGTTTTTATTACTATTAATTCTCACACTTTCTGTTATGTAGGCATTTGATGAATGCAATTAATCATCCAATCATGTTGACGCCAGATGTAAGATGCGAGTATATGCCAGTTGCCTATTCTCTTGTTAAACACCATTTTAGCCTATACTTGCATCTTGCATCTGGCGTCAATATGACCGGATGATTAATTGTATTCATCAAATGCCTATATAACAAAAAGTATGAGAATCAATAGTAATAAAAACACTATGCAATATTTAAAATGTCATAATTAAAGAAACACTGTACTTTTTCAAATTTGTTGTAATTTTGCAAGTATCTGCACAAATAATTCAAACCAAAGGGAAGTTTAGAAACTCTTTCGACTTGAAGAGAGACTTGACCATGCCGTAGAACTTGTCAATGTCATCCCCAAATGTCTTCTCGTTGGCATTTCCATTAACCAAATAGACATTGTTTGCACAAATTTCTCCATGTGGTTGTCTATATCCCTATAGAGTAAATGACAAAAAACATTTGAATGAAAAGACAAAAAAACAAATGAATGAATTACTTAGATAAATAGCAAAGATAACATAGACATGCACTTACCCCAAGATGCCAATAAAAGGCTTACTCAGCCTTTCAGGATACTCAGAATCAATGAGAGTTTTTCTTCACCCAATCGTGTAGAGTTCCTTCTACCACCTCTGTGAAAACCAACTCTTTGCCAACAAAACTACTTCGACACTTTCTAATTACTCTCAGTAAATATGGGCTGCAGTAACTCGTCGCAAACTCGTACCACCATTGTAAATCTTTTGATTGTGACTCAAGGTGGTACACCACTTTTATACTACTTTATGTACTTCCAATGTAAATTGTATACAAGCTTGAATCTTCGATTTGTTTTCCTTCTGAAAATTGTATTTCAAATGCTCCGACAGGCTAGTCATATAATTAAAACAAAATATATGGATAAAAAGTTAGCTATACCATAATATGGATAAAATATTCAACAAAATGGAGGTATAAGATAACAAATCACAATAAAGAGTTAACATACTGCTGGGGCTACCACTTAATCTCCTAAATCCAGGCCATTGACAAAGCCAGTAAACTATAAGTATAGTAAGGATATGAAGGCAATTAAATCTTTTCAATAACCCATACAATGACAGAAAAAATTAAAAGGTTCTGATTCAATAGATCAACAAAGGATCTAGCAGTTTTATCACAAAAATAACAACCACCTCAGTTTCTCACATCACCAGCAATACATACAGTAGAGGTGAACTCATAAAACAAAACTAACAAGTAACAAATTACTCTACTAAACAATAACTGTACCACCAAAGTATAGACTGTGTCTTAAATTGTAATATCCCTACGATTATCATCAGTTTTTCAGACTTGAGTGCACATACGAAGATGAATGCATCTGCATGAGCTTAACTTAGAGAATCAAAGCTAAAAGAATCAATGGTGCTGTTTGGTGTAGCTGTTAAAACAGATTATAGCTTATAGCTTAACAGATTATAGATTATGACTTTAATCAAAAGCTGTTAATCTGTTTGGTATAGCTGTTGGATTATAGATTTAAGTTGCTGAGTAGTGTTTGTTAAATAAGCTGTGAAGTAGCTTTTTCAATTAATTTTTATTTTTTATTATTCACTATTTATCTACATTTTTCATAAAAAGTAATAATAATATTTTATAGTCCATTTGGATCTTTTTCTATTTTTAAAAAAATAAAAAATAAAAAAATCTAAGAGTATAACCGTGAATTAACATGTTCACAGCAGAAGCTGATAATCAGAAGCAGGGGGTGAGCAGCTTCTCAGAATCAGCTTTTTTGACTTAAAATAAGCTGTTAGAATCAGAAGCTGTTTGAAATAAGTTTAACCAAACAGTCCAAAATAACTTTTTAAAAGCCAGAAGCCATAAGCTGGCTCAAAAAAGCTGCACCAAACACCCCCAATATATAGTAAAGAAACCTGATGCATGATTGCAGGGCTAAGAAGGTCAACTTAACATTCTGCGCTGATGTTTCAAGCTAAGATAGTCCAAGTGATCATAGTCTTTATCTCAAGGTCGATTAGAAGAAATGGACACAAGGTCTGAAATTTAGTATTATAATTTAAAACAATTAAAAGTAAAATATAAATCTCTCTTTCTTAGGTCCACATAGACACAAGTGCATACCATATGTATTGATCGTATTGGGGGGAACTATTAGATCACCACTAGTCCCAAAAACTTAAGATGTGAGGAAATGAGCTCAATAATATACATCAAGCTCAAAAGCTTAAGTTGTCTGGAAATGAACTCAACAATGTATATCAAGCTCTCCAACAAGGACAAATGACTTTTAGAATGCTGTCATATCAGCATCCATAATGGAACAAAGCCCATTATATGGTTCCCATTCATCTTAGCACCCTTATCTTCATCATAAATCTTGGAACCCCCCCTTAGATTGGGTAAGCTTGGATGCTACCCAGCAAAAGTAAAGGGTTCCAATCCTATTGAACAAAAAGATGTCAAACCTAAGGTAGAAAACAACAACATTATTCAAAAAGTGATGTAAATCAGAAGATCAAAACCAGTTCATTTATGTAAAACTCTTTGCCAAAGTAAACCCCAATGGAACACATACACACACAACAAATACATGTATTTCAAATTGAAAATAACCCATAAAAGAAGAGGAATGCAAAGGGCAAGTCATATAATATCTATTAAGAAAAGAATATCTCCATAAAATAAGAGAAAAGCAAGGGCAAGTCATATAATATCTTACTACATACATTCTATTCCCTCTCCTTTTACTATTGCAAAGAACCAATATCAACATGATGCCAAGCTCGGTTGATGAAAAACCAAAAGAAAACAAAAGAAATAAAATTCAAACCAATGGCTGAAATTTTCCATTGGCTTTCTTCCCACGAACTTTCTCAACCCTTTTTGTCTCAATATTCAAATTTTATAGTAGATGTAATATTATATATCATCTGAGATTATATTGTATCCCATTGTACTAAATCAAAAAAAAAAATATGCATGTACAGATTTTTTTCTATTATTTAAATACGTTTATAGACTAAATTTTCTCAAACATTTATGTCTATAAAATATTGATAAAAAATATGATTGTTAATAATATTTGCCCTTAATTAAAAAAAAAACAAAATAAAAAGATGCATTTTATAATCCAAATTTTAAAAATAAAATAGCATATACCATCCATTTATTATTTGAAAATTGGTTAATGTTATACAAGATTTGGAGTAATAAGAGTTTGAGGGAATAAAAAAAATTCTTGTCCAGCTTAACTTGAAATAATACTCGGATGGATAAATATTTTCAAAATTTTCAATAATTAATTCTTTATTATAATTTTATCCCTAATATTGATTGGACCAAACTAATAATCCAAGTTGTTTTGTTAATTATTGTAACAATCATGTTTAAATAATCATACGTATATATTTTTTCTCATTAAAAGAAAATGGTAGGAAGGGTGAACAATGCATGGAAACCCTCCTTAGATCTGATCATAGAAGCCCCCACCAGCAAGAAGCCAAACAAGAGGGTCGAGCCCACAAGCACAGGAGATCCGCATGCCCTCCATTAAGTACTCAACAATGTATTACAACAATATTTTTGTGGCAATAAACAGTTACCTATCGTTACAAAATAGTTTGTCACAGTATGTCCTAATTTAATTTTTATTGCAACAAATTTATTGTGATGAAACTAATTCGTAGCAATATTTAACTCCCACTGGCTTTAAAACTTCCTACCATGGAATTCGTAGCAATAAATTTACTTATTGCGAAAAATTAGTTTCATAACAATAACCAAATTTTGTTTAGTGCACAAAGGTTATGACTAATCAACTGAGTGATAATCAAAATTATTACATCGAATTCTATTTGTCTATACAATTTCTTAGCTGCTAAGTTCAATCAAGTAGAAGATCAAATGGCATTTACATGAAGTATCTCAACAAATGGCTACAATGTCGGCGGTAGCATTTGTGATTGTATTTGTGTCAAGTGGGTGAGTGAAAATTTTCTTCTTTCTCCCATAATCCTATTCAATGAATTTAATTAAAATTTGACTACTAACTTTGTACACACATTAGATAAGTTAGTATTTAAAACGGCAGATTTACTGATTACTTCAAGCTTATTAATTACTTTTTTTGCTAATGCATCATATGTTGATAAAGCAAACAGGTTCATTAATACCTAGGCCGGCAAGTTTGGTAGGCTTTTCACTCCACCACGAAGGCGATAACCTAAATGACCACAATTAGCATAATAATCAACGTTATCCACGTCAAAGAAACTATAATTTAATCCGTGAAACCAATAAATTACCTCTTAACAATGAATCAAGCAATTAACTTCATGGCAAATGCCTAATTAATTACAAATTCCAATTGAAATAGCTAGAGGACCATAACAATCATGAAGTTGAATTTCAAAACATTAATAGGTAGCCTTTGAATACCGGCTTACAAAATGAACACCAAGCATAAGTGTGTTAGTTTATTAACAAAAATATAGTGAAGAACAATAATACTTTATCACATATTCAGGCCTCGTTTGGGAACAGGCTAATTTAGTAACTTTTTGGCTATTTGGCTAAAATATGAGCTAAAAAAAACTAGTATGTTTGGGATGACTTTTTGATTTTTTACGAAAAGATGTGCAAAAAGTAGAGAGAAAAGAGAATCTTTGACTTTTTGGTGTGGGTTGTTGGCTTTTTGGCTAATTTAGTAACTTTTTGACTTTTTGGCTAAAAATGAGGGTTCCCAAACGAGGCCTCAATGATATGAAAACAGTTTCTTATTGGATTCTTATAATTTTTAATTTCAAAATAAGTGTCCATTTCTTGAAACAATTATTGTTGTTATACTCTCTCTTTCTTGTTACTGTCAAGTAGGTGTCCTGCTTCTTTTGTATTTGTACAGATCTTTAGTATTTACTATTTACAAAACCAATAATATAACAAAGAAGCATATGGAACATTCTAGGATTTTTGTTAAGTGGGAAAAAAATTTAGCTAGAACCATAAGCGTAATTTTTTTCTTTATGTATTAACGTTTACTTTGTTGGGCATATTTGTTGGGTTGAAAAGGCTTCAAATGCCTGTGGCAGTAAGCAAAGAAGTGGGAAGCCCTAATGCAATCAAATGAGAAGCATGTCAAGAGAGGCACCACGAAACCACAATGTACACTTCTGTATGACACATTATTAAATTGGCTCAGATAACTTCAAAGGAAAAAGGTGATAGCTTTTGACATTTGCCGTCTAAATGGAAGAACCAAGAAACAAGGACATGAAAGACAGAAATGGTGGTTTTTAATGCTCCATTGTTGTCTTCATAGTTGTTTGGTTTGTTTTTTTTTTTTTAATGTTGTAGAGGCGAGGCAAGGCGAGGCGAACATAACCACTCTGTTGCTACTTGCTAGTTACATGTTTCATTGTTGTGCAATTCTATAACTACATATAAGGAGGAATTGCATGCGAACCAGAGCGAGATACAGATATATACCGTCAAGGAGAACGACCGATTGCTTCTTTCCTGGACCAATCTTTTTTCTCTTTTGATACTTAGACTTCCTCTTTGATATTCTCTCTTCAGTCAGCCATGGAGACAGCAACTCGCAGTAAAAGATAAAAAAACAAAAAAACACACCCACAAAAGGTGGGGTAGGGTTTCCCTCCGCTAAATTCTCACCCAAAGAGACGGAAAAAGGCTTCCACTCATCAAGTTCACCTTTGGGGGGTCTTTCACATGACCCATTTTGATAATATGATCATTCATTCTTTTGGCCCATTTTGATAATCTGATTTATTTATTCTTTTGATATTTATATGTAAGTTATTCACAGACAATTTATTTTGTTCGATAATTTTAATCATATTTAATAACTTATCGTTTATTTATTTATTTATTTCTAAATAAATGATGAAAATACATAGTTATAATTACCAAATATATCTGATTTTTTTAATTAATAGTCTACCTACAAGAAATCAGAAGTTGAATGATTCATATCATTGAAATAGACCCCAATGACTTGGCTAGACAGTCCAATTCGTTTATGAGAATTTGATACAAATCCTTCCCATCATAACCCAGCTTTTTGGTTTTTAATCTATTCTATTATATAAAACCTAGAAATAAATTAGTGTAAATTGTCAAAAAATACAAAATTTCCAAAGTAATTCTAAACTTAATAATTGTTGTTCCCCTCATATTTAACTATTTCAAATATAAGTGTCATAATTATGAGATCTAATTACTTTAAACAATTGTCATGATACACATGCTATGTGTGTACCCTTAATATTATTATATATAATATAAAGCTTACAATTAAATTAGGGCAGGCATGTCATATATATATATTAAAAATGCCCACAAGAGTCAGCTATGCTATTATTCAAAAAAAATTTAAATATTTTTTCAACTGCCTGGTAGCGCTTGTGATTTTTTTCGACCACAAATTATGTGCTCTCAGCCTTCTAGTTATTCATAAAATACTATAGCCTGGAAATTATTTAGCAAACTCACAACCATTTCTGAAATTGCAAGTTAGATCCTCAATGGCTCAAGTTAAAATAGCTTTGTCAAAATTATTTTTTGGCTTACTACAATGCACAAAACTTAATTTTTTGGTTGTACCATTTTAGGGACTTGCCATTTTGGCACAACCAAATGCCAAATTCAAATTTGGGTTGTAAATTGTTCTAAAATTGTGTTCAAATTTGGGTTCTATATTATTCTAGAATTTTGTACAATCCATAAACTTTCCGTATTCAAAAAATTTGAGTGTTCCAAATTAAATTTGGAAAGCTGAATTTCCAAACGGGTCTTTATTGAGTTCTTGTAATTTTATAAATTTTACTATAGTTTGAAAATTTATGGTAGAGTTTTGATTTGTAGAAGTTGTGAAACTAACAATTGGAGGTTAAAAAAACAGCTAATTTTGGTTGCAAAACTGATTTGACTTTTGCCATTTTTTGGCATGGCAAATGGCACACCATTAGAGTAGTGCATTTTGTGAAGCCAAGTTATTTTTTGGCTTTGGCAAGGCAAATAGAAAAACCATTGGAGTTGCTCTTAGAATTCAAGTTTATGCTCAACTGTGCTAGATGTGAGGAAAAAATCCGTGGATCTGTAAAATTATTCCGCACACTTTCTATTTTTTTTTTTGAAACCAATATTTCAAATTGTGTTTTTAGATTAAGGTGAAATGATTTAGATGTGGTTTGGTAACATTTACAATTTATTACTTTTATTTTACAAAAAATATTAAATATGTTTATGTTTATTTTAGGTAAAAATGAAAACAAAAAAACAAATTTGACATACATGTTTTAAAAAACTTATTTTGAAAAAAAGTGAAAGAATTGGTTTGCAGGAGGTAGTTGTAGACAGTTGAAACTGATGGCCAAACATGGTTGTTCGCCTCCAAAGGTGGTGGCCGAAAGCAATTGCCACTGGTGGGATGTGGTTAGTGGTGGCCAAAAGTGATTGCCAATAGTGAGAGGTCATGGTCGAAAGTGGTTGACGGTCGGAAATAATGGCCATTCGGTCGTCTAAAGTGCTAGTTAAAGCTTGTTTCTAAAAAGAAGTGGTGAGCGAAGGTGGTTATCAAAAGTGGAAGGAGATTGGTGACCAAGGGAAGTGGTGGCCTAAAGTGGTTGGCAGAAGAGGCCATTGACAATGGCGAGCGGTGGTAATAATGAGTAGTGGGTGATGATCGGAAAGGATGGGAAAAGAGGAAGAAATGGCCGCGGGGAAAGAGGGGGGGGGGGGGGGAATTAAATTGTGAAACTAGTTTTTTTTGTGTTTACAAAATTTTTGTAAACAAAAACATAAACCAAACAAATTTTTATTTACAATTTCAAAAATTCTGAACAGAAGAAAGAAAGAAAATCTAAATGGGGTGGCTCACAACTGCGTTTGTTGGCAAGAGCATTTGCACTAAAAACATATTGACATACGTCCCTATCTAACTTGGATAAAATTTTTGAACACGTGATGTTATTTATTGTCAAATTTATTTTATCATTTCATCATAATTGTCATGTATGATTGAAATAGAAAATTACACTGTTAGTTCTTGAATTTTGTCCACCGTGTCATTTTAGTCCCTACACTTTCAATTGGCTTGATTTTGACCCTTGATTTTTTATATAGTGTCAATCTAGTCCAATTGAAAATATTGATTGTGATTTTTGTCGAAAAATGATTACCTAGTTGGTTGAGCTTAATTTAGTGAGTTACATAAATTTATAATTTTATTCTCAAAAGCATGACACATATTCTTATGTGCACATTTTTCATGAAAAAACCAATAACAATTATAATCAATTGGACCAAATTGAAACAATATCATAAATTTAAGATCAAAATCGAGCCAATTAAAATTACAAGGATCAAAATGACATAAGTGTCAAAGACTACCGGTGTAATTTGCCCAATATTTTATCTCAAGTCTTCATCTTTTATAGGGGTGTAAGTGGTTTGGTTCGGTAAGAATTATGAGCAAGTTTAGCACCAAACTGAATCTTTCAGTTCTGGTGGTTGAAGAATCGAAATAAACCGCATATTACAATTCAATTTTGTTGGTTTTGTCAATTTGGTGTAGAAGGAGGATTCACATGAAATTTTAAAATATTTTATAAACACTTGTAAAATTCCACATTGGGAATAAATGAAGAAAAATAGTGAAAATGTCTCCCTCCTTAATTTTTATTACAAAAATTGAATTATTAATCACTTAAAATATAAAAGTTCTTAAATATAATATTTTAGTTGATTCTGTTTATATTAGTGTAAAAAATTTCAAAATCAAAACAGATCGCACAATATGAAAAATAGACATAAAACTAAAATTTTGATCAATTTTGAGCAATCAGTTCGGTTTTCATTAATTTTTCTTACAACCCTAATCTTTCAGTTTATATTAATGTAAAAATTTTCAAAATCGAAATAGAATACCAGTATAAAAAAATGCATCAAAAACTTAAATTTGGATTGATCTTGAGTGGTCAGAGTTCGGTTTCATTGATTTTTTTTACACCCCTAATCTTTCATGTGACATGGTAAGTTCTACTATTTTTTGAATATGATTTTTTTTACACATGTACATGACTTTCATAATATAAATACAAGAGGTGAAATGCGGCCGTTGATAAATAATAGTTCTCTCATTTTATTTCACCTTTTTATATGTACTCATGCAATAACAATAGTGTGTATGTATAGGATTTATTATATTTAGAAAATAAGAAAACATACCATACCATATGAGAAAGCAAATTGTTATTCATACCAAATTTATCACTAAAATGACGTGGCAATGACATTTTTGTAATAAAACGTCATTTAAATGGGAATTTATTTTAAAATATAAGTCCCAATATAGTTAGGGTTATTAAACAAATCAAGCTACTCAAGCTCGATTAGTGAGCATCTCCAATGGAGTTGCTATTCAACCTGCCAAAGCTAAAATTTGACAAGAATGACAAAAACAGCGTCTCCAATAGCCTGCTATTCTCTTGACAAAATTTGGCAGGTTGAATAGCAGCTGCCAAACTTGCCAGGTCAACAAATATCAACAGATTTTTGGCACCAAATTCAGTTGAAGAAACAGATTTGAAACAGTAGAAAGCCCAACAAATTCAGAATCAAACCCAATTTATACAATTTTTTTGCCAAAACTCACAAATTTCAGAATAAATTTGACAAACCCGAATTCGGTTTCTCTTTCTTCTTTTTTTTTTCTAATCATTTATCACCAAATCAGTTGATCCAAATGGAGTGTAAAAATCAGATGGATATAATCACAATAAACCAAACCAAAATCAGATGGATGTTCTTTGAAGATCAAAATAAATATCAAAATAAAATAAATGGATGAACAAAAATAGTTGGATGAACAAAAATTAAACCAAAAATCAAAATAAATAATTACCAAAAATCGGAGAGCACAGACCTGAGTTGTTTGAAGATCTGGAGATGCTTGAGTTCTTTGAAGATCCGGTTTAAAGCCATCGCGAGACCTGAGTTTGAAAAATCGCGATCACCTCCACATCAACAACCAGAAAAAATAAACAAAAAATCAAAGCATATATATATATATATATATATGATCTGTATATAGACGGAGAGCGAGAGAGACCGATCGGAGAGTACAGAGATCGAAGAGTATAGAGATCGGTGAAGAGAGGGAAGACAGCGCGAGAGTGAGAGAGCGAGAATCAGAGAGAGAGAGAGAGAGATCAGTTTGAGGAGAGGGAAGATAGTGCGAGAAAGAGAGAGAGAGAGAGAGAGCGAGATCGGTTTGAGGAGAGGGAAGACGGAGTGAGAGGGAGAGAGGGAAGACAGTGATGAGAGTGAGAGGAGAGGGTTGGATGATTCTAGAGAATCATCTCAACCATTGAACATTTAAGACGTGGACGGTTGTGATCTCTCACTCTGCCCTTAAAACAACGGTTGTGCTCTGTTTGGTTTTTAAAAAAAAAAATTTCAATAACTATCTTTAAACAGTTTTTTTTTTCTTTTTTCAAATGGTAATATTTTGAATTTTTATGGGTAATTGGTGATTGTTTATTTTTTATGTGTAGTTCAAAAAATTTATTAAATATGTAGTAATATATTTTTTAGTGGGGTGAATTATATTTAAATTTTTTTTCTAATTTTTTAAAATTTTTTATTTTTTATATTTGTCTAGTTAGAAATAATATAAAAATATATAAATTTTTTTACAAACAAGTAAAAAATGTCACAAAAGAAAAAAAATAAACAAAAATAAAATCACAAAAAAACCTATATCCAAACAACATTTACAAATTTGGAGAGAAAACTGGTTGAGATTTGCTAAAATAGCAAATGACCATCGGAGCACCATTGCTATAATTTGAAAAAATAGCACTATTCATTGCCAAATTATAGTAATAGTAATAGCATTATAGCAACAATGGTTGTCGTTCGAAATCGATTTGTTATGTAAATAAGTCAAACTTAAAAGTACAATTTATTGGACTTAATCTAACAACTAGGAATTGATCGATTCGCTAAAACGAGTTAAAATAATTATTTCTTAGATTTTCATATGAAATTATCATTCTTTTATAATGTGAATAATGATTCAATTTAGGGTGCATTTATTATTATTTTTTTAGTGAATCAAAGGTGACGATAGATATTTTAATAGAATAATTATGTTATTCCACTTCATTCCAATAGTGAAGCAAATAAAGCATTATCCAAATAAGACACTGCTTACCCAAACAAAGACTCGTGTCAATTAACTACGTTGAAGAATAATTTTTAATGAGAATAATAAAATATTTTCCATACTTGGCCAATTACACATTACATGCATACAAAAAATCCAGAGTAATCCATGTAATTTTTATTTTACTGTTAAGGAGGTCAAAGTGTTGCATGCATAAAATCAAGGAAACGACGTCGTCACTTAGGTCATATGGGAAATCAATCGTTATAAAAAGGATTAGGTATCAACTTGGCAGGTAAGCAGCAATTGAAAAAAGAAGGGATTTAATTTTGGCAGGCTCAAAAAACTAGAATTTCTTCATATCTATGGAAAATTCTACAAGTTAGTACTCGTTGCATGTGTAGGATTGCTCTATGAAAACCACAGAGTTGTTGATTAAGATAGGATAAGTTACACTTCTAATTTGACTTAAATTTCAATTTAATCCTCGCCATTTTAATTTAAATAATTTGATTCCTGCCTTTTAAGTTCGATTTTAATTTGATCCTTCCATTCAAATTAAACATTAAAACTTACAATATTGTAATACATGTTAGTCTCCCAAGGAGTGCATGAAAAAATTAACAGTTTTTTAGACAAAATGACCAAATTAAAACTGGACTTTAAGTGTAAGAATCAAATTGAAATTTGAGTCAAACTACAAAGGTGAAAAATGTAATTCCCCCTAAGATTTAAAACACCTGATATATCCAAGTCAAACATTGCGAAGTACTGAAAGACAATAATCAGCCAAACTAATTTCACAAGAAGTAATGCAACAATGAAATATGTTAAATACTTCTGGTTAACTAAATTAAAAATCCAATGCAGCAAATTATGTTTTACAGAAACATTAATTCGAGCAAAATAATTATATATTGTAAATAGGATTGAAGTCTCCCCAAAGATGTTCTTTTGAAACATATAGCTGATAATCCCAAGACTTCAGATGCTTTGATTCATGCCACCCAACTTCTAAACTTCATCTTCATCTGCACTTAGAAGTTAGAATCTTATAAAAACTTTTACAGAAAAGCAAAAGCAGAGACATCTAATTTATACTACAAAACACATTTATAAACCAAATCATCTCCAAACAACTAGAGTAGCTAGCTTATAAAAAAGTTCAAACCACAAAAAGGAAAACATGGGTAAGACGAACACAAAAGAGCAATTTATGAATCGTGTACCATGGGGCACATAATGGGAACGTTCAGAAAAAGAAAAAGAGATAGGAGAAAAAAAGAAAAAAGAAAAAAAGAAAAAAGAGTTTAAAAAAATAAATAAATACTGAGGTTTTATTTTTTTATTTTATCAAATTGTTCGATGACAACAAAATTTCCCGTAACTTGATGGCCCTCCAACTTCCGGCAGTCAAGACTGGACACGTAGTTTGACCAAATGATTAGTCCACTAAAATGCGCCACATTTATGATTTAAGATGTTAAACCCTACGTGTAACCAAATCTTTAAAAAAATTGTATGTGCTGGAATCCTTTTTTTCAGATTCCCCAATCTACAAGTAAATTCCACAGCAAAACAAATGATGGGAAGCCAATCTAACAATAGAAAGTCCATTTACTAGTGATAAATAAATCAAATGCACCAATGTTCAAAATAAGGACATGAAACCTAAACGTCCGAAAGATAACCTAACAATGGAATTCCTTAGGCCTCTTTTATGATAATTAATACAGATACACCAATGTTCCACTGTTTGGTTGTGTGCATTGGAGTAAGGATTGGTGCCGCATCATACCATTGGCGACAACCCCTAAAACCCACGTGGGGTTGGCTTTCCCATAGTGTATTGGTCTAGTAAACCATAAATACGGGATTAGGGACTAGTCGCCTAGGTTAAAGACACAATTGTGTTCCAGTTAGACTCAACAGGGTCAGTCTAGGTAGTCAAGATGTTTCATTGATTTTTGGGTGGTATCGATTTTACCTTGAATTTCATAATATTTGAGGAATTGATCCTTGTATGTGAATTTTAAGATAATTGTGTAATATGGCATCATCCTTATTATCATTTAATATATTGGCTACTCATTTCCAATGTCTTGGATGATTGTTTAGTGAGCTTTAATCTTTGGTCGTCCCTTACAATTACAGGTACTCCACTACCAACAGCATAAAGTTGGGTGGCCATGCCATATATTCAAATCTTTTACACCGTTATACATGTATACCCATGCTTAATTGTATTTACCCTTTTTAAGTTGCCATTATTTTGGAGACTGGCATGTAAACCTGACTAGTTTGCTTACAGACTTATAAGATGAGTTAGCTCACAGGCTTGTGTTATTTTAATGATATGTAATTAATATATTTGGGCTGTGAACACACTCATGGCTTTTTGAAGCCTAACTCTATAGATGTTACGTTCGTAATTTAACTCAAACTATTATCGATGCCTTAGCAATTTATTCCAAGTACTTGGCATATACAATCAAACTCATTCAGATATTTGGAAATTGGAGAAAAGTACTCCTTTATTTAAATTTCTCCCAAATTTGTTTCTGTCATCTGAGTCATTATTGACGAACTAGCAATATTGACCTTGAGTTTCCTAGTCATGTCATCTTAGTCATTATTGGCATGCCAGAGCTAATTTTACCCATCCTGTGAAAGTGAAACCTCTTGTCCAACGTGGACCTAAGGCAGTTGAATAGTGGTGAAAAATTGAACAGTGTGATTGAAGGACCCATATGAACAAACATGTGCACTATGATACAAAACATTGGACTCTACCTAAGCTTCCTCAAATGGTAGCTTTCCAAAATGTTTTTCTCTATTGGCAAATTTTCACTGAACTAACTTGTTGAGTTACTTAACTTGCTACATCAGAAAAGACTTCCTTAAAAATTTCAGCTTGTTGCAAGCAGAAATCATCTTATCGTCTACGAAATTGAGCGTCAAAATCAGAATGGATTTGATTTTTGATGTTGGTTTGAAGGACCGCCATGTCTTGATTGGTTGGGACATGTGGGTTTAATGATAGTCATGCAGTTGTTTTGAAGGGTGGTCAAGTCCTTTTGACAGATGGTCGTGTTCATGTTCTATTCTAAGGTGCCAACCCTTTGGTCCAATGAGGCTTGCTGGTCATAGAAATCACTAATGGTCACAGTGGCGTAAGGGAAGAAAATGGTTTATGCTAATATTAGACTTAAAATGGAAACAAATAAATAAATTATGTCCTACTCACAACACATACAAAGCAATGTGAATGCGATGAGAGTGCCAATTCTAGAGTTTTCAACAAAAGTTGTGTGGGTATGGATGCAACAAGGGCTTTTTGGCAGGGGAATAAAAATGGAAAAGGAAAAATGGTAGAAAATTGTTGATATACCATTTTGTCCTACTTTTTTTTTTTTTTTTTTTTTTTTTTTGTAACAAGGAAAAAGGGTAAATATACCTTTGCCTGGACTTTTTCGTTCGTATTATTTACATTCCAGCAATCTATACATATGTAAATATACATAGTAGTATTATATTATTGTCCTTAGCATAGTATATAGTAAATAAATATACTATCGTCCGAACTTTCTAACTTAATAAATATACAAAATATATATATAGTAAATATGTGTAGTATTATACTATTTGCCCTAGCGCAATATATAATAAATATGTTGCCACCTAGGCTTTTCTTTTCCCACACTAAAAATAATATATTTTGTCGCTCATACAACAGCTAGGCATATTAAAGCCGCTATGTCATCAGTTTCGCCACTATAGAAAGATACATGTTAATATCACCACGGAAAACATAAATTGGATAAACTTCACAATCAATACAATGTCATCTTCACAGCAAGTCTACAATCAATACTAGTACAAGAAGCTCACATTGATATTATCATAGAAAGAACAAATTGAATAAATTCCACAATCAATACATTGTCATCTTTCTAAAAACATGTTCTTTTAAATATAACAAGTAACAGGTCATCCAAAAACCCAAGTCAGCATTCATAGGAATTAACAAGGTTTAGGGAATTCAATACCAAAAGGGTGATGTAGGGTGCCTAACACCTTCCCTACTCGTAACATAAAACCCGCGGACTCATCTTTGATTTACATAGACCAAAATGAGAGTCACTAATATGAAACATACCCAATCTAGCATGCTTGTTAACAAAAATACAAAGTATTGGCTCAAAAACAAAACTATTTCAAGGTGACATGACACACCCAAACTCTATGTTAGGTGGTGACTCCAAATTTTCAATAAATTAAAAAGGTCTGATTAAAGTCATTGGATATTATTTCCATCATTGCAATAAAAACTTCAATTTTTAGTCTAGTTTTCTTATAAACAATTGATAGTCAAAATCCGAGCACGACAAAAATAAATTAGAACCTAATTTGCAATTGACTGATTCACTGGTTTAACTGCGATTTTATCAAAATATATTGATTGGATTTGTTTGATTCGAAATAAATTAAATATTGACCTAATTAAAGATTAACTGGCTGACATTAATTGTTATCTTTTATTTTACACAATCTCACACCGGGAAAATAAGAAAAAAAAAAAAAAGTGAGTTGTTTTACTTATATTATATAAGGAAAAATAGGTTTTTAAAGGCAGACTTTCTAAGAATTCCAAATCTTCATTCTAAAATTATTAAAATTTTTTTTAATTTTAAACAATTAAGAAAATTCTCATTGGCTCCCATTGGCTAGCTTTCATTTTATTTTTATTTTACAATCTCACATCGAAAAAAGAAGGAAAAAGTGAATTGTTTCACTTATATAAAGTGAATCTTATGCTCCCATTTATATAAATTATTGAATTTTCTTAATTTTAAACAATTAAGAAAATTCTCATTGGTTAGCTTTCATTTAACTTTTATTTTACAATCTCATATCAAGAAAAAAAGAAAGAAAAAATGAATTGTTTCACTTATATAAAGTGAATTTTATGCTCCCATTTATATAAGCAAAATAAGATTTTTAGTCAGAAGCCTTATGATCAATATTTCATACTAATTTTTATTTTGATTCTCTTAATTTTAAACAATTAAGAAAATCCCAATTAACTAGCTCCCATTTAATTTTATTTTACAATCTCACATAAAGGTTTTGATTTTTTAAATAATTTTGTATGAGATTTTAAAACTCTCATAATGTCTCTCCTTAAAAGTATTCTTTTGTAAAATACATAGATATATTTATGAGATTTTAAAACTCTCATAATGTCTCTCCTTAAAAGTATTCTTTTGTAAAATACATAGATATATTGATAATCTCAATATCACTTTTATTGCTCCTTAATACAAAAATTATGAGATAATTATGATAATTTTAAATTTGTATTTAAAATTTATAAATCATGGGATAGATTATTATAATTTTAAATTTATATTGTGCCAATTTTAAATTTAAATTAATAGATTGCTTTCCATATTTAGTGGCAGTTTAAATTTTAATAAAATAAAATTTAAAAATTTTAATTAATTAATTTTTGTGTAAGTTAGTTGGTCTTTTGACCTAACTGATTAAGTTAAACCATTTTTTGTTTGAATGATTTGCCGATTTAACTGTAATTTTAGTGGTTTAACATGTTACGATAATCTTTCTTACTCATTAAGTATTTAAAAAATTTTCAATTATTTTCCTTTCAAAACCAATATGACAATTTTTTAAAATTCATATATTTTTATTCTAAAATAATGAAGTATTAGAACTATGTCATTTTTTTTTATAACAAAGCATAATTATAATTATTAATTGCCAATACAACAATTTTAATCTATCTATAATATATATATTGTAGTAAAGGAATATTTGAATCAAAAACCATAAACTTATATATAAAATTTTATTTAAGAGAGATAAAATATAAAAATAAATTTAATATAATTATCATATTTTTAATAAATAATATATTATTTTATTCCGTGCATAGTACATGTGATATGCTAGTAATAGTGATAAAAATGATACTAATAATAATAGTATAAAATGTGGTCAAGTTCACTATTTGGTCTAAATTATCAAACCATAATCAACATGTCAAATTCAATTAAATCATATTTGACCACAATCGATAGTAAAATAAATTATGGTGTCAACAATAGTGGTGATAGATATTATTGTTTTGGAAAGCATATTGACTTTTTTTTAGTATGTTTATATATATACATATTTTATATATAATTATATAATCAAAGTTTCAATTGTAACTTTAGTCTCATACGTAAGTATGAATTTATAATTTTTTTGGCTTGTTAAGGCTCGTGAATATACTCGAACTCGAGTCAAGCCTAAGCCAACTCGGCTTGAGCTCGGTTCATTAAATTTTTATTAGAAGTGCAACTTGGGCAGACTCAACTCTAACAACCCAATCCCAGCTCGAATTTTTTTAGGGCTTGGACAAAATATTTTTGAATTCGGTATAGGTTTGGATAAAAATTCAGAAGCCTGAACTAAATTTGGGCATGCTTAGGCAAAAATATCAAACAACCCAAAGCCCGAATTATACATATATAAATATATAGAAATATTAAATATACATATAAATTATTAGCTATTACATAATATTAAAGTAATTAGATTATTAAATCATATTGAATATATATTATATGCACAAGTAACACAAAATCTTACATTTTTTATTCTCACTCATGAATTGTAAATACTACCATAACGGCATTTTCCTTACATTACATAAATTATTTGTTTTGATGTTATTAATGATTTTCTTAAAAAAAATATAAATAGAATCTAATTCTAACAAATTAATAATTTAGTTAGAAAAAAAAAATTCATGTACAATTCGGGCAACTTAATCAATTTAATTGGGTTTAACTCAGGTCAGATTTGGGCATACAATCTCAGGTTACAATTTAGGCGAGTTGCGCCCTTTTAATTTTAGGATAAATTATCAATAAATCCTACTTTTGAGACTTATTACATATTAAGGCTCTGTTTGGCAAAGGCTAATATTTAGCTTTTTAAGTTAAAATTTATAAAAATAAAATAAAATAGGCTAAAATAGCTAATAAGATAAAATGTCACATCAAATTCATAACAATTTTTTCTCATAAATATCACATCTAACTATAAACAAATCTAACCATCTTCTCAACACACAAAATTTTAACCTATTTAAAGCTCCGTTTGGAAAGATGGTTAATGGGCTTTTTTGGCTATTTTAGCTACAAAAGACAAAATAGACTATTTTAGTCACAACAAACAAAACATCACATCCAACTCATAATCATTACACTCTTCTCTCACAAAAAAAGTCAAAAAGCCAAAAAACCCTTCCCAAACTAAGTTTTTTAGCCCAGACTAAAATAGCCAAAAAAGTCAAAAAGTCAATCCACTTCCCAAACGAAGCCTAAGTCCTATCGATAAATATATTAAATGATAAATTTGTTAGTCTCCTATTTTATGAATAAAGTGAAAAATTTATCAATAAAACCCTTAGGTAAACTAGTGGTTGGGCAAGTGTGTTGTACGTGGCACATGACTTTTTATCAACTGTTAGTATTATAATTATGTGTGTCTCTTAAATTGGTATGTGACATATATAAAGTATGAAGACTTGCATGGTAAATTGATTTGTATTCAAAATATAACTAAGTAAGAAATGAATACATACTTGATTAAAGAATTTAAATGAGAAATAAGAAATTTTATCAACATAAAATGTGTGCATAACGTACATTGTTTTTCTTAAACTTCACAACAGATAGAACAATTCCTATTCCAGCTCGTCTAATTTTGCTTGGAGAGCATGTTGAAATAGATCTTTTGTAGTTTTTGTTTCACCATCTTCTTCTTTTTCTTCTTACTCACTATTATAACTCATTATAATAATAATGAGTAAGAGTTTGAAGCGATATAATATTATTATGAATTTTAAAATCCATTTTCTCTCAATAATGTGATTTTTTCTGTGAGGAGAAAAAAGTACAATTATTGTTGTAACGGAGGTGCTTTGCAAAGTCTTGGTTTGTTATTGAAAGTGTTTATTATGGACACTTGTTTGTATGACATGTATATATATATATGTATTGAATATAAGTTAATAGGAGAGCAATACACAATTTTGCAATTTTTTCCTAACAAATGTGAGCAAGCCAGAAATGGAGGTTGGATTCCGGTAGTAAGTCAGTGGAAATGTGGTAAAGGGCAAGGCAATGAGGCAATGCATGGTCTTCATATTGTCTTTGTAGATAATATTCCGCTAAAAATGGATGCTAAATCTCTATTCAAGCTCTTCACAAAGTTTGGTATAGTGAAGGATGTTTTCATTCCTTTCAAAAGAAGGAAAGTGACAAACTCTAGATTCGAATTCGTAAGATTCGACTGCCCTGTAGCAACAGATACAGCCATTGAAAAAGCTAATGGTCTTCTGGTGGATGACAAGGTTCTAGTTGTCAAAACTACAACTTTTGATAGAAGAAGCAAAGAGGATCAGAGTAGAAAAAAGCCTCAATTCATCAGGAAAACTCAGTACATCAGAAGACCCCTTGTAGCCAACAGATCCAGGAGTCATGTTCTATCTGGTGGCCACAAATCCTATGTTGATGTATTGCAAGGGATATCTTCCATGGAAACTGGGAAAGCAAGTACCGTCATAAAAGTTACTAAAGAGGGCAATGGTTGGCTCTTTGGAAGCGTCATAATCCGCCTTAAAGCTGAATACTCTATCCTCAACATTATCAAAGCCCTGACAGAGAAAGGTCTGGAGCACATTATGGTCAAGAAAGGGGGTGGTCGCGATACTAACTTTCAACTCTCAATAGGAGATGCAATCAAACATTGGCAATCTCAAAGATTGATTCAAGGATTGGAGTCAATTTGTGGTGGAATGAAAGTCTGGGTTTCATTTGGATCAAGAGAAGTGTGTATGGTTGAAGTGCTTTGGCATACCTCTGCATGTTTGGAATCGAAACACTCTAAACACCATTGGAAGCTTATTGGGATCTGTACTCAACCTAGAGGGTGATATCTGTCAACCAAAAACTTTCTCCCATGCCAAAATCAGAGTGTTTACTTCATCTATGGAGTTAATTCATAAAACTTTGATCTTGGATTGCAAGGGTAAATCACATTCCATTTTTGTGTGTGAAGATCATCTACCAGATTTTGATAGTTTGAAGCATAATGACATAGATGGTTATAGCTTCCTTGAAACCTGCTGCAGTGTAGAGTAAGGAAACAATCCAGCAGTTGATGATAGGGAAAAGGGAAATGATGATGAGGTGGCTGAGGCTAGTGCCATGTTTGGTGCTGAGATTGCTTGCACAAATGAGGTAGTACAGAGAAAGGAGCCTTCGGACTGTCATTCAAGGGAGGAGGTGGACACAGTGGTTGAGGAGACAACTTGCATTGGAGGCTCTAGCAGAGGAGGAGCGTGTATAGAGGAGTCTTTGATGGATAAGACAGCACACAGCTCACAAAGCAATCATGATAGGCTAAGGTGTGCTGAACAAGTTTACACACTTGGTTTTATTCGAAGCCTCAATGAGTCCAATACAGGAGTTAGACCTAGTATCAATTTGGAAGTGGACTTGGCCTAGTTACCAAATCAGAATTTTTTTAGTGGCCTCCCAAACAGGCCCAATGAGCCTAATGTCATCAGTCCAAGTAATACAGATATTCTAGCCCCTTCTCATACAAAGAAGCATTATTCTGGGAAGCACAATAATGGACCTTTTAGAAGAAATCTCTTGTCCCACTTTCAATCAAACCAAGATGTAACTTCTGCCTCCACCCAAGAGCATCTATGAATTGAGAGAAAAAAGGGAAAATGAAGACACAAATTCACTAGCTTTGCTAGAATCCATGCATACACTACCAATGCAAACAAGAAGCACTCCATTAAGCCTGTTGTTTTCAGACCTGCAACTACTACTATAGCACACTCAGATTTATCAGAGGAAGACTCTTTTTTGAGGAATCACTTAATCACAGAAGCTACAACCACTATACAATTGGGGAAAACTCTTGGTATCAATTATAACGGGAAAGAAGATGATGTCCTTAGCAAAATTATTGGTCTAGAGCTCAAGGACAATGAGAGAATTGACAAAGAGGGAAAGGCACAACAGTAAATGGCTGTAGATGGGCGATTTGAGTGTATCAATTGGTTTTCTATGAAGCTATTATCTTGGAATATCAAAGGTATGGGAAAGGCAGAAAAGTAAGGAAGAATCAAAAAACTCATAAAGGATAGACACATAGGTGTTGGTTTTTTTCAAGAGACCTAAAAGAAAGTACTATCAGATATTGATGTTTGCAGGTTATAGGGGAGCAAAAATATGGAGTTTATGTCTGTTGATCCTAAAGGAACAACTTGAGGGCTATTACATATTTGGGACCCTACTGTCTTCACTCTCTCTAGCTACTGTTGCAATATGAGGTATATTTTACTTTCTGGTTATTTATACAATTCCTTTGAATGTGTTTTGCTCAACATTTATGCACCTAATGATGTTAGCACTAGATCCTTCTTTTGGGATAATCTATTAAAGTTAAAAGCTTATTTCCCTAATCCTTGGTGCATGGGTGGAGATTTCAATGGAATTAGGCATATGAGTGAAAGGGTAGGCTGCTTTAGGAGGGATAGGGGAATGAAACATTTAAATGAGTTCATTGGAAAAACTGAGCTTCATGATTTACCTCTCCATAGAAGGAAATACACCTAGTGTAATGCACAGGAATCAGAAAAATGAAGCAGAATTGATAGAATCTTGATTAGCCCTGAGTGGATAATTAATTTCACTATGAAACTTTAGGGATTGCCCAGGTTAATTTCAGATAACTGCCATTTGCTGATGATGGAGGATGACAGAGATTGGGGGCCTAAACCTTTCAGGTTCCTTAATGCTTGGACTCTCCATCTCAAATTTTCTCAGCTTTTTGTTACCTTTTGGTCAAATACTACCTTTGAGGGTTAGTTTGGATTCATACTTCTACAAAAGCTCAAGCATTTTAAGTTGATTATGAAATCTTGGAATATTGAGGTGTTTGGAAATACTCATTCCAAAGTCAAGTCATTGGAGGAAGAGTTACATGCATTGGACATCATTGCAGAAGAAAGGTCACTGGTTGATTCAGAAAAGGCAAGAAGAAGAATGGTTAGAGGTGAGATGTGGAAACTCTACAAAATGATAGACTGGATATGGCATCAAAAATCCAGACTGAACTGAACTCTTAACGGGGATAAAAACACTAAGTTCTTCTATGTTGTTACTAGTACCAGGCAGAGCAGAAATCTAATTACATGTATTTCAGTTGATGGTGTGTCTTTTGAGGAACCTATCCGGGTCAGGCAGAAAGTTTTACAACATTTCAAGACTCAATACACCGAATCATGGGTTAAGAGACCTACTTTGGGAGGGATGTCTAATACTATTGAAACGGATTATGTATCTTAACATTTGGTAGCTGAGTTCAGTACAACTGAAGTTCTAGCAGCAATTAAAGATTGTAACAATAACAAAGCTCCAGGTCCTGATGGTTTCAATCTATTGTGCTACCAGAAATTCTGGAATGTTTATGAAGCCAGACATAATGCAATTTTTCAAGGAATTTCACGCCAACAACAGGCTTACTTATGGCATTAACGGCACATTTATAACTCTCATTCCCAAGTTAGAAAATCCAGTTGATTTGTCTGACTATAGACCTATAAGTCTAGTGGGATCCATCTACAAAATCTTGGCCAAAGTTCTCTCACACAGATTGAAATTAGTGCTTCCTTTAATCATTGGTGAAACGCAAACTGCATTCATAGGAGGGAGAAATATTCTTGATGGGGTGTTCATTGCTAATGAAGTGGTGGATGGTTGGAAGAAGGCCAAAAAGCAAGGATTGATTCTTAAATTGGACTCTGAGAAAGCATTTGATTTTGTCAATTGGGAATTCCTTTTCTCTTTGATGACCAGTTTTGGCTTTGAGGATAAATGGATCTCTTAGATGAAAGCTTGTGTTTCTACAGCAAGAATCTCCATTCTAGAGAATGGGTCACCTACTGAGGAATTCTCCTCCCAAAGAGGTCTTAGGCAGGGTGATCCACTTTAACCTTTTCTTTTCAACATAGTGTTTGAAGGGCTTAACATTCTTCTAGTTAGAGCACTTAATCTTGGTATTCTTAGTGGTGTGGAAGTTGGGACTAATAATGTTCTTATATCTCATTTGCAATTTGCCGATGATTCCATCCTCTTTTGTGAAGCTAATTGGGATCAATTGGCATCTATTCAAAGAATTCTCATATGCTTTGAAGTACTATCGGGTCTCAAAATTAACTACCACAAGAGTGTTGTGTGTAGTGTTGGTGTGGCTGAAGATATTATGATTTCCTTTGCCAATCTTGTCAATTGCAAGATGCAGGGCCTTTCTCTAAAATTTCTAGGCTGCCTTTAGGTGCTAATCCTGGCAAAAAATCTACTTGGAAGCCTGTTATTGACAAAATCAAATATAGGCTGTCTGGGTGGAAGAGAAAATTGCTATCCTTTGCAGATAGATTAACTTTGATCAAATCTACTTTGTCTAGCTTACCTGTTTACTTTCTCTCTTTATTTAAAATGCCTGAAGGAGTGGCTAGAGAAATAGAAAAGATTGAGGCTGCATTCTTATGGGGTGGTAGTGATCTTAAAAGGAAAGTTCACTTAGTGAAATGAGAGGAGGTCACAAAGAGTCTTGATCAAGGGGGTTTAGGAATCACAAGGGTCAGGGATGTTAATGATTGTTTACTACTCAAATGGTGGTGGAAATTTGGAATCCAAGTTAATGCACTTTGGAGGAGAGCTGTCTGCAGTAAATATAAGATTAAAGAAAATTCTTGGCATCCTTCAATGAAGTCCTCTTACACGCACTCTACAATATGGAGTGACATCTTATCCATTGGAGCTTCTAACAGGCCTATTTTCAATTTCTTTTCGGACAATTGCATCATCAAAGTGGGGAATGGTCACAGAAATAGTTTTTGGTCTAATAGGTGGGTTGGAAACCTCTGCCTAAAATCTACTTTTCCTATTCTTTTTAATCTTTCAACTGATCAAGAAGGCTCTCTCTACCAATACTTTGTTAGTAAATCAAGCCCTAGTGATTGGAATCTCCTCCATAGAAGAGAGTTGTATACTTGGGAATTGGCTGAAGAAGCTAGACTCATTGTTGTATTATCCTCAGCTCCTTCTTTGTGTATGGATTTTGCAGACTTCCTGGTTTGGTCCAATACTTCTGCAAGTCAGTTCTTCGTCTCGACGCTTTACTCTCATAGCTCTTCTCTCCTTGGTCCCCATAGCAGAACCTGTAAGTTTATATGGAACTCTGTATTGCCCCCTAGAGTTTCATTATTCTGTTGGTTGGCTTGGAAAAATAGGATTAAATGCTCAGACTTTTTGCTCAGGATTGGTGTTCTTGACATCAATGCCTCATCCCTCTGTTCATTCTACAATTCTAAGTTGGAATCTGCCACTTATTTCCTGATTTATTGTCCCTTCTCTTGGTCAATTTGGTCTGCAATGATTGAAGATTGGGGATTTCATTGGTGTATTCCTAAATCAGTTGATAGTTTATTTAAGAAGCTTGAAATGTCTATTTGGAAAGCCATTCCATTAATTGTTCTTTGGTCACTTTGGAAGCACATAAATGAATGTATATTTTCTAATGCTCAACCCAACTCATCTGCTCTACTTGATCTCATCAAATTCAGAACAACCCTTTGGCTCAAAGCTTCCATTAAGAATTTCCCTTACACAGTTGATGATCTAGTTTTCAAATGGAGTCAGATCAGGAGAAGTGCTTGAATTTCCAATTAATATCCTGAATGCTACTACTCTCCTCCTTCTTATCTTTTATATGGCTGGAGCTTGCTCAGAATTTGGTGTTGTTTATTTTGCTATTTGTTGGTGTTAGTTTCTAGTGTTTCAATCAAAGGTGTTGCTACATAGTCTTGGTCCTATCTGTTGGTTTGTATTACTCAGAGTTGTTTTTGCTGTTTGATAAGATTGCTACTGCTACTGCTCTCCTATTTCTTATCTCTTTTGTAGTTGGAGCTTGCTCAGATTTTGGTGTTTTGTTTCAATCAGAGATGTTGCCACACAGTTGTTTTGTTGGTTTGCTTTACACAGAGTTGTTTATTGTTCTGCTGTTTTGCTCAGATTTTGGTGCTGTTTTGTTTCAATCAGAGGTGTAGCCACACAGTTGTTTTTGTTGGTTTGCTTCACACAAAGTTGTTTTGTTGTTCTACTATTTTTTTTTTGTCTTTGTTTTGCTTTGTTCGTTGGTTTCTCACCAACTAGGAGGTTGGAACTTCTTCTTCTACCTCCAAACTCCTCTTTATTGATGTAATTCGGTTGTGTTTCATCAATAAAATTTTCTTTGCCGATCAAAAAAAATATTACTAAAGTGATACATTTAGAAAATTAAAATATCCGATGGTAATATAGCATTACAGATTGACAATGTATGAATACAGTAACATATATAAATTTATATTTATATTTTTTTATATATATTTATACATATAGACCTTGACATATATAAGATATCACAAAAGTAATATATAAAATCTTTTATAAACAATATAATATACATAACAATGAGAAGTTAATTATTCATAATTAAATAGTTCGTCAAAATGTAAATGTTTAGTATTACGTTTTTGTGTGTACGCACTATTTTTTAATTAGATTATTAAATTCACATAAAAATTGAAAGAAATTTGTGAATAATTTGTGTAAAATTCGAGATTAGTGAAGAAAGATTTTAAAAAAGAAAAGTTTATAGCATTTGGTTTGGTTTGTTTTTTCAAACTTTTGTTTTGAATTTTTTGATTTTTATATTTTTTGTCTTTGACACTATTTTTTTAATAACCTTTTATTTTCTTTTTAGATTCACTTAACTTAATACTTTTTTATTTTTTAATTTTACTTTTAGATTTAGATTCACTTAATCTAAATACACGTATAAAATAATTTGTTTTGTGTATTCTTTTTAGGAAAAAAAAAATATGAATATTAAATAACAACAACAACAACAACAACAACAAAAAATATATATGTAATAACAAAAAATCAATACAAGTTTGAATTATAATTCTTTACTAATATTTTACCTTTTAATTCTATTTAAATGATTAGATATTAGATTTTCATGCAAAATTATATTTTAAATATAAAATATGAAGACATTTCAGTTTCTTTAATCACCAAAACTGAGAAAATGTGAAAAATCAGAAACTAAAAAACAACGAATTGTTTAGAATTTTGACATCGTGCCTTGGTTATTAAAGTACAATGTAAAATATTACAATTCATAAAATATAATTTAAACAAAAAAAAAAGTGTATAAAGATAACTTGCAGCACAAATCACTATAGATTTGAAAGGGTAAAATATTACAATCGTTTTTGAGTGTTCAACTCTAAAAATAAAGAGAGTTGATTTATGTAGAACTCTTTATGACTTTAGAAAATATAGTAAATTTGAAAGGGTAAAATTAGGATTCAAAAAAATAAATAAATAAACATAATATGTTCTTCACACTTTTATAATAGTAGTAGATAAGTCTAGTTAATATGATTGATTGGTAAATGTTCCTAATTTTTATTGAGCTCAAACTCGAATTCATTAAAATCTTAATAAATAAGTTCAAACATATTAAAATTTGACTCGGCTCAACTCATTTGCAACCCTAATTATTATTGAAATTACACGGCCCTATCGTATTTTACCTAACAATATGCACACACCTTTTCTCTGTTAATGGATTGTTAATGACTTCACGAAAAATATTTATATCAGCTTTCTATATTAGTAAAATGCCAATTTTACCAGTGAAAAGCAATTTTCAACCATTTAGTTCAAAAAAAAAAAATACTGTAGTTTTTTTTACCAAGCGCACCACAAGTTCAGATCCTCTGCCGTGGTTTTCTGCGGTGATTTCAAAACGACGTCGTTTTGATGTGTTTTTTTTTTCCTCCCCCATTTTCGTTTCTCTCTCATTTGCTCCAAAACCTAACCCATCTTTGAGAGAGACGAACAGAGAAGGGCGAAGGCAAAGACGAAACGCAGAGGAGGGCGGCCAACGGTGACTCCGGTGGCGAGGCGAGCGGAGGAGGCGATGAGGTCATTCCCGAGATCAACTCTCAAAGCGAAAGAAAAAACCCAGAACCTGTTGGTTGCCATGAAAACCAGGAACAAAGCTTGCTTATTATTGAGTAATTTACTGTTTTTGTTTTCAAATTAAATGATAATGGACAAGAATATAAGAAAATCTTGGAAAGAAAAAAGAGAAAAAGAGAGGATCTTTGTTGATAGACCAAAAGACTTGAGTGTGAAATAGTTGAAGAGAGAGAGACGAAAATATATGGGTAGACCACCTTGCTGTGATAAAGGACCAGCCATGTCCTCCAGAAGAGGACATCAACTTGGTGCCTTACAAGTTACATACAAGAAATGGGCCTGGGAAATTTCTTAAAAATTTTCACTGGTGATTGGTTTGTTTGGGGTTGGTTGGGTCATTGAAGAGGTATATTTAACATCTTATCTAGCTCAAGCTTGCCGCCGTCGCATCGCCACCGCTGCCTCGCCGCTGTCGCATCGCCGCTGCTCTTCGTTTCTTTATTTGTTAGGGTTTGTGGTCTCTCTAACATTTGAGAGATGACAGAAAAAAAAGAAGACTGAAAAAAAAAAAAAAAACAAAACGATGTTAGAAAGTGTGAAAGTGTCGCAGGAATCACCGCAGGTTAACCCCGCAGAGGATCCGGACTCAGCGCACCACACCTTGTTAGTCTTTTGTTTAATAAAAAATGTTAGAAAAATGTTAGAGATTTCAAAAGTTCTACCAAATCATGTGAGACATTTTTTGTAAAATTTTTAAGATCTCTAACTGTGGGGACATAATTTTTGAATGACGACACGTGGCCGAGGTGTCACCGAAGTGCCAGCTGAGGTGCCACGTGTCGTGGTCGAAATGCCGAGATGATCTTGGCTAGGCCGAGGTTATCTGCGAAAATATTGGAATCCGGGATAAGCGGATAAGGGACAAGAGTCCTAGAATGAGAGAAGACTTCAGTTTGGGTAAAGACATGACTCTTAGAGAGCTTATCCTAAACCTACTGGGAGTCCAAGATTAGCAGTAATCCTAAGTCTATTAGAGCTAGGCTTCTATTGGGACTAGGATTGTGTTGGCTATAAAAGGGAGGCACCCCCATGGGTCTAAGGTATGACTTTTATGCTTTTGATATTCTGTCTAGTGAGTTAAGCACTATTGGTTATCTTTGAGAGATATTGAGTACTGACTTGATCGTTGGAGTACCCCCGGGTAGACGAACCACCGCGGGATTCTTATCTTTTCTGTGATAGGTTGTTCGGGCTTAATCTATTCTGCTGGTGTTCTACAGCTGAGTACTAGCTTGGCAGTGTGGTCGGAAATTGACACACACAATTTGGCGTTGTCTGTGGGAAAGAAATGAGAATAGATGGCCAACGACGGACAGAAAGAGAAGGTTAGGGACAACACCCCTATTGGGAGCGAGAAACACATTGACCTTGACAACTGCAACGAAGAGGCTCGTGATAAGAATCACGGAGAAGAGGACGTCGGCCAGGAGGGCGATGTGCCGAAGAAATCAGACCGAAGCGAGTATTACAACGAGGAAGACCTCCAGGTATGGAAGGATAGATGCCTGCGGAGGGACAACGAGATAAAGGCGATGGCAAACAAATTGACGGACCTACAAACGGTTGTCAACTTCATGGTGCAGGACAACGTCATGCAACCACCGTTCCCATTATAAGATACGCTGATTCCAGCGGGTAAGAAAGATGCCCAGACAGGGGGACAGAAGACAACTCCTACGACTCATCAGCATGATAGGACCAAGGAACACTCTCACCGGCCTTCAAGGGAGGACGGGCGAGGAGAATCTAGCAGGGGAGATTCATGGAGGAGGCATCGCACCAAGGAAGCTGACCCCAAAGAACATCGGCATGTTCAGGGGAAGGAACTCTGTTTCGACACGACCAATGGAGGGACGTCCAAAAGGACTCACACTGACACTGGAAGTAGTGTACCAAAGAGGCTGAAACCCGGAGATGGCCGAGCTCCTGGATGAACAAAAGAGGATCAGAGGGATTACCTTCAGAGAAAGCGGCAAGATGCCGAGGTGACCTTTCCTGTCAAGCCGAGGACACCGTTCTCAGTAGAATTGGACAAATTTGAGGCCGCGAAAAGGTTCAGTATGCCGAGGTTCCAGATATACGACGGTAAGTCAGACCTTAACTTTCACCTCGGCTTGTACCTGAAATCGATGGCATTATACACTGGGAACGAGTCGTTGCTCTGCAAGGTGTTCCCCTCGTCCTTCGGAGAAATTGCATCAGACTGGTTTCACAAGTTGCAGAAAGGAATTGTGAAAACCTGGGAAAGCCTGGCCGAGATGTTTGTGGTCAGGTTTGTAACGAACAAACTACAGCCGTTAAGGGTGGACTTTCTAATGGCTCTGAGAATTAGTGAGGATGAAAGCCTTAGGGCTTATGCCAAGAGGTATTACGAGGTGTTCAACTGAATACTAGGATGCAACCAAGAGGTGGCGGTCGTGTCCTTTAAGAACAGCTTAAAAGATGACTGCCTGCTTCGAAAATCACTAGCAAAGACATTGCCGAAAAACATGGAGGAGCTTATGGCCAGAATTGAGAAATATGCTAGAGCCGAAGAAGACACGCGGGGGCAGAGGGCTGAAGAATGATGCTTGGGAGCTGGAATTTACAAGCCGAGATAAAGTTTAACATTTGTTGAAACTTGAGAAAAGTTTACAAGTTGAAATTAAACCGAGATCATTGTTTAACACTTGTTGAAATTTGTGGACAATTTATAAGTTAAAGTTAAACCGAGATCATTGTTTAACACTTGTTGAAATTTGTGGACAATTTACAAGTTGAAGTTAAACCGAGATCATTGTTTAAACACTTGTTGAAATTTGTGGACAATTTACAAGTTGAAGTTAAACCGAGATCATTGTTTAACACTTGTTGAAACTTGAGAAAAGTTTACAAGTTAAAGTTAAACTGACATTCAATGAAGCAAATACCTCGGCTAGGAGGACGATTTCGGATGAGAAACTTGAACGAACTTGGTCATTGGTTCTAAGGCATTGATGAAAGCAGACTATAGGTCTCGGTTATATTGAGCCGACGAGTTCTGACTTCGGCAATAGATAAAGCGAACTTAGCCGACGTGCTAAAATGGAAGAAATGATATAGGTTCCATCACCTCAGGATACCAAGGTAATAGAACCTAGGGGGCAGTTGTGGGGACATAATTTTTGAATGACGACATGTGGCCGATGTGTCACCGAAGTGCCAGCCGAGGTGCCACGTGTCGTGGTCGAAATGCCGAGATGATCTTGGCTAGGCCGAGATTATTTGTGAGAATATCGGAATCCGGAATAAGCGGATAAGGGACAAGAGTCCTAGAATGAGAGAAGACTTCAGTTTGGGTAAAGACATGACTCTTAGAGAACTTATCCTAAACCTGCTGGGAGTCCAAGATTAGCAGTAATCCTAAGTCCATTACAGCTAGGCTTCTATTGGGACTAGGATTGTGTTGGCTATAAAAGGGAGGCACCCCCATGGGTCTAAGATATGGCTTTTATGCTTTTGATATTCTGTCTAGTGAGTTAAGCATTATTGGTTATTTTTGAGAGATATTGAGTACTGACTTGATCGTCGGAATATCCCCGGATAGACGAACCACCGCGGGATTCTTATCTTTTTTGTGACAGGTTGTTCGAGCTTAATCTATTCTACCGGTGTTCTACAGCTGAGTACTAGTTTGGCAGTGTGGTCGGAAATTGACACACACACTAACATTACTTAAAAAGTTATATTGTGAAATGACAGGTAAGATTAAAGATGGAAGTAATGGAGATGTGGCTGATAATTCTTACCATCAGCCACATCATGTTGCCAAGTATTTTTTGCATGTTATACAAGGTACACGGCATGTTGTACTCTTCAGGACTCTACCAGGTCTGTGTTTGGCCACGTTTCTAGGAGGGAGGCTAGTGATTATTGAGATTATTTTGCTCCCTTTTATGGCACTTCAATGGGTTTAATTTCTTGCCCAATTATTTATTTATTTATTTATTATTTTTGGTCCTTAGCCAAGGTGCTGTTTTTGTTCAGTTAGATTAATCTGTGATTTTTCAGCTTTGTTTTTGCAGCGCTCTTTGTTTTTATTTATTTATTATTATTCATGTATGTATTGACATGTATCTGTGTAGTGCTCTTTATTTTAAATCAATATATTTCTTTTTTGCCAGTTAAAAAATAATAATTATAGTGCTAACTTTATTTAAGCATGCCACAGGAAGATACAAGGATTTTTAAGGAAATGGGTCTAGATGCTTACAGATTCTCAATCTCCTAGTCAAGAATATTGCCAAGTATTACATTTCTTCTTCTTATTTCATGTGTATATCTAAGTGATTAGAAATATGAAACGTTTTTATTGTAAATAGAAGATAAAGAACAATATAAAACCAACTTTTAACGTTTGATAACATGCAAAAAATACTTGTGGTGTAAAAAATAACAAATCCTCCTGAAATTTGGGGTCAGATCACAATCGACCATATATTGGCGTCATTAGGATTAAAGGCAAATAGGTTTTAACTTTTATCGATGTCAAATTTTGAAAACATCTTCATCCGTAAATAATGTAGTTTTCCATGAAGTCAATGCATATTTAACTTTTAGACTTCTTAATCTTGGTTATGAAGGCAATTTTAGTGTCTAGTCTTGGAATTTGGATCGGGTTTAGAACTTCATTCGATTGGGTCGTTCATGGTGACATGACCCAAGACTCATAAAGACCTAGTCAAAGTAGATTTGAATTAACTTATCTTGAGGATAAGTGTGATTGACCTACTATCTCATCTGTTTAAGAGATAGAATTGTGGTAACACTCCCATATAATATAAGTATTATATGGTGAGAGTTAATTTTCACTGTATCTGATCAGTCTTTTCTATTTTTCTTCTCTCTCCAGAGAAACCCAAATCCATTTATTTTTGTTATGTATTATTTCTTATAAATATTCTCACAAGTCTCATTGAAGCCCAATGAGAGTTTTTTTTTAGAGTAAATCTGATTCTTAAAGACTTATGTTCCATCTAACTTATATTATTTTTGAATATTCTATTAAGTCTTATTTGGTGTAATATGATCAAATCATCCTTTTAACTTTCTGCACTTGTTTCTATTTTGAAATTAATACACAATAAAAAAATAACAATAATTCCTTATTTAATGGAAAAAAATCTACCCCTTATTCCATGGAGAATATCTCATCATTCTAGAAAAAATCTCCTCATTCCAAGGAGACGATCTCTCCCCTTATTGCACGCAGAATAACACTTCTTATTCTAGGAGAAAAAACCTCCCTTATTCCACAGAAAAAAATTCTCACATTCTCAAAATCCTAAATCATCCACCTTTTAAAAATCTCTCACTAAGGCCTTGTTTGGTAACCAACTCGTTTAGCCAAAGAGCCAAAAAGCTAACAACCCATACCAAAAAGTCAAAGATTCTCTTTTCTCTCTATTTTTTGCACATCTTTTCATAAAAAGTCAAAAAGTTATCCCAAACATACTAATTTTTTTTAGCTTATATTTTAACCAAATAGCCAAAAAATTACTAAATTAACCTGTTCCCAAATGAGGCCTAAATGTCGATATGAATTTTCACATTACAAATACACGCTGATAAAAAACACCTCCTCACGAAACCCTACACACACTCAATGTTATAGGAGTGTGTTACCATTAACATTGAATGCAACTACCTATTTCACTACAGGAAAATTGCAAATTAAAAAACGCCACAAAAAAATAAGGCAACGTTTAAAAATTTCATTATTAATTATATCTTTATAGTGTTTTAAAAACGCTACTATAGAGCTTAGACGGCATTTTTAAAACGTCACCAATTCGTCAGAACTACAATGTAATCATACGACATGTTGACGTTTTTATGAAAAACGCTACCTTTCCTTCTTTTTTTTTTTTCCAAAAAAAATAAAAAATAATGATATTTATGATATTCTCTCTAGTACCTAACCACTCTGTGAGCTAGCAAGAAAAAGGACTAAAAATTAAATTAATTTAGATGCATATTTATGATATTCTCTCTAGTTCATTGTATGGAGTTTTAAATCATGGATCCATTACAATCAAAATTACGAATTATGAGAGTAATTACAATTTTTCAAAACACTTTTTATGCTGTAACATTTGAATTCCAGAGATTATAGATTGCACAATAAACAAAAGTTACATCAACAGCTAACACAACAGTGGTCTGTTGAAAAAAAAAAAAAAAACCCACATACATTAAACAAACATAAACAAGGGAAAATAGCAGCAGCACTTTGATGTACTCATAAACAGCACTTCAGCCGGAGCAGATCTTGAGAAAAAAAAAGGTTACCGTATTGGCAGAATCACGAAATACACATAACAAGATCCAAAGTTATCAATCCATTGAGCTTTTTTCCTACACTTCCTCGCTACTACTTTGATTGCCGTTCTTCAGTATATTGAACCTGCAGAGAGGACATGTAGCATTGATGTACAACCACTTGTCTATGCAGGAGCAGTGAAAATGATGGCGGCAAGGGAGTTCACACAGTTCAGTTCCGTCTCCCGTCTTCATAGAGACAAAGGCAAATGCAAACATTCCTGTGATTCACGAGTAGTGTCAAAGGTTAACCGTTGACTTAGTTCATGGAAAGCTATAAGCTATAAAGAAATCTAGCATTAAGTAATTGAACACACCTACTAACGAGCTTTTTTTATGGGTTTTGTAGACATGTTGGGGCACATATTAAAAAGCTTAAAAAGATTGTATATTCCGCACAAAAGTGTGCGTCTAATAAAAAATGTACAATACTTTTAAGCCATCCTAACACGTGCCATAAAGACACATGTTAACAAACTTTTCTTTTTATACATAGCATGCAAATGAAATATTAATGACCCGACAATAAACAGGTCCCAAATTCAGAAATGTTTATTATTTATTTTCAGTGTGATTGAAGACACCAAGGAACAACACAATTTTACAATGATAATTTGCACCTCTTTTTTTCTTTTTTTCTTTTTCAAAAGCAATAAAAGAAAGCCAACAAAAAAAAACAATCTCATAATGATAAGGGCTATTAGTCATCACACTATATATCTGCGTTATCAAATTAGTGTATATGAGAGTTTGTCCTATTTCAATGATTAGAAAATCAATCTTCATGTCTGAGGATTGGACGCAAGTCATAACCTTCATGAAAATGATGTAGTTGTACAAGAGAGTGTGGCAAGTTCTTAAGCATGTTTTTTCAGAACTTCCTTAATTTTCATTTCAGAGTTCATGAAAGAATGTCTCGATTGAATCAGGAAACTTACAGCATTTTCTGGGGAAAGAACATGTTCAATTGGTGAATCAGTATCACATTCCGTAATTATTCCTCCAAAAGATTCTTGAATCTCCCCATTTTGTTTCTCAAAGTCACCAATCCTCCGGAATTTGTATTTGGGCAGTCATTCAATGTCTTCCTTCGTTGCTCCTTCCTGTTTTCATATAGAAGTTAATGCCAAGTCAAAGAAGAAACATTCAACATTCAGAGTAAAGGTGATGTCAAATAACGAAACAGACATTTGGCAAAGCAATTCTAAGTACAGACTAGATAGTTGATCATGAACCCTTTTTAACTTAGAGAGAGAGAGAGAGAGAATTAACAACCCAAACTCAGATCTCAGTTCTCATCCAATGCTCCTATCATGATATCTCCTCTTTATGAACATAGTACAAGATAGTCAGTGCACTAGCAAGTTCCACAACTATAGTCATAGAAAGAAATTTCTACATTCTGCCCTGTGTCATTAATGTTACATTTTCTCGCAGACAATGTGCCAAGAAATTTCACATAAGGTGTATTCAAATTGCAGACAAAGTACGAAGTTTCTGTCCAAACTCGGGAAAAAAAAAGAAAAGAAAAAGAAAAAGAAAAGTTAGCTACAATACCGAGCTAGAAAGTCACGATGAAAATGTTACAAGTGATGTGATGGGGTCATCCATCAAATAACTATTTGAAGAACACTGGATTCAAATCCAAGCTTAAATGTTAAATTTACAATATTTTAAGCCACAGATAATTCTGGTAAGTAGTAGAACATATAGTTCAAAAGTTAGAAGTTCAACATAATTTCAATTATGCTTCCTAGCGGATTTAGTTGATTAATAAAGCAACTATTGGCGTGAGCTGTAAATCTGAACACCAATAACTATTTTGCTGTTGAAAAATCTAGGCTTAGGAATATAATATATTAAGTCTTTCATGGCAATAAACACAAAACCAAAGAGACACTTCTGCAAATTACCTGATCTGCTACTGCATATAATATTGCAATTATACATGGAAGACAGCAGCAAACAGCTATACCAATTACACATGCCACAGCAACACAGATAACAACAAATTAGCCAACAGATCTATAAGAAACTACAACGAATTAGCCAATAAAAATCGATCAAACATAAAAGCATAAAACTTTTCTCATACTTGATCTACCACGTATCTAATTTCGACCAGATCTAGCAAAAAATAGAATCAAAAAAAGAAGAAAAAATTATGAAATCAGAGATCTATTGAACAGATTTGATACCTTAAGGGCCTGAGGAGCAATGTCCCAACCCAAACGTGGTCTCTTTATGGGACGACGATCCACGTGCGTGCGTGGAAACTTGATCACGCGTTCCATCTCCATGTTTTCATTTTTGTTTTTGCCAGAAATAAATATAAGCATGTATAATCTTTTCTGTAAACCAAAAAAAAAAAAAGTAAACTATACACGTACATGAAATGCGATGAATTTGAACGGTGATTTAGGTTGGAAAACACCATTGTTGAGCCATCTTTCAGATCAGAAATCTTCTGCATCATCTCCCCAAATGTAAGGCATCCTCTGCCCATGGCATAGGACATGTAGTAAAACACCATCTTCCTTTTCAGTTTTAAATCCATCTGGAAGAATGTCATCTGTTTCTGCATACCTCCCATCCTTAAAAAGTACAAGCAACAACTGACCAAAATGATAAATCGTTACTATTCTCAAGAATGGGCAAAAGCATCAAGGATATTTGCTTACTTGTGACTTCCACCAGTCAAAAGGCCACTTGGCTGAAATATATCACCCCTCGAGAGTGACACTTGGGGTGCCAATTTCTCTATTAAAAGCAACCTATGGACTAGTCATTAATGTGAAAATGAGATCAAGCTCAACAAGGTAACAAAAAACACATTTATTCAAAATACGTAGGAGATTAGACACGTACAAGATGACAAATTAATTTGGCCCAATGCCAAAAATAAGGTTTAGCCAAGTTAACACTTTCACAGATCAATAGCATAACCTTAAACCAAAGTATGTTTCTAAGATGTTTGTCAAAAAATAAATTCATTCATCAAATCTAACTTCTGAGAAAAAAAAATCCAGCACCACATGCTCTCTGATCCTTTTTTGCAGTGTTCTTAGTGAACTACAGTACATTTAAATCAAGACGTAGAATCAATAGTTGCACTCAAATATAACGTGACCACAAACATAGCAGCAAAGCAACAAAAGAAAACATGTCATCTTCAAGTGGTAAATATATATTAGAATCATCTATACAAAGGCACCTGAGGGAAAAGGATTACTGAAAAAGACTTACATCCCTCGCTGCATCAATAGTTTTGCACACAAATGTTGAACCAAATACACATTCCATAGCACTTTGCAACACATATCAACTCTCTTTAAAAACAAAATATAACTAACCCAAGCCAAAGTTCTTTTATCCAACCAAAAACAAAATCGCACGAATGCGAATAAGATTTTGGCCCATTAAGAAAGGCACGTGCTAGAAACATTCCAGCACACACAATTGAATTATACCTTTAGTTCCTGATCATATCCAACCAGAGACAGAGCCGCTTATGCATTCCCCTTGCCAACCTGAAAATGTAGGATAATAACCTTCTGACAAACACAAACAAATATGGGAGATACAAAAATGTAACGAAAGCCAAATACAGAGACAAAGCAATCTACCAGAAAATCAAAAATAGATTGAAAAAATTGAAAATAGTGAGATTGAAAAACAAAAAGATCAAAGTGAATGAGATTCTATTGAAAAGAGAGCGGACCAAAAACAGCAAGTGAAAAGATAAAAAAAGAGTAAAATTTGAATGAAGAGAGGCCAGATCGAAGATCTAATGGAGCAATAGAGAGAGAGAGAGAGGACCTGAGGGATGGTAGCGACGGGAGAACCATACCTGAGGAGGAGCTTCAACAGGCGCATCCAATGCCATCGCGCTCGAGCTTTTCTTGGAACAGAAAAAGCCTATCATTTCATCGGTTGGTTTCCTCTTGCTCCGACTCGATCGGTCTCGGTCTCGGTCCCGGTCCCGGTCCCTATCTCGATTGCTATGACCTTGATCCTTCTTCACTCCTCGGTCTCGTAACCCCACCGATTTGTGCAACTCAACCGAACCATCTTCCTCTGCAAAATCATCAAGATCAAAATCAAGAAAACCAAAAAAACCATCAAGAAATTTCAACAAAATCGATGCAAGAATCGATGGATTTAGAATTAGATCTGAACCCTGGTGAATCTATCAAGGAGCACGAGGAGACAAAGAAAACCCTAGATCTAGGATGAAGAGAGAAAACGATAGAGAGAAATGGAGAGAAAACAAAATGACGGAAAGAGAAAACGCTAGAGAGAAATGACCGTTATAAAGTGAAACACGCGTGTCTTTAATTTCACTTTAGCTCTTGCACAACATTTTTAAAAAATGGTTTCTAAAAAATGTGGTTATAGACAAATTTTGTTGCAGTGTTTGTATTACAAAATTAATGCAAATATTTACATCTCTATGTACATACTTTGTTCGTGCTAATCTGACTATTAATATACAACTAATCTTCGAAAAAAACAAAATATATGTGAATGTTTACAACAAATAACAAACATACAGCTAATTTTCAAAAAAATAAAACTCATATCAAAATACAATGTGAATATTCACAATTTACAATTAACATACAACTGTCCTTAAAAAACTACATTCATACCAATGTAAACATTCACACTACAACGTGAAAACATAAAAAAAATTTTAAAAAGTGAAAATTGACTACTTCGATTGTTGAATGGTAACAAAAATGATTGTTTAACCAACTTGTAATAAAAATAACAAACATACAACTGACTTTCAAAAAAATAAAATTCATACCAAAATATAATGTAAATGTTCACAGTTTACAATTAACATACAATTATCCTTAAAAAAAAAAACTAAACTCATACCAATGTGAACATTCACATTGCAATGTGAAAACATGAAACAAAATTAAAAAAAGTAAAAATCAACTATTTCGATTATTCAATGACAATAAAAATGATTGCTCAATCAAAAACCATAGTAACAATCAATATATAACAAATCATCAAACAATATATAAAAAAATCATCAAATATTTCATATATATTGCTGCACCTTTTTAGAAAAAATATGTATATAATTAACTCCAGCATAATACCAGCGAATAAACTACACAATATCAATGACTACACAAACTGACGAAGAGACTATGTTTTATGCATAACAATAGCAAAAAAACGACTGTTCATTGTCGATTTACGATTATCTCTGTTGCGAGTCCATCATCATCTCTATCATTGGTCTACATGTATAACTGACCTTCTCTTCCAAATGTTCTCCCATGATAAGACCTTATTGTAAAATAATGGCAAAGGATCAAGTGAATTCCTCACATTGAGGCAAATAAAATATTAAGAATAATAATTTTCTATATTTATATATTTCATTTATGATATATATATTACAATAAAAGCTTATAAGGGTAAAATAATCCACATAATACTTCTAATATAGGAAAAAAGACCTATTGGAATTCAAATGTATGGAATTAGGTGGAACACAAGAATACTTTGTAGGTGTTTGGGAAGTGGGTTTTTATGTAGGTTTTTTTAGTTGTAGGATATTATTGGATAAAAAAATTTTGGTGTTTGGGAAGATAGTTGGGTTTTTTTGTGGTTGGATGTGATGTTTGTGACAGAAAAAGTGAAATGATTATAGGGTTGGATGTGATATTTTGTTTGGATTTGTTTTTTTTTTGGTTTTGCGAAAATTGTCATTTAGTGAAAAAAATAAAAAAAAACCAAACCCAAAACTTGCCAAACACCACCTTTGTGAATTTATTGGGCTATAAAATTTATAAATAAATTTCTCAAGCTCAATCCACTTTCAATCCTTTTTATTACAACTTGTCAATTAGTAAAAAAGGGCATTAACTATTAAATTTTATATCCATAACTTATGACCCACTTAATCCTAGATATTCTTATAATCCAAAAAGTCTTATCTAACATCAAAAAATTTCAAATGAAACATATCCACATTTAGAAACGTAAAATGTGTATGTGAATATGATATTTCAAATTGCAAAATCGTAGTTGTCATTTTAGGTCACATTGTCACATTTTGAGAATAACACATTTGACAAAAGTTTAATAAGACAATAATGCACACATTAGAATGATTGTCCCATTATCACATTTTAAGAATGACACAATGGACATTTTAATAATGATGTCTCATTGTCACATTTTAAGAATGACACATTTGGCAAAAGTTCATACCCAACATTTCCAAATTCAATAAGACTGATCATCCACAAAAAAATTCATAGAACTTTCCAAAACATACTTTTTTGGGATGGGATTTCCGAGTAAATTTCCCTTAATAAAACTAACTTTTCAAACAAAAACTCTAAATCTAAAACAAAAAAACTTCTCTACCAACCCATGCTACTTGCTACCAGCTCACTTGTTAGTAAGTACTGCCACCACCCCTCCCAACCCATCAACCATTTACACCACCCTCTCCCCCTCCTATTGCTGCCATTTGTAACTATTCCATTCCTCTTCCATCACACCCACTACTAGCTCATTGACTCCCTCAAACCCTATCTCCGCCACCATTTCCCAGTCAACTCCCGTCCCGCCATCTCGACACCCTAGCCCCTTCCCGCTACCTCTAATCCCTCTTTTCCTCTGCCAACACCCCCATCTTCTATGAAACCCTACAACCACCAAACACTACCACTCTCAACCTATAAACCTTTAGATTTGAATACCCTAGGCCTCCCCCCTTAAAAGTCTCTCTGTCTGTCTCTCTCATACATGATTTGCAAAGGTAAGTCAATTGGGGTTTCATCGTTATGAGAGGATAGAGGCCAGCAAGAAAGCTAGTAGGTATCATGGTGGTGGAGAAGTGGGTGGCATATATATATAGGAGAGGGACTAGGGTGGTGGTTGGAAGTGGTGCTGGTTGTGGGATAGGTTGTGGGTTAGGGTTTGGAGGGTTAGAGACGTCAAGGTTAGATATGAGAGTATTTTGGAAATATAGGGTGAAAAGAGGAAAAAAATCCAAGTTCTAAATGAGTATGAAAAGAAGTAGAATTTGTGGTGTAAACATAGGCTCCCTTTTGGAACATGGCACCAAAAAATGTTGACATCGAACAATTTTTTTCCGTAACTTAGATGGTTTATAATTGACTGTAAACTTCAAACCTCATGTTTTTTTTTCTTTTTTTTTCTTTTTTAATTTTTTGAAAGGAAAATGCACTATGTAATGTTTATATATTGAAATATGTAAAAATATTTAAAAACATAGTAAAAAAATGTATGAAATTATGTCAAATGTGTATTGAAATTTTAAACTTTCTGACATTATTTGGTTTGTAACGAATTGCCAATGGATAGTTATTCACAAGACTCCTTTTCAAATCACAGGATATATATATATATTTTGTATGTTCATCAAACCTTGAGGGTTTGTCTTTGGTATTTTGCTCTTAAAAATATGATAAGAGGAATATTGGGCCACAAAAATGAAAACATAAACATAACGAAAGAAAATAAAGAAAAAAGAAAAGAAAAATGTGCAAATGAAGAAAAAAAAAAATGTTGGTTTTAGGAATCCCAAATATCATGTGTTTCCATCGTTTAATCAAAATATCTTAAAACATCTGATATCTCAATGGAATGTTATAATCCTTTCAATCAATTGATCCTTATTTGGTTTCTATTTATTTATTTATTCTTTTCAAAATTTGGAATTTTCAAAATTTGGAATTATTAGATGGAAGGTTTAGTGGTGTGAAGGAAGAAGGAATCAATACTACAACAACCTACTTCCTGCCAATGGTTATTGATTCAACCTCAACTCTTTCATAATCTATTTAACAAGTCAAAATGCATATATATATATATATATATTCTTATGTGAAGACATATGTTTGTCCGAAATTATATATGCAGGTATAAAGCCCTTTGTGACTCTTCTTCATTTTGATGTTCCCCAAGCTTTGGAAGATGAGTATGGAGGCTTCTTAAGCTCTCGAATTGTGTACGTCAATCATGTTAATTTTATCATATGATCGGTCTGTGATTAAGGCTGAAATGTACATCATTGATGGTCGTTAATTAGAGTCTCTTAACTTTACTTGCTGGTCAAATTGTATACTTTATGTGTGTTGAATGTTAATCAGGTTTGTACATCGTCGGAGCATAAAATGGGCAAAAAGACCGAATTTGGACAGAGTTGACTTTCCCGCACGTGCGTTGACTTTTTTTGGAAAAGTCAACCCGACGTTTTTTAAACCTGTTTGGACGAGATTAGAAGGATAAACAGGCAAAAAAAAGACTTTTCTAGGGTTCTGAAATTGTTTTGACCTATAAAAGGGAGGCCTAGGGTTTGGAAGAGAAGGAAAACAAAAAGCTTCAAGGATATCTCCCATGGTGGTTTCTTCTCCACCTACTCCTCCTTCCACTCTTCCATGAGTAGTTTCTTCTCCACCTACCTCCTTCCACTCTTCCATGAGTGGTTTCTTCTCCACCTACCTCCTTCCCTCTTCCATGAGTAGTTTCTTCTCACCTACCTCCTTCCACTCTTCCATGAGTGGTTTCTTCTCCACCTACCTCCTTCCACTCTTCCATGAGTGGCTAGTCTTCTTTTCTAGGGTTTTGCTGAAACCCTAGCCATGTAATTATTTTGTTTTCTTTTTGATTTTTAATTATGTAAAGGTTTGAACATTTGTACGGTGATTTAGAAGTTTCTTTCATTATATTTTTCATTATCTCTTCGAATATTTGACTTTCTGTGATTGTTGAATATTATCCATACATGAGTTTTCTATTCCTTCACATTCAAGGTATGAGACGAACCATGCTACGAGGAACGAGTCGTATCACTACCTTAGTTTAGAAGTGAACGATTCGTATTACTTGAGATGGTTCATGCTCGTACATTGAATGTGATGATCTTCTTGTTAAATGCTTTGAGCTTGTAGTTGCGAAGCATTAATCCGTTCAAACCATAGCATAATTGATTTCAATTGGAAACCCTAATTATGTGGTTACTGGTAAATTCTCTACCCTAGGATTTTTTCCCCCAATTCAGTAAACCCAATTTTTATATATTAATGATAATTTAATTCCTTAGTTTAATTTATTCGTTATTAAATTAGGTTATAAAACAACCAATCTTTTTATCAAAATTAATTTAGAAATTTGACAATTAAATTAGTTTAATTTCACAATAGTCCCTTGGATCGATACCTGAACTTGCCATTATTATAATAGAATTTGGTATAGTTTAGTATTTAATTTTTGTGTGTTCAACGACCCATCAAATTTTGGCACTGTTGCTGGGGATTTCTGGCGAAATTAATTAATTTAAAGTTACATTCTTATTTTAATATTTAGTTTAGGATTTTATGCTTCTGTGTTGCTAAGTGTGCAGAACGTTTGAAATTGGAGCTATCATTGAAGTGCAAATGGAGCGCAGCCGAGCTTTATAAATAAATAAAAAAAAAACGCAGCGCTTAAGTGAGTAAACAGAAGCAAACACTCACAAGCAAAGCACCAAAGTACTACAACGAAAGTCAAAGCTCAATTGGGGGTTGGAGACAACGTCTACACATCAAGAACCCGCAAGACGAGTAAAGCGTTTTCGTTAAACCGCTGTGAGTATTTCTCTTTTAGCATTCTACTTTAGTAACTTAGTGCACAGAGTCGAACTTTTTGTGTGAGTGTGGGTAGTGTATGCACGGGCGTCGTTCTTGTCGCCCTGAATTGTGGAGTTTGGATCTTGAACTAGAAAGGACCCTTAGGAGACTTAGGGCTTCTGCCCATGTTCCTAGGCTTGAGTATTCATATTCATACATTGAGCCATTAGAGATGGCAGATCTTAATGTCCCGAATGTGCCCAACCGGACACTTAAGGATTATTTTACACCCACTGCATATGCATCACCATCATGCATCCAATTGCCCAACACCACTGCTGCTCATTATGAGATTAAATCCAGCACCATACAAATGCTCCCATCATTCCATGGACTAACTCATGATGACCCTTATAAGCATTTGAATGAATTTCTGGAAATTTGCTCGACAGTGAGGATCCAGAATTTCACAAATGAGGCCTTAATGTTGCGATTATTTCCATTCTCGTTAAAGGATGACGCCAAACACTGGCTAAATTCTTTACCTGCTAATTCAATCACAATTTGGGACCAATTACAGCAACGGTTCTTGGAGAAGTACTTTCCCATAGGTAAAACCAACCAACTTAGGCGAGCCATCACAAACTTAGCTCAAATGGATGGCGAGCAATTCCATGAGACGTGGGAAAGACTTCGAGACCTTCTCCAATAGTGTCTCAACACCAAGTGCCTGATTGACAACTTGTTCAAACATTCTATTATGGCTTAACTAAGCCGCACCGCCAAATGGTGGATTCGTCCTATGGTGGGACATTCATGAGGTCGGGCAAAACTTAGTTAGCCCAACAAGTAGAGGCACTATCCCGCAAGATAGACCACTTATTAGCTACGAGACATGCCCCTACCCAGCAAGATCAACCTCAATTTCGTGAGGCATGTGTTATATGTGCAAGCCCTGCTCATGACTTGAATGAGTGCCCTTCGGCATCACAATTTCCGGAGTTAGTCCAAGAGCATGTGAATGTGGCTCAAGGATTCTCCAACCCGGGTAATGACCCATACTCCAACACATATAATCCGGGATGGAGAAATCACCCTAATTTCTCATGGAGACCCCCTTCACAAGGCATTTCTTACAATCCTCCACCACCAAGGCAGAATTTCAATAATTTTGCCAACCAATCATCCTACCAACCACCGCAACCTTATTGACCCCCACAACCGTACCGGCAACCACAACCCCCGCCTGTTCCTCAAGGCAACTCTGCCTTTGAGACTCAGGTGTTGGAAGTTCTCTCAGAACTTAAGGGGTTAGCATCGATAGTTCACTCCCACACTCACTCTATTGCCAAGATAGAGACCCAATTGGGTCAAATGGCTAACAACATGAATCGGAGAGAGGAGGGAAAATTACCAAGTCAAACTGTGGCCAACCCTAAGGGACAATACGGGGCAGAGAGTTCGGGTGGGAATGGTAAGCAACATGAGCAAGTGCAGGCGGTGGTTGCTTTGAGAAGTGGTAGGGAGTTAGAGCCTCAGTCAGTTGTGCCAGATGCAACTAGAGTTAAGAAGGGTGACCATGGGGGTACACCTAATGAGAGCAAGGGTGAGGGGGAAACACTTAAGAGGGATGACTTAGTCCCTAGTACTTCACTTGAGCCCAAGGCACCATATGTGCCTAAGGCACCCTTTCCCCAGTGCCTTGATACACCGTCCCCTTTTAATAAGAAGGCGGCATCTATGGAGGCAATGATGGAGGTCTTTAAACAGGTAAAAATCAACCTCCCCTGTTGGAGGCAATTAAGCAAGTACCATCATATGCCAAATTTCTGAAGGACCTTTGTACGCAAAAGCGTAAATCTAGGACACATGTGTCCCAAAAGGTCCTACTCACGGAGCAAGTAAGCCCCATCTTGTTGAATGACACCTCCTAAGCTTAAGGACCCAGGTGGCCCAACCATTGCATGCATTATAGGGGACCATTTCATTGATAGGGCCTTATTAGATTTAGGGGCTAGTGTCAATTTATTGCCGTACTCTGTGTACGAGGAATTTGGGCTTGGTGAGTTGAAGCCCACTACTGTCACTCTTCAATTGGCTGACCGGTCCCTCAGAGTGCTATGTGGCATGATTGAGGATGTGCTAGTTAAGGTTGATAGGTTTTACTTCCCTGTTGACTTTTTGGTGTTAGATATGGAACCGATAGCCAGTTCTAAGAAACAAATCTCGGTGATCTTAGGTCGACCTTTCTTGACTACGGCCAATGCATGCATCAATTGTCGGACCGGGGTTATGGAAGTTTCATTTGGCAACATGCAAGTGAAACTTAATGTTTTCCAAGCATCCCAACAACTTCATGAGAGAGAGGAGTGCTTATTAGTGGATGTTGTGGATGAGATTGTGAAGGAGGCTTTGCCCTCCATTCTTGTAGAGGACCCTTTAGAGGCTTGTCCAGCTCATTTTGGGTTTGAAAATTTTGATATTGATGGGTCAGTTAAGGAGATTTTGAAATTGTTGGATGCGAGTATCATATACCCCATCTCAGATAGCAAGTGGGTTAGTCTCACACAAGTGGAGCCCAAGAAATCGGGCATCACCGTTGTTGAGAACGAGGGAGGAGAGTTAGTTCCCACACGAACCACTACTGAGTGGCGAGTGTGCATTAATTATAGGAGACTAAATTCCTCGACTAGGAAGGATCATTTTCCTTTACCTAGGGGTTTGATGGACCCATTTTACTACGATTGATAGATTGATTCCTTATTCTCTTTTTTTTTTCTCCTTTTTGTGCTATTCTATTTTTTTTTGTTCTCGTTATGCTTTATTTGCGTCTAGGAGACTTTAAATTTTCTAAAAGTGTAATTCCTTTGGTGTTAGTCGTGCCCGAACGACATCTGACGGTCTGGTATAGCCACCTAACCGTGTTTGTAGTGAGTTCCTAGGAGACCAACTGAGACGGTGGAAACTAGAGTTCGAATGGCAAAGCCTAGAACACAAAGGTTTGGGATTTCCGAGACTAGAGTCTGGTTTAAATACCTAGGGGTGTGGAGATTGCTTCAAAACTACCTCGGCTTGAACTCTGTATGGCAGCCCCATAGGTTGAGGTAGCTTTATGCGCCTCGATTCTGGATACCAAATCAACCTAGTCTATCACCCTGTTGGAGAATAGGGAAAGTTAAAAACACAGTTAGGGAGAAAAGAAGTACCCGTGGTTTTTGCGTGAAGATTATACTTTTAGTGGGCATTCCGTTATTTTCTTGTGCTATATTTATTTCGGATGTCAATTGAAGATAGAAATGGTTAAGCATATTTCGGTTGTACTAGCCCGAAGGCTATAAACTACGCTGGGTTTTATTACCTGGGGGATTCTGAAGTGGCAACTTTATGCCATAACTTTGGTGCCTTTTGTTAGGTGTTGAGAGTTAGTTTAAAAAAAAAAAAAAAACATGCTTTCATGTTTATTTTCTGTGTTTAAAATTAAAAAAAAAAAGTTGTTATACTCGTTCATTTTAAAAAAAAAATATATAAATAAATAAATTTTGTGTTGTACTTGTTAAAAAAAAACAAAAAAAATTTGTTGTTATACATGTTCAATTCTAAACAAATACAAATATAAATTAAAAAAAAATTTAAAAAAAAAAAAATTATGAATTTGAGCTGTAGCACCCTTCTTTGAAAGCAGGTGCGGCACCAAGGGCATTGACCAAGCCGCACGTGAGGCTTGGGCCTCGCACGTGCGGGATGCCGAACCACAAAAAAAAAAAAAAAATTGCGTCTGGATTGAAATCGCCGCACGTGCGGCCTGGGCCCCGCACGTGCGGGAAAGTTGCCAAACTCCAAATCGCACCCTACTTGATGGTGCGTGCGTTTTTTTTTGTTTTATTTTTTATATTTTATTTTTTTATTCTTATTATTATTATTATTTTAATTTCATTTTAAATTTATTTAAGTAAATAAATACGTAAATAAATTTTAAAAATAAATAAATAAATATACATTTATTTTATTTATAAAAAAAATTCATTTTATTTATTTTATTTAATTATTTATTTTTATTTTCTATTCTCGTAAAAAAAAAAAAAAAAAAAACTAAATTACGATTATTGTTAGTACCATTATTTATTTGCTATATTTGTTTAGTTTAAATTACTTCGTAGTGATTCTGATTAGTTTAATTAGTTAGTCGATTTTGGTTTTATTTTTGTTTTTATTTTTATTATACTTGTGCAGTTAGTAATGTTTTTTTTATTTTTCTTCTGTACTGTAATTGTTCATTTAGGTGGTGTTTGGGAAGAATTGGACCTATGTTTTTTCTCACTTTTTTCACTAAAAGACAAAAATTTTGCAAAACCAAAAAAAACACATCCAAACAAAATATCACATCCAACCCCATAATCATTTCACTTTTTCTCTCACAAACATCACATCCAACCATAAAAAAACCCAACTATCTTCCCAAACACAATTTTTTTTCTTCAATAATATCTTACATCTAATAAAATCAACATAAAAACTCACTTCCCAAACACCATCTTAATGAATAAGCAGTTTAGCTTAGCTTAGTTTAGTTTACAATTTCTTTAATTTAATTTAAGGTCATTTTTATTCATTTATTTAATTATTTTCGTTTTTATTTACCAAAAAAAAAAAAAAAAGTGTGAGTGTGTCTATGTTACTCTCTGCCTACCTGGATGTGCACCTCCAATTCTGATAATTTTCTATCATGTCTCTTTACTTTTCCATTGAGGACAATGTCATATTCAAGTTGGGGGATGAGGATTATATTTTCTTTTGTGCATTTCTATTTGGCTCATAATTCATGCTTATATCTGTTTCACTTGATTGCATTACTTCACTTGATGTGACTTTTTGCTAGTAAGGTGATGATATTAGCATATATTAATTGGAGAGCATAGTAGACTTGTATGAAAAGGGTTTATTGGGCAGATACTTGCATGCGATGTTTGCACGAAGAGAATTGTCTGTGTTTGTGGTTTTAGTACACTTGTCATGAGTATGCCTTAATTCACATGAACACACTATTATAGCGGTGATCTTTTTATTATAATCCCTGGTGTACATCACTAATAATAGCTAGAGTTGAAGAAAAGAATAAATGAGGAGCCAAGATTCTTAAAAAAAAAAAAAAAAAAAAAAACCCACTTGATTAGTTTGGGTTCGTAGTCTTTTTAACTCGAGTTATTAAGCCCGTAGGGGTGTCTCTACACCTAATGCCCTAAAACCGTCTGGTTTAGGAGTCATTGGCCCAAAACTTGCTACATGGGTAAATTAGAACTCTTGTTCGGGACTTGGACATTGCACAGTTAAAGAAAAATAAGAAGAATGACTTGTTCAGATTCGTAGTCTTTACACCTAGTGCCCTAAAACCGTCTGGTTTGGGAGTCATTGGCCTAATGCTTGTTACATGGGTTGATTAGAAAGCTTAATGGATCAGGACATTGCACAGTCAAAAAGAAAAAAAAAACTTTTGAGAATCTTGGCTGCAACAGGTTAGTTTTTCTGTATATGTTGGGTGTTATTATGAATTACACTGAGCTATTATAGTGGATAGTTAACTAACATGGAGATTGCACTTTACACCGAGGGTACTCATGACTTGTCTACTAGCATGCACAAGTATAGAGAACTTTACTTCTGTATTAACTAAATTGTGGTATTGACTCAATAGGTTCCTTCATGCTTGTCCACTGTGCCTTCAATGACTCATTATGTCTCAATATCACACTGTAGTGACACATAAGTTGATTGTTAGGTGGAGTAGTGTGGTCATTGTATATATGAATATGTTAATGTTTGTGGGTATCATTTCTGGAAACCCTCACGAGACTTTACTCGTCCACTTGGAGTAACTTTGTGGTTTAAAGGCTTGTTGCATATGCTAAATGCAACCGTTTTCCCACGAAAGAGGAAATAGATAGATTTTGTTTAATTTTATTTTATTTTACTTGCTTGAGGACTAGCAAGTAGTAAGTTGGGGGATGTGATTAAGGCCGAAATGTACATCATTGAGGCCGTTAATTAGAATCTCTTAACTTCACTTGCTAGTCAAACTGTATACTTTATGTGTGTTGAATGTCAATCAGGTTGTACATCGTCGGAGCATAAAATGGGCAAAAAGACAAAATTTGAATAGAGTTGACTTTCCCGCACGTACGTTGACTTTTTCTGGGAAAGTCAACTCGACGTTTTAAACCTGTTTGGCCGAGATTAGAAGGATAAAAAGGAAAGAAAAAGGCTTTCCTAGGGTTCTGAAATTGTTTTGACCTACAGAGGGAGGCTAGGGTTTGGAAGAGAAGGAAAACAAAAAGCTTCAAGGATGTCTCCCATGGTGGTTTCTTCTCCACCTACCTCCTTCCACTCTTCCATGAGTGGCTAGTCTTCTTTTCTAGGATTTTGATGAAACCCTAACCATGTAATTATTTTGTTTTCTTTTTGATTTTTAATTATGTAAAGGTTTGAACATTTGTATGGTGATTTAGAAGTTTCTTTCATTATATTTTTCATTATCTCTTCGAATATTTGACTTTCTGTGATTGTTGAATATTACCCATACATGAATTTTCTATTCCTTCACATTCAAGGTATAAGACGAACCATGCTACGAGGAACGAGTCATATCACTACCTCAGTTTAGAGTGAACGATTCGTATTACTTGATATGGTTCGTGCTCGTACATTGAATGTGATGATCTTCTTGTTAAATGCTTTGAGCTTGTAGTTGCGAAGCATTAATCCGTTCAAACCATAGCATAATTGATTTCAATTGGAAACCCTAATTATGTGGTTACTGGTGAATTCTCTACCCTAAGATTTTTCCCCCAATTCAGTAAACCCAATTTCATATATTAATGATAATTTAATTCCTTAGTTTAATTTATTCGTTATTAAATTAGGTTATAAACAACCAATCTTTTTGTTAAAATTAATTTAGGAATTTGACAATTAAATTAGTTTAATTTCACAATAGTCCCTGTGGATCGATACCTGGACTTACCATTATTCTAATAAAATTTGGTATAGTTTAGTATTTAATTTTGGTGTGTTCAACGACCCATATAACTACCTATCCAAGACATTTAAAAGTTGTCTATGAATTTTTAAAGAACTTGTTGATGTGTGTACAGCTAGGGATTAGTTGTCATTTTTTAGTTATTCATAGTAGTTGTTAATTAGATTAGTTGCATTGGTTAACTGTAAATCTTTTCCTTTTCTGTATTGCCTTGTATAGCTATATATACCTCCATATTGGAGAATAATAAAATAATTTGCTATATTCCAGCATAGTATTATAGAGCATTGATCCTAAAACTTTTCCTCTTTTTTTTCTTCTACGATTTTTACCCTAACATATTATCCGACCAATTCCGATCTGGTTTGAAAAGTCTGTCGCTGCCACTATCGCTGGAAACTGCTTTACAACCACTACTGTGAAATCTTTCTGCCAATTACTGCTATTCTTCCCATTTGCTCTCAATGTGAGTGATGAAAACTTTGTTGCTACCCCTTCTCCGGCTACTATGACTATGCATCAAGACAACATGTCTCTACAAATCACCGCAGATAAATTGGATGGCTCAAATTACTCCACGTGGTCTCAAAGTGTGGAGATGTATATCACAGGAAGAGGAAAAGTGCAGTATTTAACTGGAAAAAAAAACCTAAACCCAATGAAACAGATACTGCTTACTCTACTTGGTTGGAGGATAATGCCATGGTTAAATCTTAGCTTCTTAATTCAATGACCTCTAATGTTAGGGTTGTGTTTCTTCGTCTCCCTACTGCTCATGATGTTTGGGATGCAGTTTCCCAGGTAAGGATGCTTCACAGATGTATGAACTCCGATGTCAGTCTCATGAGACACACCAGAATGGTAAGTCTATGGCTGATTACTATGGTGCTCTTCAACTTATTTGGCAGGAATTGGACTACCTTCGTCCAAGTACAATTTGTGCCACAGATGCTACCACCCAAAAAAAGAAGATTGAGAAGGATCGTTTATATGATTTTTTGGCTGGTCTTGATCCTAGTTTGGACTAGGTTCAACTTTTGCTTTTGTACGTTGTGAAGAGCTTCATCAGACTACTAAAAAATTTGACTCTAAAAAAATCTCGTGTTAAGAGCATTTGTTGTTCGCCAGACACAATTACTTGAAGGAAAAGAGAAAAAATAAGGATAAGTAATAAATAAATTTAGAGATTTAAATTATGAATTTTTAGTTTGTTTGTTTGTTTGTTTTTTTATTTTTTTTAAAAAAGTTGTGAGTTTCTAACATTAACTGTTTGAATTAGTCAAAAAAATTGCATTTTATTAACAAAAATGTAATTTATTTTTTAAATTTTGACACAAATTTTACAAAACTTCACCGAAGTCCAAGTTTTTTTCAAAAAATATAATTTTTTAATTTGTTATCAAACAAATAATATATATCATAACGTAATTTATTATAAACGTGACAATCTCTCTCTGTCTCTCTCAACTATGGCCTTTGATTATATAGAAAATGAAAATAAAATACCACTAAAACAAGTGGGCCTAAAAGATACATTTTAATTTGATAGTTAATAACAGACTAATTTTTCAATTTTTTCCTTGTCATTTTTTTTAAATATATATATATTTTTTTATAAATTATGGATGCTAGAAAATAATGGTAGAGGTTTTTATTTTTTATTTTTCCACTATAAATTCTTAGTTTGGAAGCCCTTTTTTCACTTAAAAATGTTGAAAAAGCTCAAAGAATAAGCCCTTTTTTTGGTTAAAAAAAAAAAAAGGCCCACGGAGGCTCAAATAAGCCAAATCATTTGGCAATTTAGTTTCTTCCAACACCACACCCCCCCTCCCCCCCCCCCCAAAATCATTTGGCAATTTAGTTTCTTCCAACACCACACCCCCCCTGCACGGCCGCGCCACCCAACTACTTAACACATCATCTATAATGATTAATGCCAAAATAATACTGTCACATGCTATGAATATGATGGGTCTACCTAAGCATTGTGGGCTCATTGAATCAGCCACTTACGCTTATCCACTTACTAGATTTCGAACCAACATTATTTTCCTTTGTTTTTTTGGGATTTTTTTTTAAAGGTTCTTGATATTAAGATTTTATAGCATAATGGACAATTAATATTTTCATAATGTCTAAGGTCCCTCAACAATCCAAAGAAAATTCGATCTAGAGAATTTCTCTGGACACATCACAGAGAAAATCTCACAAGAGAATTTCTCTGGATTCAACCCAGAGAAATTTACTCAACCCCAGAGAAAATCCCCTTCAACCAAAGAAATTCACTTGTGTTGTCTGCAGTTTGATGGCTTCAGTGATTTGATCCAACATTATTCTTATACTACAAAAAGAGACTTGATCCAATAACCATATTTATGTCTATATTCATAATGAATTCAACATACAAAACAATCATTGGAAATTCTCTGGGTTCAAGACCTTGAACATTCAAATTTCTTCGAACTAATTTCTCTGGACTAACATCAAAAACCCTTGAACTTTTTTCAAATTTCTCTGAACTAACATTCAAATTTCTCTGGATCTCTAGACTAACATCAAAACCCTTGACCTCTTCACAAATTTCTCTAAACTAATATTCAAATTTCTCTAGACTAATATCAAATTTCTCTGGATCAACATTTAAATCCCTCTATATATCAAAAGAAAATTGAGCACCACAGAAAAAATTAAACAAGGCAGAGAAAATTAACCAAACCAGAGAAATTTTAGCACAAATTTCTCACACAGAGTATTGAGAAAGGTTTAACAGCCAGATGGTTTTGTTTTCACTGCCCTGAGATTATAAGGAAGGGTTCGTAATAACAAAAAGTTAAATAAGGAAGAATTTCTGTAAACTTGCACTATTAGTAGCTTATGATCATAATAAAGAAATTGAAAAACTAGTAAGACTACCTTGTTATTTCTTGCATCTTCAATGATATCCTCAAGCAGATCAATTCTACAAACTTGCCCAGATCAAGTAACCAGAGTGTTCAAGGTAGGCACATCCTCAAAATCAAACATTTCACCAGAAGAGATGTCTTTTGTGGAAACATCATTGAAACTACCACTTGATCCTGGTTTCTCGTGACCACTATTTATAACTGCTAATTGAAAGCTGCCTTCTGGAGCATCTGGTGCGCATTCTTGGATGGGTGATGGAGCCACTTGAACCACAAAATTCTCTATCTTTGATTGATTAACATCTAACCATGATTGTTCTTAATGGCTTTCTTTGTGGACCGTAGGCGAGGAGGAGAGGTGATGGGATCGAGGGATCAACACTCTAAAGAAGCTTCGAGAGTGGTTGAAGATTGTCGCCGAGCTAGGAAGCACGGGTGCAGGTACGAGTACGGTACAAGTATGAGTGTGGGTATGCCGATATGGCAAAACCCCAAAAAAGTATGATACGGGTACGGCTGCGGTGCGCCGATATTTTTTTTTTTTTTTTTTATAATTATGGTTAAAGGATCCAACTTACAAATTAAAATTAAATATCAAAACTAAAAAGAAAAACTACAAAACTAAAAGACAAAAATGTAATTTATTTTAAAAATCGTTCTTTTTGCTCATCAAATATGTAAATAACAATTTGACCAGATCTAATATATTGCATATATTGAATAAAATATATATTTCAGTGACAAGTATGACAAGAACAAGGACACTACAACACCTTTCAATTTGATTCCCATATTGACCTACAAAGTATCTCTTAATTTTAGTTCATGAAAGACAATGAAACAATAACCAATCATATCCACCCACAACATCAAACATTGCAAGGAAATTAACCAATGTGGAAATAGACAGATAACTTAACTCAAAACCAATGGTTATGCATCACAAATTAATGCTCTGTTTTTCAGTTACAAAATCCCCATCCCTCCCCCTCAAAATAAACTGCTACAAAAGAGAATTTAAGGTGTCAAGGGATTTTAATTTGTCATCAAGCTTTACAACCAATATCATATTGCATATATATATGACATATATCAGGAAAAAAAAAATAAAAAAAATAAGGACAGATCTTAGTTAAACAAATCTGGAGATATATCAGGAAAAAAAAAATTAAGGACAGATCTTAGTTCAACAAATTTGGACAGATTTTAATTTTTATATATCAGAAAAAATAAAATAAAATAAGGACAGATCTTAGTTCAACAAATCTGGACAGATTTTAGTTCAAAAATCTGGACATATATCAGAAAAAAAAAAAGAAAAAAAAAAAGAGTTCAAGAAAAATGAAGAAGATGAAGGATCAAAGAAAGAGAAGACCAAAGAGGAGAAGAATCGATCGTTTGCAGCGAATAAACAGCACAAAAATCTGGGGAAAAAAAATGAAAGAAAGAGGATAAAGAATTGAAGAAGAAAAGGGGAAAGAATCGAAGATGGACTTACCTCTTCAATCGCACCTTCGAATGAGAATCAATCAGTAGCACCTTCGATTAAACCTTTCACACCTTCGAAGTGTTCTTCAGACTCTCTTGGGAGTATTTCTGGAAGGAGCTGATCGAATAGACATGGAACCCTAGCACCTTCGAAGTTCTTCAGTCTTCTTGGAGTATTTCGGAATGACTTGAATGAGATATGGAAGGAGCTGAGATGATTGAATGATAGAGAGAATACAAAACCCTAATTTTATTTGTTTTCATGTTTTATTTATTACAAAAGAACCCCAGATTTTTATAATTCTTTAAAATGGACATAAAATATTGACCGTAGTACCCAAAAAATCTCATTTTTTACCCCGGAGTACCCAAAAACGTACCCATCCGTATACTGACTGTATAAAACGTACCCAGTGCGTTTTTGGTGTACCTGGTACGCGTGCGTTTTTGGCGTATCCGGTACGCATGCAGCCGTACCGGTACGCGTACCAACAACATTTTTGGAGTACCTGTGCTTCATAGGGTTCCATGTCTATTCGATCATCTCCTTCCAGAAATACTCCCAAGAGAGTCTGAAGAACACTTTGAAGGTGTGAAAGGTTTGATCGAAGGTGCTGCTGATTGATTCTCATTCGAAGGTGCGATTGAAGAGGTAAGCACAATTCCAATTTTCCAAATCATATGCAACGGTTTTGGAAACCAGAAAGACCACTTCACGTATACAAAACCTCTTACTTGGGAAGAGCTCCTCTTCGCTGCCATACAAGAAACACATAAGGCTGACAAAGCCTACGTGACGCTCGAACAGAGGATTGAACATAATAGAAAGCTCACTTAGTACCCAATGAGACTTGAGGAAACCATTCAGTATGTTTGTTTTGAGTTTTCTGAATTAAGTTTCTTGAAAACTGAGCTTTTTATTTTTCGTTTTTTTTTTTTTTGTTTTTAGTGAATATTTTGAAAATTTAAGCATTTTATATATTTTTTTAGATGCACCTTACTTAGATGTATCTAAAAAGTAAAAAATTTGTGAAAAAATATTTTAAAAAATTAACAAATACATAAAAATACAAAAAATATACTAAATTTTTGTATTTTTTTTATATTTTTGGTATTTTATTTAATTTTTAAAGGATTTTTTCACAAAAATTATACTTTCTGTGTATTTATGTTAAATGTGTCTAAATTTTTTTAAAAATTACTTAAAATATTAAAAAAATTCAATAAAAACAAAAAAATACGGAAAACAAGTAAAATTTTCTGAAAACTGTTTTCAGAAAAACGAAACCAAACAAACTGATTGGCATTCTCAAAATCATAAGCAGTGAGCTCATCCCCTTTTGCTGACATGGCAATGCAGAAGCCCCCCTCAAATTCCAACACCGGAGAGAGAAGGCACAAAATTACCATCCTCCCGCCCCCAAAACTTCCTTAAGAACTCCGTCAAACAAGCAAAAACTAGCCTGGGTATAAATTTTGAGCCTGTGTCCCCAAGCAAAGTAGTCGAGAATAGTTTCACCACCATAGTTTCACCACCAATTTTACCGAAAGAACGTAAATTTTTCCCTCGTGTGACCACAATAGGTCTAGGCTTGTAACCTGACGATCTAGGAATATCACGGACAGGGACCAAAAAACCCTCCTCTGGATCAGTGGTGGGACCAAAGGCAAAAGCATCTAAACAGAAATTGTCTTTACAAGAAACATATAAACTGAAAAGAGAAGGAAGTGAGAGAAATATTACATCTGTTAGGTCACCAACAGATACAAACGACATATGATTAATAACAAAAATAATAACAATCAAGTTTGATAGTTAAACCAAAAAATAGTAATAATTGAAGTCTTACAACAACAAGAAGCCTGATAGAAGAACATAGACATTAGAAAGATAACTAACAAAAGTACCAAGCTTGGTGAGAAAGGCACCACAACAAAAGTGGAAGGCACCACAAAAAAAGAACTCATATCCACGAGAACTTCATGTAATAGAGGCATGAATTTTGGCAGTGGCGGCAGTTCACTAGCTGTGTCAGATGAAGTGGGAGACCCAAAAGTAGCTGGGACAGGTCTGGGAAAAGTGGAAGGCATGCTATGAAGTGGGAGACCCAAAAGTAGCTGGGACAGGTCTGGTCTGGGTGTTTGGGTGCGTCTGTTTTGTTCATTTGCAACCTCGTACTCGTGGGAAACTCGATTCTAAGGCTGTGCGTTGTGTCTTTATTGGTGGTCGTTTGGATAGGTTGATCTTATTCTCGACGTCCGAAAGAGCAAGCTTCCCTTGTGCCACCAGACCCATCATCATCCTCATGCCAGTCCAAAGGATTAATTGGAGGTCTGAACCACATAACAGGATAAAGCCCAGCCAAATCACAAACTATCACCAGCCCCCAGCCATCCATTGAGGAGATTGTAGGTCCAATGGGATCAAATAAGCAACTGAGTCAAGATGAGGCAGAAATAAAACAAAGAAGAGTGATCAATATAAACCGAGCACTGCTGAGTAGAAGCTGTGGTGAAGATCAACCGAATAGTGAGCCGAAAAGGAAAAGAAGACCGGGGCATGGTCAAGGTATGGGGGCAATTTTGAGGGCAACAGCAGTGGCCCTCTCATCATCAATGTCACAAACTAGAGATCATAACAGAAGAAGAAAGGACAGAGATCAACAGTATTTGCTACTTACATGAGGCTCAAGATGCAAGATGACAAAAACCGTAGGGGTATTACAATTTGTTACTTGTTAGTTTAATTTTATGAGTTCACCTCTGCTACATGTACTGCTGGTGATGTGGGGAACTGACGTGGTTGTTATTTTTGCAATAAAACTACTAAATCCTTTTAATTTTTTTCCGTCATTGTATGTGTTATTGAGAAGATTTAATTGCTATCATATCCTTATTGAGAAGATTAAGTATGTCAACTCTTTATTGTGGTTTGTTATTCTAATCTGTTACATAGGGTGACCCCATTTTAAAGTTGCTGGCAGCAGTAGCAGCAGTTGCCATAGTATGTGCCTGTTTGATGCAGCTTAAAAGTTGTTTATTTCAGCTTTCAGCTTAATTTAAGCTATTTTGATGTGTTTGGTTTAGCTTATAGCTTATAGCTTTTTGGAAGTCAGAAATCAGCTTATTCTTTTGAGTGGGGCAGGAGATGCTTAATTTATAAGTCAGAAATCAGCTTATGTTCATAGTTATAAGCTATAAGCTGTTTAGGCATATGTTTCATCCTATACCTCCATTTTGTAAAATATTTTATCCATATTATCGTATAGCTAACTTTTCATCCATATATTTTGTTTTAATTATATGACTCTAGCCTGCTGGAGCATTTGAAATACAATTTTCAGAAAAAAACAAATCGAGGATTCAAACATGTATACTGGTTACATTGGAAGTACACAAAGTAGTATAAAAGTGGTGTACCACCTTGAGTCACAATCAAAAGATTTACAATGGTAGTACGAGTTTGCGACGAGTCACTACTGCCCGTATTTACTGAGAGTAATTAGAAAGTGTCAAAGTAGTTTTGCCGACAAAGAGTTGCTTTTTACAAAGGTGGTAGAAGGAAGTCTACACGATTGGGTGAAGAAAAACCCTCTCATTGATTCTGAGTATCCTGAAAGGCTGAGTAAGCCTTTTATTGACATCTTGGGGTAAGTGCATCTCTATCATCTTTGCTATTTATCCAAGTAATTCATTCATCTGTTTTTTTTGTCTTTTCATTCAATTTTTTTTTTTTTTTTTGTCATTTACTCTGTAGGGATATACTCAATGGCATCATATACTTCAGATTTACATTGAGACAACCACATGGAGAAATTTGTGCAAACAATGTTTACTTGGTAAATGGAAATGCCAAATTGGGCAAAGCTCTAAATCCTGAGTGGTACGAGAAGACATTTGGAAATGACATTGACAAGTTCTGTGGCATGGTCAAGTCTCTCTTCAAGTCCAAAGGGTCTAAACTTCCCTTTGGTTTGGATCATTTGTGCAAATACGTGCAAAAATACAACAAATTTGAAAAGTACAGTATTTCTTTAATTATGATTTTTTGAGTATTGTATAGTGTTTTTATTCCTATTAATCAAGTAGACATTGTTTGCACAAATTTCTCCATGTGGTTGTCTCAATATGCATCTGAAGTATATGATGCCATTAAGTATATCCTACAGAGTAAATGACCAAAAAAAATTGAATGAAAAGACAAAAACAAATGAATGAATTACTTAGATAAATAGCAAAAATGACATAGACATGCACTTACCCTAAGATGCCAATAAAAGGCTTACTCAGCTTTTCAGGATACTCAGAATCAATGAGAGGGTTTTTCTTCACCCAATCGTGTAGAGTTCCTTCTACCACCTCTGTGAAAAGCAACTCATTGCCAACAAAACTACTTTGACACTTTCCAATTACTCTCAGTAAATACGGGTTGCAGTGACTCGTCGCAAACTCGTACCACCATTGTAAATCTTTTGATTGTGACTCAAGGTGGTACACCACTTTTATACTATTTTGTGTACTTCCAATGTTATCAGTATACATGTTTTAATCCTCGATTTATTTTCCTTCTGAAAATTGTATTTCAAATACTCCAGCAGGCTAGAGTCATATAATTAAAACAAAATATATGGATAAAAACTATACGATAATATAGATAAAATATTCTACAAAATGGAGGTATAGGATGAAACATACTATGGTATCTGGATCAATAGCCATCTTGAATCAAAATCAGCAATTCTAAAATGGGGTCACTCTCTGTAACAGATTAGAATAACAAACTATAATAAAGAGTTGACATACTACTAGTGCTACCACTTAATCTCCTAAATCCAGGCCATTGACAAAGCCAATAGACTATAAGTACAGTAAGGATATGAAAGGCAATTAAATCTTCTCAATAACGCATACAATGACAGAAAAAATTAAAAGGTTCTGATTCAATAGACCGACAAAGGATCTAGCAGTTTTATTGCAAAAATAACGACAGTTCCCCACATCACCAACAGTACATGTAGCAGATGTGAACTCATAAAACTAAACTAACAAGTAACAAATTACTCTACTAAACAATAACTGTACCACCAAAGTATAGACTAATGAAACCCATGAAAATGTTAGTGTCTTAAATTGTAATATCCCTAAGGTTATCATCAGTTTTTCAGACTTGAGTGCACATACGAAGATGAATGCAGCTGCATGAGCTTAATTTAGAGAATCAAAGCTAAAAGAATCAATATATAGTAAAGAAACCTGATGCATGATTGCAGGGCTAAGGTCGACTTAACATTCTACGCTGATGTTTCAAGCTAAGATAGTCCAAGTGATCATAGTCTTTAGTATTATAATTTAAAACAGTTAAAAGTAAAATATAAATCTCTCTTTCTTAGGTCCACATAGACACAAGTACATACCATATATATTGATCGTATAGGGGGAACTATTAGATCACCACTAGTCCCAAAACTTAAGATTAATGAGCCCAATAATATACATCAAACTCAAAAGCTTAAGTTGTCTAGAAATAAGCTCAACAATGTATATCAAGCTCTTCAATAGGGACAAGTGACTTTTAGAATGCTGTCATATCAGCATCCATAGAGGAACAAAGCCCATTATATGGTTCCCATTCATTTTAGCACCCTTATCTTCATCATAAATCTTGGAACCCTCTTAGATTGGGTAAAGCTTGGATGCTACCCAGCAAAAGTAAAGGGTTCCAATCCTATTGAACAAAAAGATGTCAAACCTAAGGTAGAAAACAACAACATTATTCAAAAAGAGATGTAAATCAGAAGATCAAAACCAGTTCATTTATGTAAAACTCTTTGCCAAAGTAAACCTCAATGGAACAACACATACACACACAACAAATACATGTATTTCAAATTGAAAATCAACCCATAAAAGAAGAGGAATGCAAAGGGCAAGTCATATAATATCTATTAAAAAAGGAATATCTCCATAAAATAAGAGAAAAGCAAGGGCAAGTCATATAATATCTGACTACATACATTCTATTCCCTCTCCTCTTACTATTGCAAAGAACCAATTGCAACATGATGCCAAGCTTGGTTGATAAAAAACCATAAGAAAACAAAAGAAACAAAATTCAAACCAATGGCTCAAATTTCCCATTGGCTTTCTTCACCCGAACTTTCTCAACCCTTTTTGTCTCAATATTCAAATTTTATAGTAGATGTACTATTATATATCATGCGAGATTATATTGTATCCCATTGTACTAAATCAAAAAAAATATGCATGTATAGATTTTTTTCTATTATTTAAATACGTCTATAGACTAAATTTTCTCAAACATTTATGTTTATAAAATATTGATAAAATATATGATTGTTAATAATATTTGCCCTTAATTAAAAAATAACAAAATAAAAAGATGCATTTTATAATCCAAAATTTAAAAATAAAATAGTATATATTTGAAAATAAAATAGTATATATCATCCATCTATTATTTGAAAATTGGTTACTGTTATATAAGATTTGGAGTAATTAGAGTTTGACGGAATAATTTTTTTTTTTTTTCCAACTTAACTTGAAATAATACTCAGATGGATAAATATTTTCAAAATTTTCAATAATTAATTCTTTATTATAATTTTATCCCTAATATTGATTGGCCCTAACTAATAATCCAAGTTGTTTTGTTAATTATTGTAACAATCATATTTAAATAACCATATGTATATATTTTTTCTCATTAAAAGAAAATGGAAGGAAGGGTGAACAATGCATGGAAACCCTCCTTAGATGTGATCATAGAAGCCCCCACCAGCAAGAAGCCAAACAAGAGGGACGAGCCCAAACGTATTACGACAATATTTTTGTGGCAATAAACAGTTACCTATTGTTACAAAATAGTTTGTCACAATATGTCCTACTTTAATTTTTATTGCAACAAATTTATCGTGATGAAACTAATTCGTAGCAGTATTTAACTCCCACTGGCTTTAAAACTTGCTACCATGGAATTTGTGACGAACTATAAGGACAAAATAATTTTCATCACAATAAATTTACTTAATGCGAAAAATTAGTTTCGTAACAATAACCAAATTTTGTTTAGTGCAAAAACAAAGGTTATAAAAGCTTTAGACTAATCAAGTAAGTGATAATCAAAATTACTACATCGAATTCTATCTGCCTATACAATTTCTTAGCTGCTAAGTTCGATCAAGTAGAAGATCAAATGGCATTTACATGAAGTATCTCAACAAATGGCTACAATGTCGGTGGTAGTATTTGTGATTGTATTTGCGTCAAGTGGGTGAGTGAAAATTTTCTTCTCCCATAATCCTATTCAATGAATTTAATTAAAATTTGATTACCAACTTTGTACACACATTAGATAAGTTAGTATTTAAAACGGCAAATTTGCTGATTACTTCAAGCTAAATTAATTACCTTTTTGGCTAATGCATCAAATGTTGATAAAGCAAACAGGTTCATTAATACCTAGGCCAGCAAGTTTGGCAGGCTTTTCACTCCACCACTAAGGCGATAACCTAAATGACCACAATTAGCATAATAATCAACGCTATCCACGTCAGCGAAACTATAATTCAATCCGTGAAACCAATAAATTACCTCTTAACAATGAATCAAGCAATTAACTTCATGACAAATACCTAATTAATTAAAAATTCCAATTGAAATAGCTAGGACCATAACAGTCATGAAGTTGAATGATGAAAGAAAATTCAAAACATTAATAGGTAGCCTTTGGATACTGGCTTACAGAATGAACACCAAGCATAAGTGTGTCAGTTTATTAACAAAAATATAGCGAAGAACAATAATACTTTATCACATATTCAGTGATATGAAAACAGTTTCTTATCGGATTCTTATAATTTTTAATTTCAAAATAAGTGTGTTAGTTTCTTAAAACAATTATTGTTGTTATACTCTCTCTTTCTTGTTACTGTGAAGTAGGTGTCCTGCTTCTTTTGTATTTGTACAGATCTGTATTTACTATTTACAAAACCAATAATATAACAAAGAAGCATATGGAACATTCTTTATTGTAAGTCACTGGAACTAATTTTCAACTAGGATTTTTGTTAAGTGGGAAAAAAATTTAGCTAGAACCATAAGCGTAATTTTTTTTTCTTTATGTATTAACGTTTACTTTGTTGGGCATATTTGTTGGGTTGAGAAGGCTTCAAATGCCTGTGGCAGTAAGCAAAGGAGTGGGAAGCCCTAATGCAATCAAATGGGAAGTATGTCAAGACAGGCAACACGAAACCACAATGTAGACTTTTGTATGACACATTATTAAATTGGCTCAGATAACTTCAAAGGAAAAAGGTGATAGCTTTTGACATTTGCTGTCTAAATGGAAGAACCAAGAAACAAGGACATGAAAGACAGAAATGGTGGTTTTTAATGCTCCATTGTTGTCTTCATAGTTCTCAGTTTTTTTTTTTTTGGGTAATGTTGTAGAGGCGAGGCGAACATAACCACTCTGTTGCTACTTGCTAGTTACATGTTTCATTGTTGTGCAATTCTATAACTACATATAAGGAGGAATTGCATGTGAACCGGAGAGAGAAATACAGATATTTACCATCAAGGAGAACGACCGGTTGCTTCTTTCCTAGACCAATCTTTTTTCTCTTTTGATACTCAGACTTCCTCTTTGATATTCTCTCTTCAGTCGGCCATGTAGACAGGGACTCGCAGTAAAAGATAAAAAAACAAAAAAACACACAACCACAAAAGGTGGGGTAGGGTTTCCTTCCGCTAAATTCTCGCCCAAAGAGAGGGGTAGGGTTTTCCTTCAATTACAACGGCAAAAGGCTTCCACTCATCAAGTTCACCTTTGGGGGGCCTTTCACATGACCCATTTTGATAATATGACTGATTTACTTATTCTTTTGATATTTATATGTAAATTATTCACAGACAAAATTTACTTTGTTCGATAATTTTAATCATATTTAATTACTTTCGTTTATTTATTTATTTTTTCTCTAAATAAATGATGACAATACATGTTATAATTACCAAATATATCTGATTTTTTTAATTAATAGTCTACATACAAGAAATTAGAAGTTGAATGATTCATATCATTGAAATAGACCCCAATGACTTGACTAGATAGTCCAAATCGTTTATGAGAATTGGATACAAATCCTTCCCATCATAACTGGGCTTTTTGGTTGTTAATCTATTCTATTATATAAAATCTACAAATAAATTAGTGTACATTGTCAAATTTTTTTTTTCCAAAGTAATTCTAAACTTGATAATTGTTCCTCTCATATTTAACTACAAATATAAGTGTCATAATTACGAGATCTAATTACTTTAAACAATTGTCATGATACACACGTGATGTGTGTACCCTTAATATTATAATATATAATATAAAGCTTACAATTAAATTAGTGCAGACATGTCATATATATATATTAAAAATGCCCACAAGAGTCAGCTATGCTATTATCCAAATTTTTTTAAAAATATTTTTTCAACTGCCCGGTACCGCACGTGATTTTTTTCAACCACAAATTATGTGCTCTCAGCCTTCTAGTTATTTATAAAATACTATAGCTTGGAAATTATTTAGCAAACTCACAACTGTTTCTGAAATTGCAAATTAGATCCTCAATGACTCAAGTTAAAATAGCTTTGTCAAAATTATTTTTTGGCTTACTACAATGCACAAAACTTATTTTTTTTGGTTATACCATTCTAATAGGGACTTTCCATTTTGGCACAACCAAATGCCAAATTCAAATTTGGGTTGTAAATTGTTCTAAAATTGTGTTCAAATTTGGGTTCTAAATTATTCTAAAATTTTGTACAATCTATAAACTTTCTGTATTCAAAAAATTTGAGGGTTCCAAATTAAATTTGGAAAGCTGAATTTTTAGATGGATCTTTATTTTTGTAATTTTATAAATTTTACTGTAGTTTGAAAATTTATGGTAGAGTTTTGATTTGTAGAAGTTGTGAAACTAACAGTTGGAGGTTCAAAAAAACAGCTAATTTTGGTTGCAAAACTGATTTGACTTTGCCATTTTTTGGCATGGCAAATGGCACACCATTAGAGTAGTGCATTTGTTAAGCCACGTTATTTTTTGGCTTTGGCAAGGCAAATAGAAAAACCATTGGAGTTGCTCTTAGAATCCAAGTTTATGCTCAACTGTGCTAGAAGTGAGGAAAAAAATCCATGTACCTGTAAAATAATTCTGTACACTTTCTAATTTATTTATTTATTTTTTGAAGCCGATATTTCAAATTGTGTTTTTAGATTAAGGTGAAATGATTTAGATGTGGTTTGGTAACGTTTACATTTTATTATTTTTATTTTACAAAAATTTGACGTACATGTTTTAAAAAACTTATTTTGAAAAAAAGTGAAAGAATTGGTCTGCAGAAGGTAGTTGTAGACGGTTGAAGATGATGGCCATATGAGGTTGTTCACCTCTAAAGGTGGTGGCCGAAAGTAATTGCCACTGGTGGGATGTGGTTAGTGGTGGCCAAAAGTGATTGCCAATAGTGAGAGGTCATGGTCGAAAGTGGTTGACGGTCGGAAATAATGGCTGAAAGTGCCAGTTAAAGCTTGTTTCTAAAAAGAAGTGGTGACCGAAGGTTGCTATCACAAGTGGGAGGTGATTGGTGACCAAGGGAAGTGGTGGCCGAAAGTGGTTGGCGGAAGTGGTGGAAATAATTAGTGGGTGATGATTGGAAAGGGTGGGAGAAAGAGGAAGAAATGGGGGGGAGGGGAAAATTAAATTGTGAAACTAGTTTTCTTTGTGTTTAGAAAATTTTTGTAAACAAAAACATAAACCAAACAAATTTTTATTTACGATTTCAAAAATTCTGAACAGAAGAAAGATAGAAACTCTAAATGGGGTTGGATCACAACTGTGTTTGTTGGCAAGAGCATTTGCACTGAAAACATATTGACATACATCCTTATCTAACTTGGATAAAAAAAATTTGAACACGTGATGTTATTTATCATCAAATTTATTTTATCATTTTATCATAATTGTCATGTATGATTGAAATATTTTAGAGCAAATTACACTGTTAGTTCTTGAATTTTGTCCACCGTGTCATTTTAGTCCCTACACTTTCAATTGGCTTGATTTTGACCCTTGATTTTTTATATTGTGTCAATCTGGTTCAATTGATAATATTGATTGTGATTTTTGTCAAAAAATTATTACTAAGTTGGTTGAGCTTAATTTAGTGAGTTAGATAAATATATAATTTTACTCTTAAAAGCATGACACATATTCTTATGTGCACATTTTTCATAAAAAAAAGCCAATAACAATTATAATCAATTGGACCAAATTGAGACAATATCATAAATTCAGAGCCAAAATCGAGCCAATTGAAATTATAAGGATCAAAATGACATGAGTGTCAAAGACTACCGGTGTAATTTGCCCAATATTTTATCTCAAGTCTTCATCTTCTATAGGGTGTAAGTGGTTTGGTTTGGTCAAAATTATGAGAAAGTTTAGCACCAAACTGAATCTTTCAGTTTTGGTGGTTGAAGAATCGAAATAAACCACATATATTACAATTCAATTTTGTTTGTTTTGTCAATTTGGTGTAGAAGAAGGATTCACATGAAATTTTAAAATATTTTATAAAAACTCGTTAAATTCCACCTTGGGAATAAATGAAGAAAAATAGTGAAAATGTCTCCCTCTTAATTTTTATTACAAAAATTGAATTATTAATCACTTAAAATATAAAAGTTTTTAAATATAATATTTCAATTGATTCTGTTTATATTAGTGTAAAAAATTTCAAAATCAAAACAGACCACACAATATGAAAAATAAACGTAAAACTAAAATTTTGATCAATTTTGAGCGATCGTTTCGGTTTCAATGATTTTTCTTACACCACTAATCTTTCAGTTTATATTAATATAAAAATTTTCAAAAAATCGAAATAGAATACCAGTATAAAAAAAAATGCATTGAAAACTTAAATTTCGGTTGATCTTGAGTGGTCAGTTTGGTTTCATTGATTTTTTTTACACCCCTAATCTTTCATGTGACATGGTAAGTTCTACTATTTTTTTAATATGATTTTTTTTTTACACATGTACGTGACTTTTATAGTATAAATACAAGAGTGGAAATGGAGCCGTTGATAAATAATAGTTCTCTCATTTTATTTCAACTTTTTATATGTACTTATGCAATAACAATAGTGTGTATGTATAGGATTTATTATATTTATAAAATAATAAAACATACCATACCATGTGAGAAAGCAAATTGTTATTCATACAAAATTTATCACTAAAATGACGTGGCAATGATATTTTTGCAATAAAACGTCATTTAAATGGGGAATTTATTTTAAAATATAAGTCCCAATATAGAAACAGTAGAGCAAGGATCCTCTAGAGTTTTTTTTCCCTAAAGTTTCCTAGAGTGGTGTATTGTGTGGTTGAGATTTAATGACAAGTCACATCAATTTTTCAGCATTAAATCTCAACCACACAATACACCACTTTAGGAATCAATTTTTCAGCATTAAATCTCAACCACACAATACACCACTTTAGGAAACTTTAGGAAAAAAACTCTAGAAACTTTAGGAAAAAAACTCTAGAGGATCCTTGGTGGAAACAGTAAGGTCCCAATTTATTTAAATGAAGAAACAGATTTGAAACAGTAGAAAATCCAACAAATTCAGAATCAAACCCAATTTATACAATTTTTTTGCCAAATTCACAAATTTCAGAATAAATTTGACGAACCCAAATTCGGTTTCTCTTTTTTTTTTTTTAATCATTTATCACCAAATCAGTTGATCCAAATGGAGTGTAAAAATCAGATGGATATTATCACAATAAACCAAACCAAAATCAGATGGATGTTCTTTGAAGATCAAAATAAATATCAAAATAAAATAAATGGATGAACAAAAATAGTTGGATGAACAAAAATTAAACCAAAAATCAAAATAAATAATCAAGAAAAATCGGAGAGCACAGACCTGAGTTGTTTGAAGATCTGGAGATGCTTGAGTTCTTTGAAGATCCGGTTTGAAGCCATCGCGAGACCTGAGTTTGAAAAATCGCGATCACCTCCACATCAACAACCAGAAAAATAAACAAAAAAATCAAAGCATATATATATATATGATGTGTATATAGAAGGATAGCGAGAGAGAGAGACAGAGACAGATCGGAGAGTACAGAGATCGAAGAGTATAGAGATCGGTGAAGAGAGGGAAGACAGTGCGAGAGTGAGAGAGCGAGAGTCAGAGTGAGACCAGTTTGCGGAGAGGGAAGACGGGAGTGAGAGGGAGAGGGAAAACAGTGCGAGTGTGAGAGAGCGAGATCGGTTTGAGGAGAGTGAGAGGGAAGACAGAGTGATGAGAGTGAGAGGAGAGGGTTGGATGATTCTAGAGAATCGAATCATCTCAACCATTGAACATTTTAGACGTGGACGGCAGTGATCTCCCACTCTGCCCTTAAAACAGCCGTTGTGCTCTGTTTGTTTGTTTTTTTTTTTTTTAAATAAAAATTCAATAACAACAGTTATTTTTAAACGGCTATTTTTTTTTTTTTCAAATGGTAATATTTTGAATTTTTATAATTAATTGATAATTATTTATTTTTTATGTATAATTAAAAAATTTATTAAATATATATTGACTAGGAATGACCCGTGCCTGAAGGCACTACCAACAATTTTTTTGTTGTCACGTGCTACGAAACTCAATGATAATAAATCAATTCAAAATGGTAATGTCACTCCGACTTAAAATTTCACATATAAGAAATTCAAATTGTTTCTACACATTGAATTAGCGAAAGCATTTATAAATTTCAAATAGCAAATTTTAAAATTAAAGTCCAAAAAATGAATTATGTATTTGAATGTAGCATATGCAAAGAATCTAGAAATATTTGCTAAACTTAAAAGTCCAAATAGCAAATTTTAGATTTTTATCCACGTCAAAATGACACACCTATACACTATAGCAAGTTAGAATGTGATAACCTTCAATAAAAGAATGAACATGAGAGAGCCAACCAACGAACATGTGATAACTGGTAACCCTATCGCTTTATCAGGTTTAAATTCCTTCAAATAAAGGTCAATGAACATCATGAACATTATGAACATGAGAGAGCCAACCAACGACACACTGGTAGAAGCAACGTAACTCAATGTTTCTAATATGGATCAATGACCTGCAACAAAATCACTCGCTTAAATTCGCTTCCAAAAACCAATAGTTATGAAAATTCACATCAAAATACATATGAGAAATCGAAAGAAATTGTAATGAAGAATAATTGCATCAAAGAAACTGTAACATGAAAAATCGCATCAAAATACATATGAAAAATAGGAAAATCAATAGCTATGAATTACGAAGAATTGAACATAACTATTATGGTCAATTGAATTATGTATGCATTACTAAAGTAAACAAATGAGAATAGACAATTGTACGCATTACTAAAGTAAACAAATGAATAGAAAAGCAAATAATAGTATAGAAGGATCAATTGAGAATGCCGATAAATCATACAAACCTCCAAATAGAATTAAACTCAAATTTTGTAAGGGAAGCGAATAATTTTCTTTATTAAGACTAAGAGAGTCTTGTTATAAGGAAGAAGAATTTTTGAAGGTTGTAAAACCAAACAAAATTAAAATTTTAAACAATTAAAGCTTACCTTGTGCAAAGTATCCATTTTTGAATGATCATGCTCCTTTGAGTTTCCATCCCTGTGATAATGCATAACTCATTTTAACAATTAGTAGGCAACAAAAAAAGAATCAAACTTGAAATTAATGTTAATGGGCAAATCTAACTAAATTAAACCCAAGGTTAATTAAATAAAATTAACTGTACTATTTTTTTAAACAAAGATTACAACCAAATACTTGTGCTAGTTCATTTATCATTTTAATATTTTTGGAATCAAAACCATTCAGAAACACATTTAAATCTAACCTATTTTATAAAAAAAAATCATTACATGAAGATAGGTTTCTAAAATCTAAACCATTTCAAAAAATTATTACATGAAATTCACAACTTTTCCTCACCTCATACCCAACATCACATTTGCCTCAAACCAATCAAAAAAATTTTGAAAAAGAAAAAATAAAGAAAGGAAAGAATAGGCTCCGCTCCTGTAAAAAATAACAGGCGGTTTTCACCCAATGAAACAAAAATATATTGAGTTAAGAGTCACAGGAGCAAAGGGAAGAAGAAGAAAAAAATTGACTCTAACCTATCCAACCAAAAATTTAATTTATTATAACCACATTTTTTTGTCACATCTATTTTAAAATGAATATACAATTGTGCCTACAGTGTCTAAGTTTTAAAATTAAAATTTTAATTGATTATAAGCACTGGTAGAGTTATAAGGTGTGAAAAAAGTAATAGGCAAAGTTATTCTGTTGAATCAATATAATCTAAATTTCTCTTCCACCCCCAAAATCACCTATCAAGAAGAAAAATTCCAATAAAAAGAAACTCAATAAATAAACTTCTAAAATTGTGGGAAAAAAAAGGCTCACTTGTTAAATGGGCCGTTGTGCCATTGCTCTCCATTTCTTGAGAAACATTCACAAATAGACTCACACAACACTTCCATTCATTGTCTAACTTGAATTTTCCAAGTCTAATCAAAACAAACTAAAACATCTTGTTTTTGAAAAACAATAAAATCAAACATAAAGACATTCTAAACAATGCTAATTTTTAAAATTACAGTAAAAATTATCACAATGATTATTATCAAAATAGTATGAAATTCAAAAATTAAAATAGAAGATCCAAATTATTAGCATAAAAAAATCAAGTACTCGCTCTTCTTGGTTCTTGCTTCTCTACCGTCTCTAAACAAAAAACATAAATTGCATGTAGCTAATAATCCAGAAGATAGCCAACATATAAAATGAAGCCTAGCTAGTAAAAATTTAAGATTCTTAATTTTCACATGTAAAATGAAGCCAAGTTAAACAATAGATAAACAACAAATTATTGACAAATCCATCAATGGAAGCCAGACCAATTACCTAATCAACCATTGTAGCAAACAAAGCCATAACAACTTTGTATGAGCTAATCAAACACACCTTCAAGCCAAGGTTAAAAAATTATTTACTATTAATCATGGTTAAGGTGGCAAACCCATAGGACTTCTAAATGAGTTAATGGTCATAATAGAACATACAATAGATCCTATGTTTGAATCTTATAGTCTGTCAGATAATTCCAATACTCATACTTAAGGACAAAATTAAGGGAAGCATATATATATCCTTTTTATAGTTGGTTAAGTCTGTTTGCTACTACCTTACTTTTAGAAGCATTTTTTTTGAAAGGAATAACCTTTCATAATCATGTAAGTAAACCGTCAAAGAAACAACCAGAGAGATAAAGCAAATTTACATACATTAATAACCATATGAAAACACAAATTTGTATCACATGCATGGAATTAGGTAGATGATTGAATCAAATTATCAACTAAGCAATGAAATGCACTGTTATCAACTAAGCAATGAATTAGTAGTGGAATTCACCAAATTATAGAAAGGAAATACGAATCGTAATCAGAAAATTTTAACTAATTCAGAAAAGACAAAAATCGAGGAAATCTCGATATCATAACAATAGAGAGTTGAGTGAGTATACACATATTGACATGAATATTATTTCAAATAAAAGCTTAAATTTAAACCATGAACAGTGACCAACCTCAAGAAAAATTAGCGCAAAGTTTGAAGTTTTCGGATTGAATTTCCTGATTTGGAGCCGCAAAAGTCCCAAAAGGTCTAGACCTTTCACTCACTCACTCACTCACACACACACACACACACACACACACACACACAGAGTATTGATGGTTTTCTCTCTCTAGAAGTTGAACCAACTAACCAACCAACTCTTGGCACAGAGAGAGAGGTTATTTTTTTGTCTAGCTTGGTTCACAGCTTTTGCTGCTTTATATATACAGAGACTCTGTCAAGAAATGTGAAGCTCTTCTCACTTGAAAAAAAAAATTAAGGGAAGCATATATATATATCCTTTTTATAGTTGGTTAAGTCTGTTTGCTACTACCTTACTTTTAGAAGCATTTTTTTTGAAAGGAATAACCTTTCATAATCATGTAAGTAAACCATCAAAGAAACAACCAAAGAGATAAAGCAAATTTACATACATTAATAACCATATGAAAACACAAATTTGTATCGCATGCATGGAATTAGGTAGATGATTGAATCAAATTATCGACTAAGCAATGAAATGCACTGTTATCAACTAAGCAATGAATTAGTAGTGGAATTCACCAAATTATAGAAAGGAAATACGAATCGTAATCAGAAAATTTTAACTAATTCAGAAAAGACAAAAATCGAGGAAATCTCGATATCATAACAATAGAGAGTTGAGTGAGTATACACATATTGACATGAATATTATTTCAAATAAAAGCTTAAATTTAAACCATGAACAGTGACCAACCTCAAGAAAAATTAGCGCAAAGTTTGAAGTTTTCGGATTGAATTTCCTGATTTGGAGCCGCAAAAGGTCCCAAAAAGGAAGTGAAAGCATATCCAATAATTACTCTTTTTGAAATTTCATTAAAAATATAACTATATAACTGTTGAATATTTGGTGAAATTTTTTTACAAATCCCTTGATTTGATTTAGATTTGATGAAATGGTTTGATCAAATTTGAAAATGGGTATACTCTCAATGGTATGTACAAATCTTTCCAGGAAAATAACTTGGGAATAAAATAAAAACAATGTGGAATGGAAGTGAAAGCCTGACTATGTCATGATTGATTTTCCATCATAAAGCAGAATAAAATACTAACTGTAGGTATTCACCCAAAAAAATACTAACTGTAGGGAAAGGATAAAGAAACAAAGTAGTGCAGGAAAAATTGAAAATCAGGCATACCATCATGAACCCTGTCAGCTGTGTCCAAAACCTGCCCAGTTTCAGCACTTAACCACTGCAATGTTGAGCCATGAGTAGCTGCCAACATCCTTCCATCAGGAGAAATACTGAGATGATCATAATGCAAGGTAGTTCCACTTGAATCATGAAGTGGAATAGGAAACACCTTCAAAGTCTTTGGATCCTCATCAAGATGATATCGAACTTCAAAAGAACAGATGAAAAGGATCACCACTAAGAAGCATGGACACGAACACATGACACAACATGGATATGTAAATTTTCAAAAAAATATAGAACACGACACGTCTGGGACACATGCACAATATTTATTATGGTCATATATAAGGATTGAGCAGAATTTCACATTAAATTCTGCTCAATGTTTTTATAAATAAATATTATATCAGAATTTTTATACTTATGTGATATGTGATAAATAAATATTATATCAAAATTTCACTTAAATTCTGCTCAATGTTTTTATAAATAAATATTATATCACATAAGTATAAATTTGATCAAAAATTTATATACCCATAGTGGTGATATAAATTGCTCCTCTGTTCCATGACCAACTTCACCACCACCACCACAGATTCTTTCAAATTTGTATAAATTGTTCCTAATCCAGGAAAGTAAAAAATTTATCGGCAAATTAATTATCGTACAGTATCAAACACATTCTGAATCAGCATTCAACAGTTAATCATGATATTGGGCCCATCTTGGCTCCACATGACCATTTCTTTTTAACACCAAGAAAAGTGTTTCCCAGTGGATGATTATATGTCCAAGCACATTTATAAACTGAGTTCCTCATTCCTTAATATTTAGGGCTTTTCTTTGCGTCCAAGTTCTTGTTTTATATGTCCAAGCATATCTATATCATCTCCATTTGATTTAACTGTCTCAATCAAAACCAAACAGTGAACTACGAATATATCAAGTTATTGCTGACTTTAGATTAGATAATTAGGTAACACAATTTTAGCAATAGAAGACAGCAAAAGGCATGGAAATGGGAGAGAGAGTATACCCATTTTTTGATCAAATTTGAAAATGGGTATGTCTCAGAGCATCTGCAATCCTTATTAAGAGTATACCCATATTCAATTGCCGCCTTGCGTGAAATAGCAGAATCCCAGAACACCATATGCCAGGGGCAGAGCAGACTCCACAAATGGGAATAAAATCTGCATATTTGGTGGTTCAATGGCATTTGGATCTATGAAGTACTTAACTACCTCTGATGGAAGCAATGAATGAACACATACACATGGAATAATCTACTCTATAAAAAGGATTTGATAAATGAAAAGGAGAGCATAACTACTTTTAATACAATAATGTCCAAGTGTAAAAGCAATTAGTAATACCTGAGATGCAATTCCTAGCTCCACCGAGGAACCAATAGTGGGAACCAATTCATTTCCTGCATTTTCAGCTACCAAACAGATTTCATTTTCAGCTACCAATTCATTTCCTAAATTAGATATAACTTTCAAATCAAACACACTAATTAACCAAAAAAACACAAACTATGAGAGATAGAGAAAAAAAAATCTCACCCTTGATGAAATAGAAGCCTTGGACTCGTCCGAATCAAAATCGTCGCTGCTCTATGCTCTCTCTTCCGCCTCGTCTCTCGATGTCATTGTTGCCAACTCTTCAAAAAATTCAAGTGTTCAACAAACTCTTCAATATATCTGTGGCTTCAATATAGTGATGAACAAATATAGTGAACCTCACCGATTTGATAGAGAAAAAAAAATCTCACCCTTGATGAAATAGAAGCCTTTGACTCGTCCGAATCAAAATCGTCGCTGCTCTGTGCTCTCTTTTCCGCCTCGTCTCTCGATGTCATTGTTGCCAACTCTTCAAAAATTCAAGTATTCAACAAACTCTTCAATATATCTGTGGCTTCAATATAGTGATGAACAAATATAGTGGACCTCACCGATTTGTTGCCGCGATGATGCCGATTTGGACCTACCGATCTAGCAAGGCTACCGAAGTCGCCAATATGCTCTTGAATGAGAGAGAGAGAGAGAGAGAGAGAGAGAGAGAGAGAGAGATGGATGGAAGGGAAGAAGAGATCTGCTCTTGAATGACAAAGAAACTCTAACCGTAGGATTGAATCACCATTGTAAATCCACCATTGAAATATAATGACTCTTGGACATTTCTCAGCTGTTGGGATTGATTCAATCTAATGGTTCACATTTTGACACAGGGGACAACAGTCCCATCAAAATTCAAAAACTACTCTCCCTTATGCCGATAAAGCGATAGAGTTTCGTACCACATTTGTCTCAAACCAATCAATTGACCTACCTACTAAAAAAAAAAAGGAAAAATAAAAAGGGATTACATACTTTTCACTTTCTCCACAAAATCAAACCGAAAAATCTATATATGAGAGAGGATACCATCAACTGGATTTGTTGTGTGTAAATTCCATTGAAACATTTTATCAAACACTTAATAAGCAAGGAATATAGAATGGTTAATGGGTAACTCAATAGAATGGTTAATGGCACAACAACCACTCAATACAATAGTTGCACAAAACAATACTATCTGGCTGATAGAGTACATATTATCTGTAACTAAACAATACTATCTAGCTGATGGACTATAAATTCAATCGAGTAACTAAAGAAAAATCAATACGATATAGAATGGTTTCGTGTGTATATATTATCTGTATAAGAATGTGTATAAGAAAAATAGAATGTGTATATTATCTGGCTGATTTTGGGAATTTGTATAAGAAAAATCAAACCCATAAAAGTGTACCCAAAATTAAAGAAAACAATACTCACAGTTTGATCTTGGGAATTGTTCTTTCTCTACTCCACTAATGATCAATTGATGATCTCTGTGACTTCAAAGAAAAAAAACAAAAAAAATCTGGCTGCTAATCACCCATAATGAGAGAGAAAAACTGACTCAAGGTTGGTTTCATTGAAAACAAAGGGCTGGACAGATTATAATGTAAGTAAGAAATGGTGCAACAACACAAATACTGTAGTTAGTTTAAGAAAGTAAAATTGTATCAAACACCACTGCAAATATAATGCTTGCCTTGTTCATATCTGTTAGAATTCAATGGGCTCAAGTTAACCCCTCTTACACCGATCAATCAAAAATTTTCTCAAATTCACATTTCTTAAAATGCTTTAGCTTTATCAAGTTCAAATATTGCAGCAATTATTGTATTTCACTACATGGTATGCCTTTGGAACGTTTGCATGGTATTAATGAAGTAGGCTGAACCATCAAACTGATTTTGGTATTCAGTTCTAGCAACCAATTCAGGACTTTTATTTCCAGTCTCTACACAAATTAGGATAACTGAACTATGGGTTTCAACCAAAATAGATTTCCTATCTCTCTTCATATTTGCATTCTATGGCTACTCCCCTAAACCAGGTCTTCATAGAACAAAGTTCAGAATTTTTATTAGTGGGAGCAAAACAAATTAAACAATGCTCCCATTACAGGGCCTGAAATTTCAGACGTCAATACAGGAAAATCCTGCCCATGAAAAATAACAAAAACTAAACCAAAATCAGTTCAAAAGGTTTCAAAATGATTAAAACGGAAACCTTGTTCTTCGAGTTGGAGCATCTTCAAATCATTCATCAAATTTTTTCATAAAATTCAAATTGGATGAAAAATTGGCCCATTTAATCAAATCTATAATCAAGGTAGAGGCAATTTTTTCACTAAATCAAGGATGAGCAAATTCCTTCGCCAAATTTTTCTCATAATTTTTCTCAATTTTGATTTTGATTTTGATAAAATTCATAAAAGGACTAAGGATTGAAGATGGTTTTCTTTTTTCAAAATGGTTAAAACAGATTTTTAGGATAAGTTTTGCAACTTTTCATAAGATTTTATGCAAAAAAAAAAAAGAAAAAAAAAAAGAAAGAAAAGTTAAGGGTTGGAGTGTTTTTTGGCCCTATTTGGTTTAGATTATTAGAAACTAAAATCACATAGGCTTCGTTTGAGAAGAGAGATAGGGTTGGGTTTAGGGCTATTTTAATTAAAAAAAAAAAAAGTCTTTTAGTTCACGTCTACCTCATAATCATTATATTCTTTCTCTCATAAAAAATCAAAAAAAGTCAAAAAAAAATATTCCCAAATAAAACTTTTTAAACCCATACTAAAATAGTAAAAAAAACAAAAAATCAAAAAAAATCAAAAACCAACCCATTTCCTAAACCAACCCATGAGTTAAAGCAGCTCTCTCCCTGCTTTTAGATAATCAATAGTTTTTGAACTTAATTAAATTAATACTGCCTAATATAAGCTATATAAGCTACAGACACAAGTCTACCAAACAGTACCAAACTCCAAACAGTACCAAACTCCAAATTAAAATAAAGCTTTTAACAAAATTTTCACTCAAATTTGAGCCAAATTTTCATATCATATAAAGCTTTTAATTAAATTTTCACTTCAAATTTGAAAAGAAAGAAAGAAAGAAAGATTGGTAAAGCTCTTATACATCTATAAAAAGAGTAAAAATCAAAAAAGTATTGGAAATCCATCTTCCATTGAAATTTGAATCTGTTTCAAAAATCTGTCAAAAGTTTTAGGATAAGTTTTGCAATACATCATCTATAAGTTTTGTTCTAGAAATTTGAATCAAAGCTTCAAAAGTACCTGTGGAAATCCATCTTTTGACAGACACTCTGGCCCCTTCGCATTTGGCTTACAGAGACGCTGAATAATCATATTTATAAGGCAATTAGAAAAATATATACATATATATATATTTGGTAATGTTATAAAGTGCAACTATTATTAATTTACAGATTCTGGAGAACCTCAAACAAAAGATTTTGGAGAACCTCACCCATTTGTTGCCGCGATGTCGCCGATTTGGACCCCGCGATGTCGCCGATTAGCACCCAACAAACTCTCAAATGCGAAGTCGCCGATTAGCACCCCTGCGAAGTCGCCGATCTAGAGAGAGAGAGAGAGGGAAGCACGGGAATGGACTCTGATGGAGGTAGAGAGAGAGAGAGAGAGAGAGTGTGGGTGTTCAAAATTTGAAAACAGGAAGAGAGGAGAGGAGTATGTGTGTGAGAGAGGATGTGTGTTGAGAGAGGGTGAGAGTGAGATGATTTTAGCCCTTAGATTAAAACCAATCTGATGGTCAAAATTTGGACAAACGGACAGAAGTCCCATCAAGAAAAAAAAAACTGAGCTACCTTGTTATATAGATATGTTTTTTGGTATGGTGAATTATATTTAAATTTTTTTTCTAATTTTTCAAAGTTTTTTCATTTTTTATATTTGTCTAATTAGAAATAATATAAATATATAATTTTTTTTATAAATAGGTAAAAAAATGTCACAAAAGACAAAAAATAAACAAAAATAAAATTATAAAAAAATATATATCCAAACAACACCTACAAATTTAGAGATAAAGTTAGTTAAAATTTGTTAAATAACAAATGACAATCGGAGCATCATTGCTATAATTTGGCAAAATTACACTATTCATTGCTAAATTATATCAATAGCAATGGCATTATAGCAACAATGGTTGTCGTTCGAAATCGGTTTATTTTGTAAACAAGTCAAACTTAAAAGTACAACTTATTGGCCTTAATTTAACAACTAGGAATTGTTTGATTTGCTAAAACGAGTTAAAATAATTATTCCTTAGACTTTCGTATGAAATTATCATTCTTTTATAATGTGAATGATGATTCAATTTAGGGCGTATGTTTTATTATTTTTTTAGTGAATTAAAGGTGACGATAGATATATTTTAATAAAATAATCATGTTATTCCACTTCATTCCAATAGTGAAGCAAATAAAGCATTATCCACACAAAACACTGCTTACCCAAACAATGACTCGTATCAATTAACTACGCTGAAGAATAATTTTCAATAAGAACAATAAAATATTTTCCTTGCTTGGCCAATTACACATTACACACATACAAAGAATCCGAAGTAGCCCATGTAATTTTTATTCTACGATTAAGGAGGTCAAAGTGTTGCATGCATAAAATCAAAGAAATGATGTCGTCACTTAGGTTATATGGGAAATCAATCGTTATAAAAAGGATTAGGTATCAACTTTTTAGGTAAGCAGCAATTGAAAAAAGAAGGGATTTAATTATGGCAGGCTCAAAAAACTAGAATTTTTTCACATCTATGGAAAATTCTACAAGTTAGTACTCGTTGCATGTGTAGGATTGCTCTATGAAAACCACAGAGATGTTGATTAAGATAAGATAAGTTACACTTCTAATTTGACCCAAATTTCGCTTTAGTCCTTACCATTTTAATTTAAATAATTCAATTCCTGCCTGTTAAGTCTGATTTCAATTCGATCCTTCCATTCAAATTAAACATTAAAACTTACAATATTGTACTACGTGTTAGTCTCCCAAGGAGTGCAGGAAAAAATTAACAGTTTTTCAGACAAAAGGACCAAATTAAAACTGAACTTTAATTGTAAGAATCAAATTGAAATTTGAGTCAAACTACAAAGGTGAAAAATGTAATTCCCTCTAAGATTTAAAACTCCCAATATATCCAAGTCAAACATTGCTAAGTACTCGTAAGACAATAATCAACTAAACTAATTTCACAAGAAGTAATGCAACAGTGAAATATGTTAAATACTTTTGGTTAACTAAATTAAAAATCCAGTGCAACAAATTATGTTTTACAAAAACATTGATTCGAGCAAAATAATTATATATTGTAAATAGAATTGAAGTCTCCCCAAAGCTGTTCTTTTGAAACATATAGCTGATAATCCCACGACTTCAGATGCTTTGATTCATGCCACCCAACTTCTAAACTTCATCTTCATCTGCACTTAGAAGTTAGAATCTTACAAAAACTTTTACAGAAAATCAGAAGCAGTGACATCTAATTTATGCTACGAAACACATTTATAAACCAAATCATCTCCAAACAACTAGATTAGCTGGCTTATAAAAAAGTTTAAACCACAAAAAGGAAAAATTGTATGAGTTCCTGCATGAACAATACTAATTAAAATCTCACAGGTTCCAAATCCCAAACATGGGTAAGACAAACACAAAAGAGCAATTTATGAATCGTGTACCATGGGGCACATAATGGGAACGTTTAGAAAAAGAAAAAGAGATAGGAGAAAAAAAGAAAAAAGAGTTTAAAAAAATTAAAAATTGAGGTTTTATTTTTTTTATTTTATCAAATTGTTCGATGACATCAAAATTTCTCGTAACTTGATGCCCCTCCAACTTCTGGCAGTCAAGACTCGAGACTGGACACTTAGTCTGACCAAATGATTAGTCCACTATAATGCACCACATTTATGATTTAAGATATTAAACCCTACGTGTAACCAAAACTTTAAAAAACTTGTATGTGCTGGAATCCTTTTTTCAAACTCTCCAATCTACAAGTAAATTCTACAACAAAACAAATGATGGGAAGCCAACCTAACAATAGAAAGTCTATTTACTAGTGATAAATAAATCAAATGCACCAATGTTCAAAATAAGGACATGAAACCTAAACGTCCCAAAGATAACCTAACAATGGAATTCCTTAGGCCTCTTTTGTGATAAATAATACAGATGCACCGATGTTCCACTGTTTGGTTAGTTGTGTGCATTGGAGTAAGGATTGGTGCCAAATTATACCATTGGTGACAACCCTAAAACCCACGTGGGGTTGGCTTTCCCATAGTGTATTGGTTTAGTAAACCATAAATACGGGATTAGGGACTAGTCGCCTAGGTTAAAGCTACAATTGTGTTCTAGTTAGACTCAATAGGGTCTGTCTAGGTTATCGAGATGTTTCATTAATTTTTGGGTGGTATCGATTTTACCTTGAATTTCATAATATTTGAGCAATTGATCCTTGTATGTGAATTTTAAGATAATTGTGTAATATGGCATCATCCTTATTAACATTTAATATATTGGCTACTCATTTCCAATGTCTTGGATGATTAAAGTGAGCTTTTATCTTTGCTCGTCCCTTACAATTACTGGTACTCCACCACTGACAGCATAAAGTTGGGTGGCCATGCCATATATTCAAATCTTTTATAGAGTTATACATGTATACCCATGCTTAATTGTATTTACCCTTTTTAAGTTGCCATTATTTTGGAGACTGGCGTGTTAACCTGACTAGTTTGCTTACAGACTTATAAGATGAGTTAGCTCACAAGCTTGTGTTATTTTAATGATATGTAATTAATACATTTGTTCTGTGAACACACTCATGGCTTTTTGAAGCCTAACTCTAGAGATGTTACGTTCATAATTTAACTCAAACTATTATCGATGCCTTAGCAATTTATTCCAAGTACTTGGCATATGCAATCAAACTCATTAAGATATTTGGAAATTGGAGAAAAGTACTCATTTATTTAAATTTCTCCCAAATTTGTTTGTTATCTGAGTCATTATTAACAAACTGGCAATATCGACCTTGAGTTTCCTAGTTATGTCATCTTAGTCATTATTGGCATGCCAGAGCTAATTTTACCTAACCTCTGAAAGCGAAACCTCTTGTCCAACGTGGACCTAAGGAAGTTGAATATTGGTGAAAAATTGAACAGTGTGACCGAAGGACCCACAGGAACAAACATGTGCACTATGACACAAAACATTGGACTCTACCTAAGCTTCCTCAAATGGTAGCTTTCCAAAATGTTTTTCTCTATTGGAAAATTTTCACTAAACTAACTTGTTGAGTTACTTGACTTGCTACATCAGGACAGACTTCCTTAAAAATTTCAGCTTGTTGCATACAGAAATCATCCTATCATCTACGGAATTGAGCGTCAAAATCAGAATGGATTTGATTTATGATGTTGGTTTGAAGGACTGCCATGTCTTGACTGGTTGGGACATGTGGGTTTAATGATAGTCATGCAATTGTTTTGAAGGGTGGTCAAGTCATTCGGACAGATGGCCGTGTTCATGTTCTATTCTAAGGTGCCAACCCTTTAGTCCAATGAGGCTTGCTGGTCATAGAAATCACTAATGGTCACAGTGGCGTAAGGGAAGAAAATGGTTTATGCTAATATGACTTAAAATGGCAACAAATAAATAAATTATGTCCTACTCACAACACATACAAAGGAATGTGAATGCGATAAGAGTGCCAATTCTAGAGTTTTCAACAAAAGTTGTGTAGGTATGGATGCAACAAGGGCTTTTTGGCAAGGGAATAAAAATGGAAAAGGAAAAAGGGTAGAAAATTGTTGATATACCATTTTGTCCTACTTTCTGTTTTTAACGAGGAAAAATGGTAAATATACCATTGCCTGGACTTTTTCGTTCTTATTATTTACGTTCCAGCAATCTATACATATGTAAATATACATAGTAGTATTATATTATTGTCCCTAGCATAGTATATAGTAAATAAATATACTATTGTCCAAACTTTCTAACTTAATAAATATACAAAATACATATATATAGTAAATATGTGTAGTATTATACTATTTGCCCTAGCACAATATATAATAAATATGCTGCCACCTAGGCTTTTCTTTTCCCATACTAAAAATAATATATTTTATCGCTCATACACCAGCTAGGCATATTAAAGCCGCCATTCCATCAGTTTCGCCACTATAGAAAGATACATGTTAATATCACCACGGAAAACATAAATTGGATAAACTTCACTATCAATACAATGTCATCTTCATAGCAAGTCTATAATCAATACTAGTTCAGGAAGCTCACATTGATATTATCATAGAAAGAACAAATTGAATAAATTCCACAATCAATACATTATCGTCTTTCTAAAAACATGTTCTTTTAAATATAACAGGTAATAGGTCATCCAAAAACCCAAGTCAACATTCATAGGAATTAACAAGGTTTAGGGAATTCAATACCAAAAGGGCGATGTAGGGTGCCTAACACCTTCCCTACTCGTAACATAATGCCCGCAGACTCATCTTTGATTTACATAGACCAAAATGAGAGCCACTAATATGAAACATACCCAATCTAGCATACTTGTAAACAAAAATACAAAGTATTGGCTCAAAAACAAAACTATTTCAAGGTGACATGACACACCCAAACTCTATGTTAGGTGGTGACTCCAAATTTTCAATAAATTAAAAAGGCCTGGTGAAAGTAATTGGATATTATTTCCATCGTTGCAATGAAAACTTCAAATTTTAGTCTAGTTTTCTTATAAACAATTGATAGTCAAAATCCGAGCACGACAAAAATAAATTAGAACCTAATTTGCAATTGACTTGAAAGCAATAAATATTGATACTAGCCAAGATTTAGTGTAGAAGACTCATAGCTTAGCAAGGAATTAGTAGCCCATTGATAATGCAACAAACTCCAACTAGAGGTGATAAATGAAGAGGGATAGAAATGGAACAAAATTTAAGATTCTTTTTTGTTTCTCAGATGTTCAAAGTGTACTTATGGGATATAAAAAGTGGAAGCTGTAAATAAGGGAAAGAAAGAAAGTCATTGTTGAAGATGTGTTGGACAATGGGTTAATTTTGTTGGTTCGGATCTTGGTTAGGATATTGGATTTGGGTCAGATCCTGATCTGACCTTTCAACTAATGAATCAGGGGTGGGTCAAGACTTATAAACCAATTATCAAAAATGGGTCTTCTCCTTTATGATAAAAGACACGATTTAATTCAGAAATAGACCCAAACTGCTACCTCTCACTTATGAACATGTCAGTGGCAACAAAGAAAGCAATGATCACGACAAACAGTTACGAAAGATGGGTCTGGTTTTGTCTCGAATCTTCTAGCGACAGTGGAACGCAATGACAACAATCTTGATTACACAAAAAACAACAAAACCAAAACAAAAAAGAACGAAGGACTAGTCATTGTCCTAGTGATGAACGACAACACAAATTGAAGCAACAATGTAAGAGTTGATAATGGAACTTTGGCATTGGCAAAGAATCACAAAGACTATGATTACTGGTTAACAACTATGGATCAGATTTAGCTAACACTATTGATGTAGTCCTGTAGGGAAAAAGGCAGAGAAAAGAAAAAAAAATATAAAGAAAAAAAAATAATAGTGCTCTTATTCTAAATTGAATGTCAATTCTTAATATAAAAAATTTCTCTCAATGACAATAGCCATAGTATCTATAAGCTGCCCACAAAGCCAAAATATGTAGATAAAGGGAGCTTCTATTTGCACACCACAAGTTGTCTCAATACACACATTTTCTAAATTTTTTTTATTACAATTGTATCCCTTGAGCAAATTACCATCAAGGATTAAATGGACACACCTTCTCTCCAGCCACCTTCATTGCCAGTCACCACCTTCTGCCGCTCCTAACCTTCGCTTGCTATCACCAGCCTTATGAACAGCCCCCCATCCCCTAGTAAAGAGGAAGCTCCAAAACCAGTAGCAAAAGAGAGTTCCAATTTGTTGTCTATGCACCGGTTCTTTAAGTGGCAGAAATGGGAATGGGGTTCATGATGGTAGGAAAAGAACACACTGCGAAAAATAACATCCCAGAACCTATGAAATCATTGATTGAGGAATTGCGTGATGTCTTTCCAGATGAGTTGCCTCCAAGGTTGCCATCCATGAGGGACATACAACAGTAGATTGATTTGATTCCAAGAGCAAATTTGCCAAATCGGCCCCATTATCGAATGAGTCCAAAGCAGCATGAAGAGCTTCACCGTTAGGTAGACAAGCAAGTGGCGAAGGAACATGTTAGAGAGAGCCTCAGTGTGTTCGCAGTACCAACATTATTGACTCCCAAGGTAGAAGCAGTGTGTGAGTGACCAATACTAAAGAATATTCATGATGTGTGTAGTTTTCATGGGCTAGCCTCATTCTACTAGAGGTTCATTCCTAACTTCAGTAGTATCATGACACCTATTACAGACTACATAAAGGCTTAGAGGTTCTTTTGGATAGAGGCTGCAACAAAAGCATTTCAATAGATCAAGCAAAAGTTGACTTCAACATTTGTGCTCATATTGCCAAATTTTTCTTAGCCCTTTAAGTTATACTGATACACATCAAAAATGAGTATTGGTGTTGTTTTGAGTCAAGATGGTCGGCCGATTGCGTACTACAATGAGAAGCTTATTGGATCCAAGAGCAATTACAATACCTATGACATAGAGTTCTACTCCACTATTCAAGCCTTGAAGCACTGATATTCTTATCTGTCCCAAAGTGAATTTATTATGTTTTCTTACCATGATGCTTTGAAGCACATAAACAGCCAAGATAAGCTCTTATCGAGGCATGCCAATTGGATCACATACTTGCAGCAATTCACTTTGTTATCAAGCACAAGTCAGGTGCCTTGAACAAGGTGGCTATTGAACTTAGCCGACGTTCCCATTTGCTCACTACTATGAGGACCAAGGTACTTGGGTTTGATTCCTTTCAAGAGTTATTGGTTGCTAATCATTATTTTTCCAATATTATTACTGAAATTGAATCAGGTCAACGGTCTGACTTTATTATCTACGACGGCTTTCTTTTCAAAGGCAACCGGTTGTGTGCTTTTAAATTGAGCCTACGCTTGAAAATTATTAATGAGTTGCATAAAGAGGGCCATGTTAGGCACGACAAGACCTTACAATTACTAGTCAGCTCTTACTTCTAGCCTTCTGTAGGCACCCCATTTTTGACCGTCCTCAAGACTTGGACGTCATCGTTTGAATACTCGATGATCATCCGTGCTCGTGTTTGTTTTGAGTTCCCGGAGGTCTCAGCCGCGCGCTTTTCCTCAAGATCTCTCAACTTGACTATTTTGTGCTTGGTTATGGACCAAGCACTTGTGTTTTTACTTTTGAGGGAAGAGGGTGGCTTGTTTGCCATCCCCTCAACCCATCGGCCAAGGCATGAAGCCATCCGCCTTGTTTTCCTGCCATCGGGCAAAAGTGTTGGCCGATTGGCACTATTTTTGGTCAGTCGGCCCTTATGTTGGTCGATTGGCCATATTTTCTGGCCGAACCCTGTTCATCTGCTTTTGGCAGATATTTTATGCCAGCTGTCATAGTTGGCATGCACAATTCACCCCCTCCATATTTGCCCCCTGATTAGCTTGCTTAGGAAGCTTTAGAATTTGAAAGTCTATAAGAAGGGAGCTCCTCCTCCCTTCTCAGAGGTTCTAAAAAATAGGGTTAGAAAAGTTGTATCTATCTATCTCCATATCTCACTCTCTCTTGATTTGTGTGTGTATTTGTGCCTTAAAGTGTGGTTTTGTCTTACTTTTGCACTAGAGCACCTAGCAATACACCATCCTTTTGTTGCTGAGGCACTAGGGAGTGAGTTTTAGAGTTCTTGGAGTGGTTTAAGCTTGGAAAAGTTGTTGGAGCTTTGTTCTTGAAGAGGTTCTACAAGGGTGAGCAAACTTGCTTTTAATACCCCATTCTTGCTTAAGCTTTTAGCCCTTCTTTCTTATTGTTTTAAGCTTAGCTCTTAACTGATAAAAGTTCTATTTTTACTTGCTTTAGACCTTTGTTTAAGGTCACTTTTTGGTTTGGGATTGTTTACCCCCTCTTAGGCCTTGTTTGGCCTTATTTTAGGCCATCTCTTTTGGCTCTTGTTCTTGGCTTTGCATGACCTTTCTACCACTAAAATCCAGAGGATTTTTAGTGGTGGAAAGGTGGTTTTGGAATCCTAAATAGGAGAGGGTCATCCCCTCTCCTTGTTGTCTTGTATGCTAGTATAAATGGCTTATATTGGTAGCATGTTTGCTTAGCTTGTTTTAGCTCCATTTCAGCAAGTATTTGGTGTTATTTTGCTATGATATACCTTTGTTTCAAGTTGGTTTAATGGCCTCTTACATGCTCTATATACTTGTCTTGCAATCCCCTCATTTGCCTTAATATGCATCATGTTGTAACATGTCATTCTAGCATGATTTTGGCTCAACTCTAAGAAGCTTTTAGCCTTGTTTTAACATGCTAAAGCTCTATTTTGCATTTTCTTGATCATATATGCCATGCTTTGTATAGCTATCATGCAACCTAGCTTGTTGGCTTTGAGTGTCCAAGTCACTAGCTTGCTTTACTTGGGCCATTTCAGTGATTTGGCATCACTTGTCATGTTATTTCAGTCCATATAGTATGCTCATATACTTGCACTTATCACTCGTTTAATACTTTAAAGAGTTGATGTTTTATGCCTCATGAATGGGTCATTGTGTATGCCATCATGTTTAGGTCTTTGGGATGCCATCTAAGTGGGTTTTGGGCTTGCTTTGACATGCCATAACTCTGATTTTATTGGTTTAAGTCATGCCATGTTTGGTTTTGATAGGTGTAGTGTAACACCCATTTTATAGCCTTACATGCCTCATGCTTTTGCCTCTTTATTCTAGCTTATTTTGGCTTTGGTCCTTGCATGTTTTAGGCTCATTGTGACCCGATCTAGGACTATTTTGGATTATACTTGCCATTTGCTTCATGTTTTGCATAGCCATGGTTTGAGCTCCTTAGCTAGCCTTAAGTTTTAGGCTTTCTTGTATGCCTTGCTTGGCTTGTTTGTGTGATTTGGCATCATGCCTAGCATCATTTCAGAGCTTGTAGTATTGTCATACTTGCATGCTTTGTCCCTTTTTAAGTGTTCTTGAAAGTTGCTCTCCTATGCTTAGGTGATAGGCAATTGGCATGCATGTTTGTATGTACCTTTGTCTTCATTTCCATAGCATTTTGGCCACTGATTTTGGGCATGGCTGAGGTCTATCCATCTTTAGTTTAAGTCCATTTTACCATGTTGTCGCATGCTTGTTTCATTTTGTATGTTGTTGCATACTTGTCCATCTTTACATGCCTTGCATGTTCATGTAGCATCTTACCATGTTGTTCAAAGTTGTTACCTTACATCATGCTTATATGTTTGTCGCGTACTTGGTCCATTACATGTTATTACATGCTTACTAGTTGACATGTTGTTGCATGCTCAACCACCTTGCATACTTGTTAGATTACATGTCATTGCATGCTTGTTGTTGGTATTGTTGTTGCATACCTATTACATTGTATGCATGTATGTTTGTATGCTTGGATTTCATGTTGTTGCATGTTTATTAGTTTGCATGTTGTCCCATGCTTGCTAGGGTTGCATTGCATTGTGTGTGCATTCCCTCGCCTCTTGATCGAGCATGATAGAGGTTGAGGCCCCTTATGTGTTTTGTGCATTTCAATATGATGGTTAGTTTTAGGTCATTTTCAATTAGCATCCTTATGCTATGCATGTTTGCATCATTCATTCGTATTGCATGCATCGGGCTCGGCGCATCATACTAACTACATCGTACTTCAATTCCAAATTGAATACATGTATCGAATTGTCGTATCTCATATGCCATCTTAGAATAGCCGAGCCTATTCTAGTCGCATTTTGTATGCGTTGCATTAGCCATCTTAACATGAACTAGGATTACGCATGATTTCTAACTAGTTCTTTGTTTTGGCTCGGAGTACACTGTGAGTGTTTATGCTTTAGCATCTTGCATGTATGTGAGTGCTAACATGACAACATGCTTGCCATGAGGCTAATTGCTTATGTGATATAACTGCCTGAATGCCTGTGGGTGAAGGTTGGATTACTTGAATTGGAACAATTCATTGAAATCCGTGTTTTAACCTACTTGCGAGTAGCAAACTTCAAATCATTTCCAAACAAACGGATATGCGATGCTTTGTTCCAAATTAGGCGATCTAGTCTATACTTGTGTGTTGTGCACATCACATAGTAATTCTAACTAATTAACCGGAATAAGAACGCATGTGTTTTCAAAAACAAGATATCATGCTTAGTACAGGCCGATCTTTGATCGAGCGAGCGGGGGTGCTCATAGATGACCTTCCCCAATCGTACCCAAGTTCTCGAACCGAGGGCAACATTGGTGATGACGGACACGTGGCCTTAGGCAATGAGTTAAGGTTTCCTAAATTTCCCCAACAACAAAATATTTAGGTGGCGACTTTGTATCTGGCAAAGCAGTCCATGTTTGGCACTTCTTTCTTAAAAATCAGTTTTCCAAAACGATTTGTCGGATTTGGACTCTTTGGTGATTTTATCGGTCTTGCATTGCACTTTGCGAGACTAGATTTAGAGCCGTGACATTTGAGTCCGAACTGTAGTATGCTAGAGAACGAAATGAGATTTTCTCGATGACTCCTCAGGGCGCGTCTACACCTTCTATGAGAAAAGAAGTTGCCAAGTTCATGGACGAGTGTTGCACCAGCCAAGTGTCAAAGGGAACAACGACAAATGCGGGATTATATATGCCTGTGGGGGCCGAGTATTGGGAGTCGTAGAGATTCCGGATAGTCGAATCTGGGAGAGTCGAGATTCGAAGCTCTCGGCAATTGGCTCGAAAGCTCAAATCCAACCCTACTCGGCCAAATAGCCGATTAAGTAAGGGGCCGAGTGAAGATTGATCTATTATAAAATGTGCCGAATAGGAGGTGGGAAATGGATTTAATCCCGATGCCCAAAGAAGAAAAGATATAAATAGAAGAAACATCAGCCAGAAGAAGGTGTGTGAAAATTGTTGTGCTTAACTTAGAATACAGGCAATCTTGAGTATTGAGACTAACTTGTCCGTCGGAGTGCTAATTCCGGCACCCCCGACCGGAGTGTTCATCCCCTTTCAGGTGGCTAGAAGAGGATCACGAGCGTCTCCCAGGATCAGAAGAGTATTTCCAAAACCACTTCTCCACAACTGGCGCCGTCTATGGGAATACTCAAACACATCCATGGCGGGCATAACGGAAGACCCTCCGATAGTCACTTATGAAACCACGCAGAGCGACGACCTCACTCCATCAAACATGCTTGGACTGGAGACCATCCCCGTCAGACGTGCTCTGAACTTCGCCTCACCCTCGACTTCAGAGCATGAAGCAATGCAAGCGATCCTGGAACAAGCAAAGCAAAACGAACAAAGATTAGAGAATATGATCGCAGAGAATGAACATCTCCGTCAGGATTTGGCCTTGGAAGTGGCGAAGTCCAAACAAGCTGCATACCAAGGCCCGGAACGACCCGTGAGGGCAGCTAGTCAACGATCTCGAGCCCGACAACAAGATACTGATAGCAACTCTGACTCATTATCCTCGGAGCCCAAGAAGAAGGGACGATCTGAAATTTCCAGTTCTTCTGAAGAGAGTCCCCGTACAAGGTGTAAGCGAAGAAGAAACAGCTCGGATGACGATCAACATGATCCTTTTGTATGACAGATTGCAAAGGCAGTGCTACCCAAGAAATTCAAAGCACCGTCATTCACCTTGTACGATGATAAATTGGTACAAGATAGCCGGCTACAACAGTACGTCCGAAAAGGCAACCCAACCAAAGCAATAGCCTTGACACAAGATTCACATTCGCTCCGCGTGATCCACATGATATACAGCCTGCCGATATCATCGGCAGTGTACGCGATTCAGTCGAAGTCTAACCCTCAAGGACAACTCACTCCAACTAAACGGCCTCATGAAGCCGAGGTTATCACTTTTGATGATTCGGATTTGGACGAAGTAACACTGCCCCACATTGATCCCTTGGTAATTGAGCTACGCATAAATCGGTTCACAGTTGAGCGCATACTCATTGATTTGGGGAGCACATCGGAGATTATGTACTACAAGACATTCACCAAACTCGGCTTCTCCAAATCGAATCTCTCTCCGGCCCCTTATCCATTATTCGGCTTCAATGCCAATCTAGAGTACCCGTTTCCCGAACAGTGGATGTGGGATTCTTGGTCGTCAAGCTGTCGTCGTCGTATAATCTCATCATGGGGCGATCCTGGTTGCATACTATGCGAGCCGTGCCCCGCACCTATCATTAGCTGCTCCGCTTCCCGACAGAACGCGGTATTGAGCAAATCCGTGGCTCCCAGAAATCGGCACAAACATGTTATCTCCTTGCTGAGAAAACGCCAAAGGAACTACAGGTGAATTCCATTGAGTTGCCAGATCGAGAAAGCCTTGACGATGTTGGGCGGCTCCCAAATGAAAAGGCAACGGAAGACTTAGAACGAGTTCAAATCGATGGAAGCCCAGACAAGTTCTTCATGGTCGGCGTCTCTTTGAATCAGGCCGATAGACAGCAGCTAATATCTTTCTTGCTCAGCAACCTTGATGTCTTTGCATGGACTCCATACGAGATGCCGGGTATAGATCCGTCTATTTCATAGCACCATTTGAATGTCGATCCTAAGCATAAGCCGATCATTCAGAAAAGCCATCGGTTAGCTGCAGAGCACACTGCTACCGTTGTTGAGGAGGTTGACAGGCTGCTTGATGCCGGAGCAATTAGGGAGGTGACCTACCCTACATGGCTCTCTAATACAGTGGTGGTGAAGAAGAAAAATGGGACTTGGCGAGTTTACGTCGACTTCACGGACCTAAACAAAGCCTGCCCAAAGGATTGTTTTCCTTTCCCAGGATAGACCAGCTTATAGATGCTACGGTGCACCATCAGTGTATGAGCTTCCTTGATGCCTATAGAGATTATCATCAAATCGCTATGCATCCGGAGGACCAAGAGAAAATTGCATTCCTCACCCCAAGAGGAACCTATTGCTATAAGGTAATGCCTTTTGAGTTGAAGAATGCAAGGGCAACCTACCAGAGATTGGTCACCACTATGTTCAAGGAGAAACTCGGCAAAACTATGGAAATGTACATCGATGATATGGTGGTCAAGTCCAACACAGAGCAGAATCATATAGCCAATCTCGAAGAGACATTCGGCATACTACGCAAATATGGAATGAAGTTGAATGCTTCCAAATGTGCGTTTGGTATCGGCTCTGGCAAATTCTTGGGCTACATTGTCAACCACAGGGGAATCGAAGCCAACCCAAGGCAAATCATAGCAATCCTGGAGCTCGGCTCCCCTCGTTCATTAAAGGAGGTTCAAAAGTTGATGGGAATGGTTGTCGCACTCAACAGGTTTATCAGCCGGTCCACCGATCGCTGCTGACAATTCTTTCATACACTACAGCAGGGCAAGGCTTTTGAATGGTCCACCGAGTGCGAAGCCGCGTTCAATGGCCTGAAGACCTACCTCCGCTCAGTACCACTTCTAACAACACCCTCTGTTGGCGACTCGCTCATTTTGTATCTGGCAGTTTCTGACCGAGCCGTTAGCGTCGTATTGATAAAGGAAAAGCTGGGTGAGTAGCGGCCAGTGTATTATATGAGCAAGGCAATGGTTGACATCGAAACACGCTACCTTCTACTGGAAAAGCTCATCCTAGCCCTAGTTATGGCGGCAAGGAAGCTCATGCATTACTTCTAGGGGCATAGCATTGGGGTGCTAACAGATTATCCCCTCCGATCAGTACTACGCAGTGCGGAAGCATCTGGACATGTTTCAAAGTGGGCTCTGGAACTTGGCCAGTACGATATTCAATTTCTACCCAGAACCTCAATCAAAGGACAGGTGCTTGCCGAATTTATCGCCAAATTCACTGGGGGCCTTGCCGACTTCAAGTCTGATGTCGCCGACTTCAAGTCAGATGAAATTCGACCGAAGCCGAACTGGAGGATTTATGTTGGGGACATCTGGCAGTTGTATTGTGATGGATCATCCAATTAACGGGGCAGTGGAGCTAGAGTTGTAATTATGACCCCCGACGGCGTAATAATTGAGCAAGCCGTCAAGCTCGGCTTCGAAGCATCAAATAACAAAGCCGAATACGAAGCCCTTTTAGCCGATTTGTAGAATGCGCTTATTCTGGGTGCTCGGCATCTACTTGTGTTTTGCAAATCAAAGCTGGTGATCAATTAGCTAAAGGGGGAGTACGCGGCAAGAAACAATCGTATGGCGGCCTATATGAAAATGACCAATTCCCTGTTGGCAAAATTTGACCATCATGAGTTGAACCAGATAACACGTGATCAGAACACCCATGCAGATGCCTTGGCTTGCCTAGCCTCTGTAATCAACTCAGAGATTAAACGGACCATCGAAGTAGGATTCATCCCAGAGCCAAGCATTGGCCCTTCGGAGGAAGTCCAAATCAACGTTATAGAATCTGCACCAAGTTGGATGGATCTCATTGTTGCATTCCTATCTTCTGAACAACTCCCAGAGGACAAGAAAGAAGCACATAAGCTGCGAAACAAAGCCATGCAATACTACTTGGATCCGCAAGGAAGGCTTTATAAAAAGTCACTCTTTGGACCATATTTGGAATGTGTGCACTCAGACAAAGTTGAGGAGCTTCTGACTAAGATACATGAAGGCAGTTGTGGTGCCCATTCTGGTGGACGCTCTTTGGCCCATCAAGCTATAACGTAGGGGTATTATTGGCCAACAATGAGAGCGGATGCCGAGTGTTATGCAAAAAAGTGTGAATAGTGCCAGAAATTCTCCCCATTAAACCATCTGCCTACTGAAGAGTTGAACTGTATCACCAGTCCTTGGCCGTTCGCCCAGTGGGGGCTTGATATCGTAGGACCATTGTCGAGGGCCCAGGGAACAAGCGATACCTGATCGTCGCAACAGATTACTTCACGAAATGGGTTGAAGCGGAGGCATTAAGACACATTCGAGATGCTGACGTTAAGCGCTTTGTGTGGAGGAACATCATAACACGATTCGGCATTCCCAGAGCTCTTATCTCAGACAACGGCACCCATTTTGATTGTGGCGTATACCGAGAGCTGTGCAGTAAATATGGTATTTGGCCTTACTTTTCTACGCCGGCTTACCCTCAAAGCAATGGTCAAGCCGAAGCCTCTAATAAATCCATCTTGGACGGCATCAAGAAGAGACTGGAGAAAGCCAAAGGCAAATGGGTCGAAGAATTGCCGAGTGTACTGTGGGCTCATCGAACTACACCGAGAAGATCGATTGGAGAAACGCCGTTTCCCCTATGCTTTGGAACCCAGGCAATCTTACCCCTGGAGATCGGCCACCCAACACTCAAGTCGCAAGTTTTTGATACGGGCCGAAACAACATGATGCTGGCTTTGGATTTGATTCTAATCGAAGAACGAAGAGACCGAGCCCTTGCGTCCATGGCACGGTACCAGCAGCAGCTGGCAAAGTCATATAATCAACGCGTTCAGCTGCGCCGCTACACACCAAGAGAGTTGGTCCTGAAGAAGGTGCTCCCAGTTGACAGGAAATCGGCTGATGGAAAATTGGGTCCTAACTGGGACGGCCCCTATCAGATCGATTCGATCGTTAGAATAGGGGCATATCGATTCAAAGACATGTCAGGAAGGAGTCTACCACGACCTTGAAATTCTACGCATTTACGCAAATTTTATCATTAACCCGACTTGTGGGACATGATGCTTGTTTCAAATTGTTCGCCATGTACATCTATTTTTCTGTAATAACAAAGATTCCCATTCACCTACTACCGAATCTAGTTCAAAGATGTTCCGTTAAAGCCTCCGGATTCGGAGCGCCCTTCGTGGATATCACGATTGGCCAAATAAAGTCTCCGGATTCGGAGCGCCTTCGTGGATATCACGATTGGCCAAATAAAGTCTCCGGATTCGGCGAATGACACCTTTGGGCCGATTAAAGCCTCCGGATTCAGAGCCCCATCGGCGAATGACGTCTTTGGGCCGATTAAAGCCTCCGGATTTGGAGCCCCATCGGCGAATGACGCTTTTGGGCCGATTAAAGCCTTCGGATTCGGAGCGCCCTTCGTAGATATCACGATTGGCCAAATAAAGTCACCAGATTCGGAGCCCCATCGGCGAATGATGTCTTTGGGCCGATTAAACCTTCGGGCCGTGCGTGACACAATGATGTCGATTAAATAAGGCCGATCAATGTCCATTTATTCGTCTGAAATACGTTTATTCAATCAAACATGTACATAATAAAACACATGCAAGCACGTATGTGCCGAACAAAAATTATAACAAAACATTGAAAATAAAATTCTTTTTCATTCGACCAACCAATAAATACATAATTCTAGACGCAATCCGCGTTTGACTATTACAACGAATATTTTTATTCGGCGTCGCCCTCATCATCGCTCTTTTCAACTTCAAAGGCGAAAAAGGGCAAATGATCACGATGATCCAGGCCACATAAGTTGGAATCGACACCCTTTGCTCGGAGAGCCTCCACGGCCTGAAGAGCCGCAATCCAACCATGCTTAAAACCCTGATTCTCGCATCGGCAGACCTCCTCAGCAAGTGTCTCTTTCGTTTTGTTGATCCCAACCTTCCGACTAGCATGGAAGCCTTGCTCGTAACCCTTAGCCCTCGCATTTTCTATAGTAAACATGCTTGCCGTATCTCGGTCGGTGATGGCATGACTCAATAGCCGTTGGGTCACCCTCTCGTCCACAATCGGGTTAGATTGACCTGCCGCATGCGGATTGCCGACTTTAACCTTTCTAAGCTCCTTAAGCTCACCCTCGACTTTCTCTGCACGAGCCTCCAAACTGTGGACCCGTTCGTCCATTTTCTCCATCTCCCGCCGCGCGGCGCATAGACGCATGCCGACTTCGTAGGCGATGTACAGCCCCTTCATCGCCCCATGAATACCTTCTCGAAACACTTCGAAATCTCGTCGTCCAACCATCGATTGTTGGACTTCTGGTGGAAAGATCTGTCGAGCGAACTCGACCGCTACACTCGGATCATTGATGATGGAATCTGCCTCAGTCATCGGTTTATTCCCCACGAACACCGCAAAACTCAATGGTCGTGGCATCGTGTCTAACTCATTCCTTGGTTGTGATACCCCTGTTCCGTAATGTGCTAATCGGTCCTTAATTCGAGTATGACTATGTGTTTAATATGATTTTGTGTGCCATTATGTGAAAATATGTGGTTTTGAATTTCTATCTGTTCACCGTAGGAATATCTATTTGATTATCTACTTTGGAAATTAAATTGAAGGCCTTATCGGCCACAAAACCCGAAATTGAGTACGCCATTGTGATTGGCATAATTTTTAGAGCCTACAGTGAAACTTAATTAGAAATTGATTCGGACCAGATTAAATTGATTTAATTGTTGAATTAGTGCCAAATATCTATTATTATTAAATTGATTTTTAGTGGGGTTTGTTGTGTAAAGGGGCATAACACCTCCATCCCTCTCCTTAGTTGCATTTGACTAATCTTGGACTCAAAATTAGAGGCAAGGCCGACTATAGAGAGAAAGAGAGGGAGAGAATTGGGTGATTTTGGCTCATGGTGTGGGGAATTTGAAGATTAAGCCCAAGAATTTGCTATAGATTGGAAGAATTGAGCCTCTAGGTAGGTAATTGACCTTGAATTCATAAGTTTGAATTTGTAATTTTGTAAGTTCAAGGCTTATTTGTGATCAAGAGCATGATTTGAGTGGGTCTTGTTGAATTTGAAGTCTTAGAACTCTTGCATGTAAGAAATTGCCATGAATCTCCATGTTTGAACTTAAAATGTATAATCCGTGTGCAATTTTCATTGAAACTCATGTTTTGATCACCTCTTCACCAATTAAGTTGTGAATGATGAGCATCTCCCACATGCATGTACAAATAATGGGGGTGAAGGCTTCATTGTTTGAATTTGAGCATGTTGGTGTTGAGTTTGAGTTAGTTTGAGTCATGGATGCGATTAAATTGTGAAATTGAGCTCCATTGTGATGTAATTTGGTGTTTGTACCATGTTAGTACATAAATATATGAAGTTTGAGCCAAAAATCATGAATTGGGTCCTTTGAACATCAAATTTGAACTCCAAGAACAGGTATGGAATTTCCAGAAAGTTTGAATGCCGCTCGAGCAGGGAAATCTCCGCTCAAGCGTGAAAAACGAGCTCTCAGTATTTCTGCAGACCTTGATTTCCGCTCGAGCAGGGAAGTTCACGCTCGAGCGGGGAGCCATGTAGAGAGGCCTTCTGCTCGAGTGCCAGAGTGCACATCGAGTGTAAATTCGACATAACCAGTACTTTTGCAGGCCTCTTGGGCCCGCTCGAGTGGGGAAGTCCATGCTCGAGCGGGGACCCTGTTTTCTGAAATTTTGAAAATGCATTCTGTGTTCTGTTTTTCGTTCCCTTTCACTTCTAAACACTCTTAGGCATACATTGAGCATTGTAATTGAATTAAAGAGATAAGAATGAAGCCTAAAGAGGAAATGTGAATTTTGAACGGATTGAATTGTTAGTGACCCTTTTGTGTTCATGGCATGTGTAGGGTCGAGTTCCAGGACGAATCAATCAACCGATCACTGTGAGTAATATCTGAAATATGTCATTGTCCAATTACTTGCTTCTATGTAAGTTTTGTAAAGTTCGTTAATTTTGAATGGTGGACAAAAGTTTGAAAGGCTTAAATGCCAGTTTGAAATGAAAGTCTGAAAGGCTTAAATGCCAGTTTGATATGTCAAGTTTGAAAGGCTTAAATGCCAGTTTGAAATGAAAGTCTGAAAGGCTTAAATGCCAGTTTGATATGACAAGTTTGCAGGGCCCAAGAGCCAGTCTGATATAAAGGCCTAAGAGCGAGTCTGATATACAGGCCTGAAAGCCAGCCTGATATGAAAGTTTGAAAAGGCCAAAGGCCAGTTGACATGAATGAAATGGGGCTCAAGGCCGTCTATTGTATAATGTTTCAATGCAGTTCCCTTGCTCGATATTATTCACTGGGCTTTCGCTCACGCTCATTCATGTGTTTGTAGGTGAACCAAGAGAGGTCCAGACCCAGCCCCAGTAAAGCCTAAGTGGATCAACATAGGTTTTTGGAAAGTCAGCCCTCGTGTCTCACGCACGAGACCCCTCTTCGCCCTTTTGTTATGTATTTATAGTTTGTCATGTTGGCGAAGTTTTGTATATGTCTATATATAGTTCCATGGGTTGACTTAGTTTTGGATGATCCTGTCTGAACATAATTTTACAGCACTGTATTTCAGTTGTGAGTTATTAATATATACATGTATGGTTTGTTTTGATGTTCCATGTAAGCACAGCTCTATGGACAAAGTTTTGAATTGCTTCCATTTGGCCCCCATTAACTCTGTTAAAATACGTTTGGTTTGGTTTGAGGCCGTAGGTAATTTCATGATTACTGGCTAGTTATGTCCTTAACCCACGGGGGCGGGTTCGGGTCATGACAGAGTGGTATCAGAGCATGAGTTAATAACTCACACACTGTCCAAAAGAGCAATAAGCGTCTAGAAAAGATCTAGGATGCATTCATAAGTGTGAATTTGAAAGCATTGAGAATGTGCTTAACTGTTTTAATACGAACAACTACGTGATATAATTTGTGATTTACTTGCATTACAATTGATTGAATATGTATGCTCTTGTTATGTGCATATTTGTGAATTGTCTGTATAAGCTATAATGCAAGTCTAATTAGATGGTGAGGACAAGGAGTGATGAGATAGAAGAGTCTACTATAACCAGACTCGATAGAATGGAGAGACTGATTCAGGAAATGGCAGAGTCATTGAGGCAACAACAAGAATGGCAACAACAGTGGCAGCAGCCACATCCTCCACCGCTGCCTCCGGCACCTCCTGTGCCAGATAATCAGAATGATCACCGAATCATAGCCCTCACCAAGGAGTTCAAGAAAATGAAACCACCATAGTTCCATGGCAGACTAGATCCTTTGAAAGCTGAAGCTTGGGTTCTCGGGATCGAAAAACTGTTTGAAGTATTCCCATGTTCGGAGACACAGAAAGTGCTTCTAGCCACTTTTATGCTAGAGGACGAAGCAAGAAGATGGTGGATGTTACTGTGCGAGAGCTACAAAGATGCTGACTGGGCAAAATTTCTGGAAATTTTCTACGACAAGTACTTCCCGCAATGTGTCTGGGATAGAAAAGTGGCAGAGTTTATGGAATTAAAGCAAGACAGTATGACAGTGGCTGAGTATGAGGCCAAATTCACTGAATTGGCTAGGTTAGCGCCACATGTGATTGATACAGACTATAAGAAGGCGAGGCATTTTGAAGTTGGGCTTCGAAGTGACATCTTTGAAAGAGTGAATGTCTTAAAGCTAGAAACCTACATTGGAGTGCTAGACAGGGCCATCATATTAGAGGCCAACATAGCTAGACAAGCTAAGCCAACAACAGAATAGAAGGGTAACAAAAGACAAGGCTTCTCTTCAAAGAAGAAGTTTCTGAAAAATAAAAATACGGGCTCCTAAAACACCTCAAATTCTTCCCAAGACACATCTCCCATGTGCAACATTTGCAGCAAAAGGCATCGTGGGGTTTGTTATCGTGTGTCAGGGGCCTGTTTCAAGTGTAGTAAATAAGGGCACATGGCTCGAGATTGTAATCAAAATGGAGGAAAGAAAGCTGCTAGTTCCACTGCATCGATCCCAAAGCCAAGAAACACCTTGAGATCCGCTACCACCGGGGATATCGTGAGGCAGGGGAGAGTTTTTGCGCTCGTTCTGGGCGATACATGGAATGCCAATGTAGTTGTCTCAGGTACTATTTCTATTTGTAATCAGCATGCCTTTGTGTTACTTGATTCCAGATCCACACACTCTTTTGTGACATATCCATTACCATCTAGATTGAATAGACCCTTAGAATTATTGCCATATCTGCTATGTGTGTCTGCTCCATCTGGGGAGTCTGTATTGTGCGAATCTATAGACCGGTTTTGTGAAATGCTTGTTGAGGATGCTATCCTTTATGTAGATTTGTTGCCCTTGAACTTTAGGCATTTTGATGTAATTTTGGGCATGGATTGGTTGACCAAGTATTGTGCCACCATTGATTGTGTGACAAAACGGGTTGTGTTTAAACCACCAGAACAGACAGAAATTGTGTTTGTGGGTAATGGGGTAGTGCCTCCACCTTATTTGATATCTGCAATGAAAGCATGTAAACTAATCAGGAAAGGGTGCCAGGGTTATTTGTGTTATGTGTTGACTGAACAATCTGTGAATGTTGAATTGAATGATATCCCTATTGTTAGAGAATTTCCGGATGTGTTTCCAAATGAATTGCTAGGGGAATTGGTAGACAGGGAGATAGAGTTTACAATTGAGACTATGCCAGGCACCCAACCTATTTCCAAAGCTCCCTATAGAATGGCTACTACCGAAATGAAAGAATTGAAAGAACAGTTGCAAGACCAGCTTGACAAGGGGTTTATCCGACCTAGCCTTTCGCCTTGGGGCGCGCCAGTATTATTTGTGAAAAAGAAGGATGGAACTTTGCGCTTGTGCATCGATTACCGGGAACTGAATAAGGTAACAATAAAGAACAAGTGCCCCCTACCCCGTATTGATGATTTATTTGACCAGTTGTAGGGATCATAGGTGTTTTCCAAGATTGATTTGAGGTCCGGGTATCATCAGTTGAAAGTAAAGGCAGAAGACGTTGAGAAAATAGCGTTTAGAACAAGGTATGGTCATTTCGAGTTTCTTGTTATGCCATTTGGAGTGACTAATGCTCTGGCAGCATTTATGGACTTAATGAACCGTATTTTTAAGACCTATATTGATGAATTTATCGTATTCTTTATTTATGACATTTTGATATACTCTAAAGATAGGTTTGAACATGAACAACATTTGAGAACTGTCCTGCAAATACTTAAGGAAAGGAAATTGTTTGCTAAACTAAAAAAGTGTGAGTTTTGGTTGGATGGAGTTGTTTTCTTAGGGTATGTGATCAACAGAGAAGGGATTTTAGTGGACCCGCAGAAAATAGAGACAATTGTGAGTTGGCCTATACTGACCAATGTAACAGAAGTTCGTAGCTTTTATGGGTTTAGCTGGGTACTACAGGAGGTTTGTAAAGGATTTTTCAAAAATAGATGTGCCTCTTACCCAACTGACACGTAAGGGACAACCTTTTAAGTGGAACAATGAAAGAGAATCAGCCTTTCATGAATTGAAAACGAGATTGACCATTGCACCAGTGTTGACACTACCGTCAGGTACGGAACATTTTGTGATTTTCAGTGATGCATTTTACAAAGGTTTGGGTTGTGTATTAATGCAGAGCGGAAAGGTTATTTCTTATGCCTCCCGACAGTTGAGACTGCACGAGAAAAACTATCCAACACACGACCTAGAATTGGCCGCAGTTGTTTTTGCTTTGAAAATCTGGCGCCATTATCTGTATGGAGCAAAGTGTGAAGTCTACACAGATCACAAGAGTCTGAAATACTTCTTCACGCAGAAGGAGTTGAATATGTGACAGAGGAGATGGCTGGAATTGATAAAAGACTATGATCTAGAGATTCAGTATCACCCCGGGAAAGCTAACACAGTTGTTGATGCCTTGAGCAGAAAATCAACGGGGAGTATGGCTTGTTTGCTTACTGAACAGAGAGAGATTTTGCAGGATTTTGAGAAATCTGAAATTGAAGTGGTAATGTGCGAACAAGGCGGATTGATACCCGCTATTACAGCCGAGTCGACAATTGTTGAAGAAATCAAACAGAAATAGAAGGAGGATGAATTCCTCAAGAAAGTGATTGTTGAATTTGAGACAAGTCCGAAAACAGAGTTTAGCATTGAGAATGAAGTGTTGAGATTTCGGAATAGAATGTGTGTCCCAGATATTCTGAAACTAAAGAAGAGGGTTTTAGATAAAGCCCACAGATCCGCATTTGATATGCATCCGGGTAACAATAAAATGTATCGGGATTTGAAACAAACCTATTGGTGGCCTAAAATGAAGAGAGAGATTGCAGAATATGTGTCCAAGTGTCTTCAGTGTCAGCAAGTTAAGGCTGAACACCAGAAACCAGGCGGTCTACTTCAACCTCTCCCTATTCCTGAATGGAAGTGGGAACATGTGACTATGGATTTCGTTGTTAGCCTACCTCGAACTTCTCGAGGTATGGATTCTATTTGGGTTGTAGTCGATAGACTGACTAAATCTGCACATTTTCTGCCAGTTAGAACTACGTTTAATGCTTATAGATTGACCACTATTTATGTTGAGGAGATTGTCTGTTTACACGGAGTTCCGGTGTCCATTGTGTCGGATAGAGATTCGAAATTTGTGTCTAGATTGTGGAAGAGTTTGCAGGAAGCTATGGGAACAGAATTGAGGTTTAGTACTGCATTCCACCCACAGACAGATGGGCAATCGAAACGAACAATACAGACCTTGGAAGATATGCTTCAGATGTGTGCTTTGGATTTTCAGGGTAGTTGGGAAGACTATTTGCCACTTGCAGAATTTGCTTATAATAACAGCTTCCACTCCAGCATTGGTATGGCACCGTACGAGGCTTTGTATTGGAGGAGGTGTAGATCACCTATTTGTTGGATAGAGGTCGGGGATAGAGCTTTGCTTGGGCCTGAAATTGTGCAAGACACTTCTGAGAAAATCAAGATTATCCGGCAAAGGCTCAAAACAGCTCAGGACCGACAGAAGAACTATGCAGATGTTTGAAGAAGACCTATTGAGTATGAGGTCGGCGACCATGTGTATATTCGTGTGTCTCCAATGAAAGGCCAAGTCAGGTTTGGAAAGAAGGGCAAGTTGTCGCCCCGTTATATTGGGCCGTTTCAGATTCTGGAAAGGCTTGGTCCAATTGCTTACAGAGTTGCTTTGCCACCGGGATTTGAGCAAATCCACAATGTGTTTCATGTGTCGATGTTGAGAGGTTATCTCCGAGATCCGTTTCATGTGATTAATTATCACCGAGTAGCTATCGATGAAAATATGGAATACGCTGAATGGCCGGAACGAATCATTGACCGACAAGTGAAACAACTGAGAAGCAAGTCCATCCCAATGGTGAAAGTGGAATGGAAAGAACACTATGGGACGGATGCTACGTGGGAAAAAGAGGAGAAAATGTGACTACGATACCCACACTTGTTTCCCGACGAAGGTAAATTAAGTTTGGAGGACCAAACTTCCTAAAAGGGGGAAGACTGTGATACCCCTGTTCCGTAATGTGCTAATTGGTCCTTAATTCGAGTATGACTATGTGTTTAATATGATTTTGTGTGCCATTATGTGAAAATATGTGGCTTTGAATTTCTATCTGTTCACTGTAGGAATATCTGTTTGATTATCTGCTTTGGAAATTAAATTGAAGGCTTTATCGGCCACAGAACCCGAAATTGAGTACGCCATTGTGATTGGTATAATTTTTAGAGCCTACGGTGAGATTTAATTAGAAATTGATTCGGACCAGATTAAATTGATTTAATTGTTGAATTAGTGCCAAATATCTATTATTATTAAATTGATTTTTAGTGGGGTTTGTTGTGTAAAGGGGCATAACACCTCCATCCCTCTCCTTAGTTGCATTTGACTAATCTTGGACTCAAAATTAGAGGCAAGCCGACTATAGAGAGAGAGAGAGGGAGAGAATTGGGTGATTTTTGCTCAAGGTGTAGGGAATTTGAAGATTAAGCCCAAGAATTTGCTATAGATTGGAAGAATTGAGCCTCTAGGTAGGTAATTGACCTTGAATTCACACGTTTGAATTGGTAATTTTGTAAGTTCAAGGCTTATTTGTGATCAAGAGCATGATTTGAGTTGGTCTTGTTGAATTTGAAGTCTTAGAACTCTTACATGTAAGAAATTGCCATGAATCTCCATGTTTGAACTTAAAATGTATAATCCGTGTGCAATTTTCATTGAAACTCATGTTTTGATCACCTCTTCACCAATTAAGTTGTGAATGATGAGCATCTCCCACATGCAGGTACAAATAATGGGGGTGTAAGGCTTCATTGTTTGAATTTGAGCATGTTGGTGTTGAGTTTGAGTTAGTTTGAGTCATGCATGTGATTAAATTGTGAAATTGAGCTCCATTGTGATGTAATTTGGTGTTTGTACCATGTTAGTACATAAATATATGAAGTTTGAGCCAAAAATCATGAATTGGGTCCTTTGAACATCAAATTTGAACTCCAAGAACAATTATGGAATTTCCAGAAAGTTTGAATGCCGCTTGAGCAGGGAAACTTCCGCTCGAGCGTGAAAAACGAGCTCCCAGCATTTCTGCAGACCTTGATTTCCGCTCGAGCAGGGAAGTTCACGCTCGAGCGGGGAGCCATGTAGAGAGGCCTTCCGTTCGAGTGCCAGAGTGGACGATCGAGCGTAAATTCGACATAACCAGTACTTTTGCAGGCCTCTTGGGCCCGCTCGAGCGGGGAAGTCCACGCTCGAGCGGGGACCTTGTTTTCTGAAATTTTAAAAATGCATTCTGTGTTCTGTTTTCCGTTCCCTTTCACTTCTAAACACTCTTAGGCATACATTGAGCATTGTAGTTGAATTAAAGAGACAAGAATGAAGCCTAAAGAGGAAATGTGAATTTTGAATGGATTGAATTGTTAGTGACCCTTTTGTGTTCATTGCATGTGTAGGGTTGAGTTCTAGGGTGAATCAATAAACCGATCACTGTGAGTAATATCTGAAATATGTCATTGTCCAATTACTTGCTTCAATGTAAGTTTTGTAAAGTCCGTTAATTTTGAATGGTGGACAAAAGTTTGAAAGGTTTAAATGCCAGTTTGAAATGAAAGTCGGAAAGGCTTAAATGCTAGTTTGATATGTCAAGTTTGAAAGGCTTAAATGCCAGTTTGATATGTCAAGTTTGAAAGGCTTAAATGCCAGTTTGATATGACAAGTTTGAAGGGCCTAAGAGCCAGTCTGATATAAAGGCTTAAGAGCCAGTCTGATATACAGGCCTGAGAGCCAGTCTGATATGAAAGTTTGAAAAGGCCAAAGGCCAGTTGACATGAATGAAATGGGGCCCAAGGCCGTTTATTGTATAATGTTTCAATGCAGTTCCCTTACTCGATATTATTCACTGGGCTTTTGCTCACGCTCATTCATGTGTTTGTAGGTGAACCAAGAGAGGTCCAGACCCAGCCCCAGTAAAGCCTAAGTGGATCAACATAGGTTTTTGGAAAGTCAGCCCTCGTGTCTCACACACGAGACCCCTCTTCACCATTTTGTTATGTATTTATATTTTGTCATGTTGGCGAAGTTTTGTATATGTCTGTATATAGTTCCATGGGTTGACTTAGTTTTGGATGATCCTGTCTGAACAGAATTTTACAGCACTGTATTTTAGTTGTGAGTTATTAATATATACATGTATGGTTTGTTTTGATGTGCTATGTAAGCACAGCTCTATGGACAAAGTTTTGAATTGCTTCCGTTTGGCCCCCATTAACTCTGTTAAAATACGTTTGGTTTGGTTTGAGGCCGTAGGTAATCTCATGATTACTGGCTGGTTATGTCCTTAACCCACGGGGGTGGGTTCGGGTCATGACATTGGTCGTAGTCACGGGGAGCCTCCCCGTTGATGCTTCTCTCTTTGGGGTGATCTGCTTCGACGGCTTGAAGGTTGACGTTTTTTGCTTTCCTTGGATGTCCTTCCTCCCGCACGCGCAGGCTCGTCGCTGCGATTCATCGTGGTATCTAGCTTAGCCAGCATTCGTCCCTCTCCTCTACTGTTGAAGAATAGTCTATTTGACATTCGCCCTCGCCCCAAGCTAGTTCAAATCGAGTTTGAATAAGAATAGATGGACCCACTGGCGCGAACTCACCCCATTTATTCGTCGGTATGCAGCGACCCCGAGGCAATTTCATCAACGCTTTTGGCAGTCTCCAAACGACGGATGCCGATTGATATGTGCCACAGCCACTTCATGCACTAATTTTTGGCTTGTTAAAACGGCCTAATTATCTAAACGGCAATTATGGGAGAATGCCTTGAAGTCCATGCACTGGCTGGGGCAAGGGCAGATTTATTAATCTAACCGGCCAAGCATCTTGGCCCCATGCCGATTGATATGTGCCACATCCACTTCATGGACTAATTTTTGGCTTGTTAAAACGGCCTAATTATCTGAACGGCAATTATGGGAGAATGCCTTGAAGTCCATGCACTGGCTGGGGCAAGGGCAGATTTATTAATCTAACCGGTCGAGTATCTTGGCCCCATGCCGATTGATATGTGCCACAGCCACTTCATGCACTAATTTTTGGCTTGTTAAAACGGCCTAATTATCTAAACGGCAATTATGGGAGAATGCCTTGAAGTCCACGCACTGGCTGGGGCAAGGGCAGATTTATTAATCTAACCGGCCAAGCATCTTGGCCCCATGTCGATTAACAGATTTATTAATCTAATCGGCCGAGCATCCTGGCCCCATGCTGATTGATATGTGCCACAGCCACTTCATGTACTGATTTTTGGCTTTTTAAATGGCCTAACTATCTAAACGGCCTAATCATCTAGTCGGCAAGTATACAAAACGTTTTATCCAAAACAGCAACCAAACAATTCCGTTCATTAGTAACAGCAAAGTACAAAATGAATTTTCATTAAGTAAATTTGGCACAAATTGTAACCATTTTACATATGAAAATTACTAAACAAAAAGCTGTAAAAAGCTGAAAATTACACGTAAATCCTAAAACAAAAACTAGAGCCGCCCAAATTAGCCCTCAGAGTCAGACTCCAGCGGCTCAACATCCACTTGCTCGTATGGAATTGGCGTAGCTAATGTCACATCAGCAGCAGCAAGGGCTTTGAGCCAGCCGTGTTTAAATCCCCGATTCTCAAATTTGGGGACTTCGTCTACATATTCATCAAAAGCAGATTTTTTCCCAACATTGAATGCACTGGAAGCCTTCAGGTCGGTTGTTTCCTTCACCGCCTTCATCTCTTCCAACTCAGCCTTTAATTTAGAGATCGCCTCTTGGGCCAATTTAAGCCCGTCGTCGCTCGCATCCGCCCTTTTCTCGGCGACTGATCTCAATTCTTCAGCATTGCGGGCTCTTTCTATCTCGGCCTCGGCATGGGCGCCCTCCGTTTGCGCCCTACTGCTTTGGCCCTCAACCTCCGCTTGTAAACGGCTGATTAGCTCGACAGCATCGTGATAGCGACGGCCCATGTCGGTTATCCTTCCGACGGCCTGCAAAACAGGAAGTTAAGAACAAAATAATATTTGCGTAAAAAGAAAAGACAAAGTCCAGATATATACCAAAAGAGCTAATTGCGCGGCCAACCCAATTACAACCAAATCAGGCTCTGCCCGAAAAGCTGCCTTGTCAACAGGCAATGAAACGGATGTCACCAAGTTGAGTGCAACCGTCGGATTTTTGATTACCGAAGCATTGGAGGAGATCGGCATATTTTGTATCTTGGGTTGAATAACAAAAGGTACAATCACATCTGACTCCTCCAAATGAGGTCGTTTGTCGGCGTGGTCTTCTTTTGAGCCGGCCTCGACATCGGCAGGGCGCTTTTCCACCCTTTGCTCAGCTTCTACACTTGCCTGCACAAAAGGTTCTGCCTCGGTACTACCAGTTTTTGCCGTCCCCTCCTCAATAACAGGCAAGGAGGACTGAGACTGAGATTCAGCAGTCCGAATCTCCTCCGCCATTTGCCGCACGGCCATCCTTTCCGCATTCACCTTCTT